>CM035123.1:61222876-61822876 GCA_020205555.1 Panax stipuleanatus | reverse complement strand
ATTCCACGACCAAACGAATATTCCCCGACAACAAGAATATTTTATAACCACTTGCTCATTTTAAAATATTTGCACATTTCACCCATAACTTTCACCTTTATCAATTAACACCTTACTATTTCGAAATAATATATAAAGAAAATTAAATCTTTATTTATAAAAGTTGGGGTCTTACAACCTCCCCTCCTTATGAAATTTCGTCCTCGAAATTGACGTACGTACCTGGTATGTCGAAAAGGTGAGGATACCTCGCTTTCATTTCCGATTCCAACTCCCACGTCATTTCCTCAATTGCATGGTTTCTCCACAAAACTTTAACTTGAGGTATAATTTTCGAGCGTAGGACATGCTCCTTCCTATCCAAGATCTTGACAGGTACCTCCTCGTACGTTAAATCTTCAGCTATCTCGTCTGGTTCTAACTCAATAATGCGGTTTGGATCCTTCACATATTTACGTAACACGGATATGTGAAACACGTTATGAACACGAGACATGCTTGGAGGTAAAGCGAGTCTATAGGCCACATTTCCTACTCGGTCAAGAATCTCAAATGGACCAATGAATCGTGGATTGAGCTTTCCTCTCTTCCCAAACCTTGTAACTCCTTTCCATGGAGCAACACGTAATAACACATGGTCTCCAACATTAAATTCCACGTCCTTTCGATGAAGATCCGCATAACTCTTTTGTCGATCCTGTGCCGTTTGTATACGTTGTCGGATCATTTGGATCTTTTCCGTAGTCACACGTACCAACTCCGGTCCCAACAATGTTGCTTCACCCACCTCGTTCCAACACGTTGGAGAACGACACTTTCTCCCATACAACGCTTCGAATGGAGCTACGCCTATACTTGCCTGATAACTGTTGTTATAGGAGAATTCCACCAATGGTAAGTACTTATCCCAACTCCCTTTGAAGTCTAGAACACAGAGTCTCAATAGATCTTCAAGAGTTTGGATAGTCCTTTCCGATTGTCCGTCTGTTTGAGGATGATAAGCCGAACTGAATCGTAAATCCGTACCCATAGCTTTCTGCAAACTAATCCAAAATCGTGAAGTAAATCTGGGGTCACGATCCGAAACTATGGATACTGGCATGCCATGCAACCTCACAATCTCATTCACGTACATATGAGCAAGACGTTCAAGGGAATAAGTCTCTCGTATCGGCAAGAAATGAGCAGACTTGGTTAATCTATCAACAATAACCCAAATCGCATCTACGCCTTGAGAAACCTTGGGAAGACCCGTAACGAAATCCATCGTAATATGCTCCCACTTCCATTTCGGAATCTCCAGTGGTTGCAATGGACCCTTCGGTACTTGATGCTCCGCCTTTACACGTTGACAAGTTAAACATCTCGAGATGAACTCCGCGATCTCTCTCTTCATATTGCTCCACCAAAATGTATGTCGAAGATCACGATACATTTTAGTACTCCCAGGATGGATTGCAAACGGTGTGTTGTGTGCCTCCATCATGATTCTATACTTCAAGTCAAAATCGTTAGGAACACAAAGTCTGGAGTTGACTCGAAGTATTCCCTCTTCATCGATTCTTGCTTCTGGAATAGCACTTTCTTGCACCTTCTTCTTCATCTTCATCAGCTCCGCATCCGTAGCTTGAGCAGCTTTAACTTTATCAATCAAAGCTGGTTCTACGCGTATACTTGACATCATCGCATTCGTTCCTACATATGATCTTCTACTCAACGCGTCAGCTACCACGTTCGCTTTTCCAGGATGGTATTGGATAGTATGATCGTAATCTTTCAACAGCTCCAACCAACGTCGTTGTCGCATGTTGAGTTCCTTCTGAGTGAAGAAATATTTAAGGCTCTTATGATCCGTATAAATCTCCACTTTCTTCCCGTACAGATAATGTCTCCAGATCTTCAACGCGAAAACGACTGCTGCCAACTCTAGATCATGAGTAGGATAATTCCTCTCATATTCTTTGAGTTGTCGCGAGGCATAGGCTATGACTTTCCCATGTTGCATGAGAACACATCCTAACCCTTTGCCTGAAGCATCGCTGTAGATAACAAATCCATCCGAACCAGATGGTATTGTCAGAACAGGTGCCGAAATAAGTCTCCTCTTGAGCTCTTGGAAGCTCTTCTCGCATTCTTCTCTCCAAACGAATTTCGTATCTTTCCGAGTCAACTGTGTTAATGGAGTAGCGATTCGAGAAAATCCCTCTACGAACCTCCGATAATAACCAGCTAAGCCCAGAAAGCTTCGTACTTCGGTCACCGACTTAGGTTGCTCCCAGCTTTGTATTGCTTCAATCTTCACCGGGTCAACAGATACTCCACGTTTCGATACCACGTGCCCAAGGAATGCTACTTCCTCAAGCCAGAACTCGCATTTCTTTAACTTGGCGTATAGCTTGTTCTCACGAAGCTTTTGAAGTACTAACTTCAAATGGTGTTCATGATCTTCACGGCTTCTAGAATAGATGAGGATGTCATCAATAAAGACAACAACGAATTGATCTAAATACTTCTTAAATACACGGTTCATCATATCCATGAAAGCAGCAGGAGCATTAGTCAATCCAAAAGACATGACTAAGAACTCATAATGCCCGTACCGTGTTCTAAAAGCAGTCTTTGGAATATCCTCAGTTTTAATCTTCAACTGATGATATCCAGAACGAAGATCGATCTTTGAAAAGAATTGCGCTCCTTGCAACTGGTCGAACAGGTCATCAATACGAGGTAGCGGATACCTATTCTTGATGGTGACATGGTTCAACTCCCGATAGTCAATACAAAGTCGCATACTCCCGTCTTTCTTCTTTACGAATAAAACAGGAGCACCCCAAGGAGACGTACTAGGACGAATAAAACCGATGTCTAATAACTCTTGTAATTGGATCTTTAACTCCTGAAGTTCAATAGGAGCCATTCGATATGGGGTTTTAGAAATGGGTTTTGTACCGGGCTCAAGGTCAATAAAGAATTCAACTTCACGTTCTGGGGGTAGACCGGGAAGTTCTTCGGGAAATACATCAGGAAACTCATTGACAACGGAAATATCATTCAAATCTGATGTATTCTGATTTAAATCAGTGACATGAGCTAAGAAAGCTTGACATCCGTTTTTCAATAAACGAATAGCCTTGGGATTTGAAATGATATTGACTGATTTTAGTGGTTTGGTGATTTGGATTCGCACAACAGGTTGATTAGGAATATGAAAACTAACAACCTTACGAAAACAATCAATTTTGGCATGATAAGTGGTTAACCAGTCAATTCCTAAAATCACGTCAAATGCAAGTATTTTCAAAGATATAAGATCAACAGGTAAGGTAAGGGTACCAATCTGAATCAAGCAAGATTTGTAAACTGTAGATGTAACAAAGGTTTCTCCTAACGGAGTTTCAACAGATAAGTCAAAGTCTAACTTAGCAGAAGTCAAGTTCAAACGTTGAGCACAAGCAGGTGAAATAAAGGAATGGGTAGCACCGGTATCTAACAAGGTATAAACTTCGCAAGAGTTTATGATCAGCTTACCCGTAATCACCTCGTGCGGATCCCTCGCGTTTTGGGATGTCACGACAAACGCTCTTCCAGGAATCACCGACTTTGACTTGTCTGCAACCGCCTTTGGAATCACCACCCCCGCTGAACTTGGTTTCGCAACAGGACAATCTCGAGCTATATGTCCTTCTTTTCCACAGTTATAGCATCCTTTGAATTGTTGTGGGCAGTTTGGGCTGATATGTCCCTCTTTCCCGCATTTAAAACATACGACCGGTGGTCGTTCTCCTCCCCTCGAAACAGTTGATGCTGGTGCTGATGTCGACGTCTTCACATTCTCATTGTTGTACCTTCTCTTCTTGAAATCTCCCCCCGATTCGCTTCTTCTACTATCATGACCACGATAACCACCGGAGTGGTTACCGCTTCTGTCATACTTTCCTCCTCGCTGGTTGTCATTGCTCCGATGACTACTGCCACCGGTACGACCTTGGTTGTGGTCCCTCGGTTGAACATAATCATTATCTCGTTCCAATAACTGGGCCCTGTTTACTACATCCGAATATAAAGAAAACTTATGAGAAATGAGGTATTGACGTATTTCGGGTTTCAAACCTCTTAGAAACATCCGCGTCATACGTTCCTCATTCTCCACCAAATGAGGTGCAAACCTGGACAGCTCCGCGAACTTAGCCTCGTACTGGGATACCGTCATGTTGTTTTGCTCGAGTCTGATAAACTCTACTTCCTTCATATGACGAATACTTTCAGGAAAGTACTTGTCATTAAACAGTTTCTGGAACGCTTCCCAAGACATCTGGAGTGCGGTAGGCTGGGTACGCTTTACGGATTCCCACCAGTAATCTGCCTCTCCACGAAACATAAACGTGGCGAATGGAACCTTCTGTTCCTCCGTGCATCCCAAGACATCAAATATCTTGGTAATTTGTTTAATCCACGTCTCCGCCTTGATCGGATCTGGCTTTCCCAGAAACTCTGGTGGTCCCAATTCTTTGAACTGCTTAGCAGTGACAACTCGCGTGCTGTTATTATCTCCACCTGTATGTTGCACACGAGTCTCCCTCGTCTGATTTTGCATGAACTGCAAAAAACTTCTAAACATCTCATCATTTATCGTTTGACCAACGTTGTTTTCAGGAAGAACATTGCCTTCCTGTTGCACGTTCTCCTGGTTAACGATTAAAGGTGTCTCCACGGTCTCATTCACTTCGTTGTTAACATTCTCAGCTGCCATTCTCAAATACTGCCATAAAACAAGGGTTAATTAAACAAATTAACAAATCACATATTAACCCTATGCTCCGACTGACCAATTAAATACCACATAAGCTTAGGTAGGACATACTAGCGAAGGATTTACTCGTCTCTCCCCTCCTAGTTCTATTCCCCGATCTCCGCCAGAGATCATATCCCTAAGCTCTGATACCAACTGTGACGCCCCCCAGAATAGGTCCATTCAACCCAACCCATTCTGAGTCGCCAAATACATGGTACAGAATTCAAATACAAACTTTATATCATACGGTCGTGCAAAATACGACCACACAACTGTGAGTCTCAGTACAAATATGTAGAAAATATTAAGATTCAAACTAAGTCCTCATTACAATTATTATCACACTATTTATCAGAAATAGTGAGGACTACTACTGCTCTAACTTGGACCATCACTCTGTCCCCCGACTAGTCCCCGCAACATTCTCATTTCCTGAAGAGGACAACAGATGAAAAGGGTGAGCTCAACTAGCTCAGTAAAGAATATTATGACTAAGATAATGGAAAACAAATTATCGTTAGTCTTCAACAAATAAGATAAAATATAATGGACAACCAACTTTAGATCAATATTCGCAGCGGAAATAACAAATCATTAGAAGAGTTAAGCAGAGAATCAAGTCTACTATCTTCTATGATTTAAAAGTCCATCATCAATATTTTATCCCTGTAACATCAATCAATATACATCTCGAATCAAATATTCATCTTTGCACTACAGGCCAAAGATATTCATTTGCATCATCAGTAGTCATGTTCATCTCAACACCTGTCATCTTTGCACTACAGGCCAAAGATATTCATCAGGTAATCATTCATCTTTGCTCTACAGGCCAAAGATATTCATCAGGTAATCATTCATCTTTGCTCTACAGGCCAAAGATATTCAGTTATATCACCTTTTAAGACTGAGGATGATGAAAAACATTTTAAAGAACGAATCCAGTGAGATAAAAGACAATGATCAAGGATTCGTATTTTAGTTTATCCAATTCACAAATACTTCGTAATAATCAATTATGGAGCAAAATTCAAGAATAGAGCTCAAAACTTGGATACAATCAAAGATAGTAACCTTAACAAACAATTTGGACAAATAGAAGAAAAATAAATTTTCCCGTGAATAGTGCCGTATACGTGAATAGTGCCGTATACGTGAATAGTAACCCCGACGGAAAAAGTAAGAATTTCAACATAAAATCCATGACAATATTTCGGTATAATGATATTGAAAAGAATAACATCATTTACGAAAGAAATAACATCCCTTACCTCAAAAAAACAACACTTCTGGCTGGAATATCGGATATAATACCGACGGAAACTTGCACTGAATAGTAACTCTCAAAGTACTGAAATACTCACAAAAATACGCTCGATATTATAGAGAGAGAAAACTTCGAATTCTGGTGTGATTTTCAATTCTAACCTAAGCACCCTATTTATAGGAAAAGCTTAGGATGCCAAAGGAGACTAAATGAATAAAATATATTATTTTATTTTATTTTCTTCCGCCGCCGGCTGCTACCAAAAATCTGATTTTTTCAACAAAACAACAAAAGTGGGTCCCACCCATTAAATAATATATTTATTTTCCGAAACTTCAATAATTCATAATAAATAGCCCCTTTGTCAGAAAAATACAAATTCTATGTCCTTTCCATAGGAAATTTAATTCTCTACAACTTTGCAGAAGAAAGTTTTTCCAAATTCCCAACATAAATTATCCGAAATCCACAAACAGATGATTTTTCACACCAAAATACTGATAAAAACACATCAGTACTAATTCCTTCTTTAATATCCACAAAATAAATATTTCTTTATCATATAAATCAATAATTAATTATTCACAAATAATATTATAGAACTACAATATTGACAACCAGGTCGTTCCCAGGAAAGAGGGGGCCTTCCGATAAGGACTTCTCCTTACTGGCGCGCAATTAAATAACCCCTCCTAGACAGAACTTCCTTAGACATTATCAATAATGCTATCTAATAATATTATTCAAATAATATGAATTATTGAGTTGATAATGCGAAATACTGTGTAATGACAATTATTGAATCAATAATACAAAATATCAACTGTAACCATTATTGAATCAATCGTATAAAATAGCAACGTAGCAATTATTGAGTCAATAATATAAAATATTGAACAGTAATTACTGTAACAATAATTGAGTAAGTGCCTTCTCACGTAAGACTCAATAATTCAAAATACTGTGCAATACCGTGTGCTACTGTGCAACACCGCGTATCACTGTATTTTAACCACCGGGTATTTCAACAGTACTAACGGTAACAACTACGCCGTTATTTTGTAAAAAGGTTATTTCTGTCGCTTTCTATATCCGACAGTTATTCCGTTGTGGGGTCCACAAATATCTGCGCCGTCGTACGAATATTCCCCGACAACAAGAATATTCCACGACCAAACGAATATTCCCCGACAACAAGAATATTTTATAACCACTTGCTCATTTTAAAATATTTGCACATTTCACCCATAACTTTCACCTTTATCAATTAACACCTTACTATTTCGAAATAATATATAAAGAAAATTAAATCTTTATTTATAAAAGTTGGGGTCTTACAAAAATCACCATTTGCATGCAGCCTTAAGGCTATAAAGATAAAATTGAGAGTAGCTTCCTATGTCAGCGTAAGGGTTTGATAAAACCAGCTTTCAAAAAACATCATTGTCAATTCAATTCAAAAGCTTTTGCAAATCAAATTAAATGATGCTTTTTGCAAAACAAAGATTAATTTTCAAATCAAATCAAACCCTTCGTATATAGGCTCAACGAAGCCTGTCAAAGCTTTCAATCAATCCAAAGGCCCAATTTTCAAACAACATTCACTCACGCACTCCAATTTTAAGGGAAATATTGAAAAGATTGTGATACCGTGTTTACACAGGAGTCGTGGGGTGCCTAACACCTTCCCCACACTTAACCAAGCCCCCGAACTCAAAACTCCGATTTCAAAGATCAAGTTTCGACAGTGTCCAGCAAATTGGGCCTCTTTTCAAATCAAATTCGGTTTTTGTTGGTACAACCATTTTCAGAACTACCAACTGGCGACTCTGTTTAAATCAAATCGTCGACATATATACATGTTGGCCTCTTTCCTAAAAAACCCTTCAAAACCTTTTTTGCAATAAAAAGAATAAGGGTAGAGATAACTTAGGAAGATCGATTTGAGTAAAATTGGGTTATAAATCGACCCGCGGTATTTCTTAAATTTTTCAACGTCGACAGGTGGCGACTCTGCTGGGGATTTCAGTAGAGGGCTTAGGCCGCTTCCAATCTTTTCAAACATTTTCCTTTCAAAACTATTGAATGCATGAAATCCTGCGTCTCCACAGTCAATGGATGAGTGAATGTTGCGTCTTTCATTGAATGTATGAATGCCATGCCTTTACATTGAATGAATGAGAATGAATGCTTTAGTGCTTTGCACCCATATTAGTGCTTCGCACGAACTGTCATTACATGCATAAGCGATGAGGCCGATGTATGTGAATGTATGTTGTGCGTTCCTCCACTAGGAGGCTAACCCAGTCGGTGATAAGTAAGGACTCTGGGGACGACTAAGTCTTCGGGGCTGCCTCCTGAAAATGCACCACCCAGATTCGCTCCAGTTGAACGATTGGATTAACTTCCCTTCTAGTAGATTGCAATGATCTAGGAGCCTTCATGCCGAAACAAAAGCCGTGAGAGTAACCTAGGATAGGCTAGCTTCTAATCAACCGAATCCGGCGGGTTGCTTCTTCATGCCTTCCTCTTTCAATTCCATGTCAAGTCTCCAATTACTGAGGAGCACAATGTAAATGACAATAATGAAAGATTTACTTTCCTGTCAAATATCCTGTCATCCTATCATCAAAACAACTAACCTCGATTTTGCAGGATAAACTTAAAAAACACACATCATGAATGCATCCAATCATTACCTACCACAGGGAACTGACACGCATACGTTTTGGTGTAGGTAGGGAAAAATTGGTCCCATCACCAGATCAAAGGCCAGAAAAGTACTCGGTCCATCTACGGACATGGCTTCAAGTGCTCCACCAGAATCTACCCCTGTGTCTAGGGAAGAATTCGAAGGATTGAAAAATCAGATAGCCGAGCTGGTGGGTTTCCTTCGAGAGCAAAGCAAGGCCTTCAAAGAGAAATAATCTCAAACTCATCCAGAACCAGGAGCATCTGGTAGTGGTGCTGGCTGTCAAGATATAGAAAAGGACAAAACTCATATCCCTGGACCCCAGAACTAGGATACAATCAACAAAACTCCATAAATCACCATCCTAAGCAAAGAACAGGAAGCTGGTGACATTCTCAAGAAAATGCAACAAATGGAAGAAACCCTCCGGTCCATCAAAGGAACTGGGGCATTTGGCAGTGTCAACTACTCAGATCTATGCATATTTCCCAGGGCTCGATATCTCGAAAAATTCCAAGTCGCTGATTTTGAGAAATATGGCGGATTAGGGGATCCTTATACACACCTGAAATTTTTCATCAGAGAACTCGGATCCTATGCTGAGGACGAGAAACTTCGAATGCAGCTATTTCAGAAGAGTTTAACTGGAGAAGCCAGAGCTTGGTATGCCCGTCTGGACAACTCCAAAATCCACAGTTGGGAAGAATTAGCCCATGCCTTCCTTAGTCAGTACAGTTTCCAATCTCAGCTAGCTCCAGATCGGTATCAAATTACCAAAATCAAGAAGAATAACACTGAATCATTCAGAGAATATGCCCAGCGATGGAGACGGGTCGCAGCACAAGTCACCCCTACCATGACGGAATCTGAAATAGTCATGAATTTTATCGATATTCAAGAAGCTCCTTATTATGAAAGGGTCCTAGCAGGCTTAGGAAAACCTTTCTCTGAAATGATCAAACACAATGAAATGGCCGAAAAGGGACTCAAGTCCAAAAAAATAAAAGACTTAACGGCACTCGAAGTCGTTGCTGAGCATATCCAATCCAAAAATTACGGGGGTAATCCCCGGAGGGTCCACAAAAAGAAAGATGAAGAAGTTTCCTTGGTGTTACAAGGACAAAATTCAAGCAGTAATTCGAACAATACGCCCAGTCAAAGGAGGAACGATACCCATTTCCAGGCTACAACACAGCCTTCAAATCCTTCATTCCAAAAAAACATGGAGGTCAGGCGCATAAGGACTTTCACCCCGCTAGGGGATTCACTCGAGAACGTCTTCAAACTTCTGACAGCTCAGAAGAAGATTGGCCAACTCCTTCTGCCAACTAACACTAATGCAATGAACTTCGACCCTAGCAAGAAATGTGCTTATCATTCCGGATCACCGGGCCATGACATTTAAGACTGTTGGTCCCTCAAGCACAAAATCCAAGATTTGATTGATAATGGAGAAATTGTGGTCACAAAGCCCGATCAACCGCATGTCCAAGATAACCCTCTACCACAGCACAAGGAGGAGAGTGTCAACATGATCAACACTTCAAGTGGAGAAGGATCCAAATATCTCCGCTATATTGAAGAATCCACTCAATCCAACAACATCAACCCAATGAGTTGGGAAGCTTTTGAAAAATAATTCTTGATAGCAACAAATAAAGTCTATCAAGGAACAAATCGAGCAGTTGGCTGAACTGGTCGTCTACAAACATCAACTCACCAAAAAGATGTTGAAGCAAATCCATCAATCTATTGGCAGTCGCTCTCCTCCAGCGGAAGTTAATTCCAATCAAGATCATAGCCGAATTTTTGAGCTTACACCCTGGACTGACAAGGGGATCGAAAAAGCAAGTGTCCAAGCAGGTAGGAAGTTCCTATTTCAAAGGAATTTCACTAATTTGAACCAGTCAATGGAAGAAATCCTGCAAATAATGATCAATGAGGGAATGGTTGAAAACTTGCTACCTCCGCTGAACCCTCAATCCAGAAAATTCAAACCTGACCAAATATGTCAGTACCATTCCAACTCTCCCGGCCATGATACAGAAGAATGTTGGGCACTTCGTCACCTAATTCAAGACCTGATTGAGAAAGGTGACCTGATCAGAGGAGATCAAATCCTCTACATGACAGATAAAGATAGCCTCTGGATCCCCGATGCATGGTATCAGGACACAGTGGCTGTCATATCCTGCGATAAAGAATCAATCATCACACCCCTGGTACTGACAGGTAAAGGGGTCCAAGACAAACAAAGTCCTATGAAGGTGGCTGCACCTCAGCCTCTAATTTTGCCCTTCAGGCCTCAGTATCCAATCCTCAGTCTGAAGAAGGTCCCATGGAACTACGGGGACGTTGAAGGCTCCGTGGCAAACAACATTTCCATCCTGTCAAAGGATAATCCATTGTACCTGCCTCAGCAGGTGATTAAACCAGTTACCAAATCAAAAGAAAGGGTGGTTGAAGAAAAGATAAAAGAGTTCCTCAAAAAGATGGGACACAATAAAATCAAGATAGTACAAAGCTTGAAAGATGCACCCAAGAAAATATCCATCCTGGACTTGGTCCTATCATTAGAGGATCACCGTAACATCCTAGTGAATGTATTAGAAGAAGCCCATCTGCCACACACGGTAGACATAGAGAAATTTCGTCATGTGATAGAACACATTTTCAACAACAATGTGATTTCCTTCACAGACGATGATATCCCGGCTGAGGGAAGGGGCCACCACAAGTCCCTGCATATAGCCGTTATGACCTCCGGATACGTGATCGGAGGAGTGCTTATTGATGGAGGTTCTTCCCTCAAAATTTGTCCATACGACAAGTTGGAAAGAATGAAGATCAATCCAAATCGGATCAAAGCCAGTCACATGGTTATCCGGGCTTTCGACGGATCTCGCCGCCAGGCTATGGTGGAAATCGAGCTTCCTCTAGAAATTGGTCCACACACCTTCTACGTATCTTTCTAGGTGCTCAACATAGCCACTAGATATAACTTATTGTTGGGCAGGCCATGGATCCATATGGCCGGGGCTGTTCCATCCACCCTCCATCAGCAACTCAAGTACATTATCAACGGCAGTCTCATCACAGTAAATGCCGAACCGGAATACCCTACCCACATACATGGGGACATGCCAGTGATTAGCCTGGACGCCGGGGTTGAGCCTGTAAGTTTTCAAGCTCTCGAGGTAAGTGATATTCAATATCTACCAATTGGGGCACCAGCCCTGAGGCCTAAAATTTCCACTGAAGTAATGACAGTGGGCCAAGAAATGGTAGCTACGGGTTTCCAGCCTGGAGAAGGGTTAGGAAAGAACAAGCACGACATTAAGATGCCAATTCAAATCCCAAGTCAGATGGGAAGAGCAAGATTGAGATATTTATCCGGATCAAACCACCGAAATCCACACAAACATCCCAAGGCTCAGGCCTCCACAATTCTGCTCCCAGACCTCACGAGTGCCGAATGGATGAAACTTGTGAGAAAAATCCTGACTGCAGTATCAGCCATGCTATTTCCTCCGGTCATACCTGTCCATGAAAGGAAAGCCCTCAAACTTGAGGACGATAGCAAAAAGGGAAAAGAAAAGATCCTATACGAAGGACGAGACCCGTTTGCTAACATGAAAGTCATTATCAACTACGAGGGAATGAATGATGAACTCCTAGATAGTGATGACAAAGATCGTGCTCACTTTCCTCATTGCAAATAGAGGAACAATCCCCAGAAAAGCCTTGGCCATATCCTAAAGGATGTCTCAGTTGTCATCCAAGATGAGACAGACGAGCACACTTCCAGCATCATCCCTATCCATGAGGATCTAACACTGGACAATTGGAGCAGTGTCCCTTGCCTCAGTTGAAAAGGGTAAAGGGGCAGACAGTCAATCTGCTCTTAATCATGCTTTCATTTACTACTTACTTTTGATTGCACAGCTAGAGCAGTAACTTTTGTCATGCTTTACAAATGCTATGTGTATTTAAGCAGTTGTATATATTAATGAAAGCATTTTTGTTTTCAGGACCCAAGCAGTGGATGTGTGTGTCTCTGTTGATGAGATGCCAACCTGTCAACATAACTCCAGCCATGATGAAAGATTGAGCTTCGACTTGACAGATCTTGATCAAGAGAAGGAATATGACTATGAGGTGCTAGAGGAGATCAAGGAATGGGTCAAAAATAAACCTCAACCAAACCTCCACCATCAACATAGGAACCTCTGAAACCATCAAAGAAATCCAAATAGGTTTAGACCTCGCCTCAGATCAAAAAGCCGACCTGATCGAACTCCTAACATAGTACCAGGATGTGTTTGCATGGTCGCATGAAGACATGATCGGTCTATCCACAGACATTATCATCCATCGGATGCCCATCAAAGAAGGGTTCAAACCAATCAAACAAAAGCTCAGACGATTAAAACCTGAGTGGAGTCTCAAAGTCAAAGAAGAAATCGTTAAGCAATTCAAAGCCGGGATCATCATAGTATCAACATATCCTAAATGGCTATCAAACATAGTCCCCGTGCCTAAACCAGGAGGGAAGGTACGAGTCTGCGTGGATTATCAGGATCTAAACAAAGCCTGCCTCAAGGATAATTTCCCAGTACCTTTTATCCACATCCTGATTGACAATACTGCACAGTACGACATGTATTCATTCTTAGACTGCTTTGCTGGTTACCATCAAATCATGGTTGCTGAAGAAGACAGGGAGAAAATAGCTTTTATCACTCCCTGGGGAACTTTTTGCTATCGACGACTATCCTTCGGCCTCATCAATGCCGTAGCAACGTATCAGCGATCCATGATGGCCCTCTTTCATGATATGATGCACAAAGAAATATAAGTCTATGTTGACGACATCATCATTAAGTCCCGGAGGGAGGATGATCATATAGACCATCTCAGGAAACTGTTCAACAGGTTGCGCAAGTACAACCTCAAGCTAAATCCAGCTAAATGCGCTTTTGGCGTCAAGGCAGGCAAACTGCTAGGATTCCTGGTGAGCAATCGAGTCATTGAGTTAGACCCTGCCAAAATCAAAGGCATTTCTAAAATGCACGTGCCTCGTATAGAGAAGGAAATACGAGGATTCCTAGGAAGGATCAACTTCATAAGTTGGTTCATTTTCCAGCTCACAGCAACCTGTGAGCCCATCTTCAAGCTGTTAAGGAAGAATTCCTCCATCAAATGGAATGAGGATTGTCAACAAGCCTTC
This sequence comes from Panax stipuleanatus, assembly GCA_020205555.1. Classification (NCBI taxonomy): domain Eukaryota; kingdom Viridiplantae; phylum Streptophyta; class Magnoliopsida; order Apiales; family Araliaceae; genus Panax; species Panax stipuleanatus. The sequence goes on along the minus strand of CM035123.1, from coordinate 61,808,895 downwards.
CTTGCCATTAAAAAGCAGCTTCTCGAAGCACCTATTTTGGTACCTCCAAGGGATGGAATTCCTTTATTCATGTACCTGTCCGTCAATGCCAATGGCATGGGCTGTATGCTAGGACAGAAGGATGATAGTAGCAAATAAAAAGCTATCTACTACATCAGCAAAAGATTCAGCAGCGGGGAACAAAAATAATCCCTGATCGAAAAGACATGTTGTGCATTAGCATGGGCCGCCATGAGGTTGCAACACTACTTGTATGGGCACACGGCGTATCTCATATCCCGCATGGATCCACTAAAATACGTCTTCAACAAACCAATGTTAAATTGTCAGCTGTCTAAATGGCAGTTGATTCTACAGCAGTTCAACATTGTCTACGTGACTCAAAAGTCTATCAAAGGCCAAGGCATTGTAGATCAATTAGCAAAAACACCTTCAAGAGGGTTCGAGCCCCTAGAGACATATTTCCCAGATGATGGGATTATGGCAATTCAATAACTCTAGTCAGAGAATATAGTCCAACCATGGAAAATGTATTGCGACGGAGCGGTAAACATGGAAGGTTCCGGAGCTGGGGCAGTCCTTATCTCTGGTGCAGGTGATCAATATCCTGTGGCTACCAAACTTCAATTTGGCAACACCAACAACACATTCGAGTACAAAAGCTGTATACTGGGGTTAAAACTAGCCCAATCCATGGGTATCAAACACTTATTGGTCTTTGGAGATTTCGAGTTGGTCATCAGACAAACCACCGGTAAGTATCTCACAAAAGAACTGCATCTGCTGCCATATCATCGGCAAGTCCTCAAAATGTCCCAGGAGTTCAAAGAAATAACCTTCGTCCACATTCCTCGGGGTCAAAACAACTTTGTCGATGCACTGGAAACATTGGCTTCATTAATCCGCATATCCAACAGGAACGGGTTTCCCAACATCCAGTTCACAAATCAAAAAGCCCCAATATACGGGAATTACATAGGAGAAGTATCAGATGAAATACCTCCCATCAAGCAGCCTTGGTTCCAAGACATCAAGGAATATCTCTGTGTTGGATCCACGCCTGCTGGTGCAAGTCAATCAAAAAGGAAACGGATTCTCAGAATGGCCATGAAGTTCTATCTGAGCGGAGATGCACTTTATAAAATGGATGCTGGAATAGGCCTGTTAAGATGCCTCGACAAGGAGCAAGCCTAAAGACTAATGGATGAAATCCATGGCAGAGTCTGTGGTCTACACATGAGCGACCATCTGCTGGCCAAAAAGATAATCAGAACAGGACATTACTGGATCTCGCTCAAAGCTGATTGCGATGATCACGTCAAGAGATGCTTTCAATGCCAAACACATGGAAATGCCATTCATGCTCCTCCAAATGAGTTGCATAACATGAGTGCACCATGGCCTTTTTCTATGTGGGGAATGGATGTGATAGGTCCAGTCGAACCCAAAGCCAGTAATGGTCATCGGTTCATCTTCACTATGATCGACTACTTCACCAAATGGGTTAAAGCAGCCTCTTTTCCTAAAGTCACAAAAGAGGTCATCATCAGTTTCATTAGAAACAATGTCGTCTGTCGATATGGACAACCGAAGGTGATTGTATCAGACAACGCCAAAAACCTGAACAATCAAATGATGGTAGAACTGTGGGGCAAGTTCCACATCAAGCATCTCAACTCCGTTATCTATCGGCCCAAGATGAACGGCGCTGCCGAAGCAGTCAACAAAAACATCAAGAAGATCATGCAAAAAATATTCGCCAATCATAAAGACTGGCCTGACCTGCTACCTCTCACCCTGTTAGCCTACAAGACGTCAATGCGCACCTCTACTGGGGCTACCCCCTATTCACTGGTCTATGGCATAGAAGCAGTCCTCCCCATAAAAGTAGAGATGGAGTATTTACGAGTATTAATAGATGCTCAGATGGACAAAGATTAATGGTTGCAAGACCGATATCATCAATTGTCCCTGATAGACGAAAAAAGGGCCACAGCCATTTTCCACGGACGGTTATACCAGAAAAGGATCACCAGGTCCTACAACAAGAAAGTTCGAATCCGGCAATTCAAAGAAAATGATTTGGTGTTAAAGAAAGTCCTGACCAATCTGGATGAAGCCAAAGGAAAATTTGCCCCAAACTAGGAAGGCCCTTTCATTGTCAAGGAAGTGCTGACAGGGGGAGCCATCAGGCTACAAGAAATGGAAGAAAATGAATTTCCCCAACTCATCAATTCAGATACTGTAAAAAAGTACTACGTCTGAAGCACATGCATACCCGCATCCGGGTCCTACAAATCGAATCAGTTTCTACTTTTCACTAGAGAAATCGAAACTACAAATGACCTGATCACCCTCAACCTGGGAGTACGTAGGCAACCATCTATGGTGCGGTCAAACCAAGCAAAAATCTAAAGAACTTGCGAATTCCAGCATCAAATTCAAAACCTCTTCGAACAAAATTCAAACCCCAAATAAACTCTTGGAAAACCTCTCCAACCAGAACTACGCATGACCTGATCTCCCTCAACCCGGGAGTACGTAGGCAGCCCTTTACGGCGCGGTTTAACCTTTAAGAAAAAAACAAAAAAATGTAAGATCAATTCTAAGACACCGAAGACAAATAAAAGCTAAATGCTATCAAGCTGTCTGTTACCAGACCCATTTGAGGAACTCCCTTGACACCTCAACTGTCAGTCCATCAAGGAGAAGCTCAAAATGCATCAAGAACTGTGAGTCATGACGGAAGTGGTAATCACTCAGCGATGACAATACATCTCTAAGCAGGGAAGTATCTCAAAAATATATTTCTCTGATGTATAAACTGCTTTATATACGTAGTGCCCTGTACATAACAAAAATGGCTGATCTAGTCTGTGCAGGAAAAATAAAGCTAGTCTATGGACCCAAGGACAAGCGGGTCAGCAATGCCAGCATGGCATCTCTCTCTGAAAATGGAGGAGCATCTGTAAGAATAGTCCACTCAGCCTCCATACGGCTAAGGACATCCACAGTCATCTGCAAGGTGGCACTGTGGTCATCAATATAAGCACTCATCTCGGTAACCAAACTATGGGTGTAAGATCGGAGAGCAGTACTATCAACAATGTGGAAATCACAAAAAGTTATAGCCTCATCCCTCTCTGCAAAAGCTGCGTCCTGAGAAATCAAAGTCTCCTTGATCTCAACATATGCTGCATCTCTGGCTAAGCGAACCTCATCTCGCTCCACAATGGCAGTATCTAAAGTAGAGCGAAGCTCCTATCGCTCAATCAATCCAGTATCCAAAGCGGTCCTGAGACCATCCCTCTCAGCAAAAGCTAAATCCCTGCCAGACAAGGCAGCCAACAGTTGCGCTCTAGCTGAATCTCTCTCAAAGGTCATCCTAAATAGAGAATCTGACAAAGCTGGATCTGTCCCTGTGGGAATAACCGGGGGATCACTTATCAAAGCTACCACCAAATCTGCGAATAGCTCATCCTCAGTAGGAGAATCTGGAACCTCCATGGGTTCCTCCTCGTCAGAATCCGCAAGCAGAGGTAAATGAAGCTCTGCTACTGCGACTGCGGTCTCTGCCTCCAACCATGCAAAATACTCCGGAGAATGACCTAGATGTCTACTGGAGAACTAAGCCCTCTCCCTATGAGTCCAACACTTATAAACTCTAACTAAGTCGGCTGGTGACATAGATGAAGCCGACATCCCCTGATCAGCAGAATCCTCAAAATGGTGTATACTCAACCACTGATCAAACTACTCCATAACTGCCAAGGGATGATAAGTAGTCATACCCCTCAATCCTGCCAAAGGCAAATAATCCATGCTAGATGCATGAGTAATGAAGCTAAACGGGTCGCCATCCCTGAGCATAACAAAACTGCGAACGGATGCTCAATATTCGACAAAAATACTAACCAGGACTCTGAGTCGACGCAATCAGGCGGACGGAAGGAGTAAACTGAGGATATCTCGTGGCTAAAATAATAGGCATGAGGTCTAAATGATCCAATCGGTCGTATTTGTGACATCAACCACATATACAGTACGACCAAGCTACCCTGAAAAAATCTCGCTAGATGGGTACTGCAATAGGTGAACGACCTCAGAGTCTCTGCCAAGATCATAGGGATAATGGTACTACCCTGCCTAAGGGCTCTGACTACGACAACTAATCCCACATCAAGGTGATCTAAACGCAATGACATGTAAACATACACCACGATGCACATCAACAAAATGTCTATCCTAGTTGTATGTTACTCCTCTGCGAAAATGACGAAATCTCCGACGTAACGGTCGTAGCTATCAATCTCACCATAGCGCTCTATCAAGAAGTCAAGGGAGATCACATGCCCTGAAACGATCTCATCCATGACTATGCTCTGCCGAAAATTGGACAGCAGAGTAAACGGTCTCTGCATATCACTGATAACCGTCCGAGCACACGGCGCCTCTAAATCCAAACCAGTAAATCTCTGCTACTCCTCCAGAGTAGACGAAAGCTCACACTACCCAATGCGAAATACCTGTCTCTTCGGTACTTATAAGGGTAGGACGCCATCAATAAAGCCGTCTGGAACCCTAAAATCTACAAGGGTCATCTAATGCCCCAGCATCTGGTTAACTGTCCTCTTAGCTGGAAAGGGCAGACTATCATACCATGACCGCAACGATGCCGCCACCTCTGACAGTGGCAAATGCTCTATACGGCTAACTACAAACGTCGTCATCTATAGCACTGTATCACAAGACTGTCCAGAGGTCAAGTCAAATTGCAGCTGTCTGAATGCATACGCATGATACATGCATGATGACAATGATAAAAATATGATGCAGCAGATAAAGATGACAGAAATATCTACAAAAAGCTATCTACTGCATACATCATCCCTATATCCTGGTACAAAGTGAAAGGAATAGTACAGTGAAATGGGGCACCAACACCCAAATAATACAGTGGTCAGTCAAAATGATGGCACAGACGCCGAATAGCCCAAACAGTGGCTGACCAAAAATATAGCTGCCATAGCTATCACAGGAAGTCAAAGACCTCGGTATCAAACAGATCGACCTGCTCCAGATCCTCTGTCTGTACAAATCTACTGGGATTAGGTATATTTGGACTGTATAAGGGAGGATCTGCCCCTATATAACTGCTACTGAATGGACCTGAAGAGGGGCCTGCTCCAGAGCTGGATGGGTCAAATGAAGATGCCTCTGATGGATCTCGGCCAAGGTGCCTGATAAAGAAACGAGCCTGGTCCAACTCCTTAGTCAAATGTGCTATCTGGTCTGCAAGAGTAGGCTCTCTAATATAAGCTATCCAATCCGTCATCATCACAGACCCTGGAACCATGTCTGCCATAAAATGGGTGGCACGAGTCTGAGCCCCCAATAGTGCGAGGACTCCACCAACTGTAGAAGGCTGTCTGGCTGTATGGGCCCTCTGATAGATCAAAGCCGTCTATACCCTCCAAAGGGATGTTTGTCAAAGGTACAAACAATAGCCAATAATGCCAAGCAGGAGGAGCAATGGGAATGCGGATCTCCCCTATAATACTCTGAATTGTACGCTCTCCAAGATAGAGCTCCCAGCCTCCCTCCGTCAACATAGGGACTCTGCGGGTCGAGAAGCCAAACTCCCGGCCAGTAGGGAAACCTCCATCAAATTTGATAGTCAAGTGCTCGAATGTGTACGGCGTCCAGGTGATCGAGGCTGCCGTCAAAAACTCCAACTGCAGACGGGCATGAGTGAATCCCTCAGCAACATGGACCTCCGTCAAAATGGAGTGATGCTATCTCCGTCCACATGGATAGGTCTCCAGACCTAATGCTGAAATGGGCCATAGGCAAGGAAGCCTCTCAAATGCCCAAAGCTATCCATGCAAATATCAAAAGTCCTCAGTGACCAAGACTGCCAAAAATAAGTGCAGAAATTAAAAAGGTACAAAAAGATGTACTCACCAGCAAAAACTAATGGAATCCTAACCAAGCCTCCGTCACACCCTTCGAAAGCAGGCGCATGCCCCGGAGAAAGTAGGCAAAGGTATAGGAGCCCCAATCAAGTCACTGAGGTGCTCTACATGCTGAGTGGCTCTGATCAAAGCAAAGGACACCGTCGATGAGTTGTCCGCCACAAAATAACCCCTGATGATCGATAAAAATAATAGCCTCAGAATGCGATCTCTAGCCCTCCGATCATCAGGCGAAGGCAACTGCAAAGTCCCGTCCTGGGCGTCTATACTCAGGGGACTAGATCGGACTGCCCGACCCTTGAATGCCGACTGGGACTCCCAACAGGGATCTAACTTCGGTGGGCGAAATGTCAGAGACGATAGGCACTGTCTCGCCCTCAAACTCAATGTCGGTGATAAATCTCCAGTCCATAGGAGTCATCATCACCTCGCAATCAAGTAGATAAATGGACTGAGTCTGGTGGAACCAGCGCTCAGACAAAGCCCTCATATACCCCCAAGGGCAATGGCGGGGCAGGATCGAGAAGAAGGCCTGAAATCCCCAGCCATCTATAATCTCCCTGTAATCCTCGTGCAGAGTCTGATAGAGGGAGTGCACACTAAACCAGTTCCCTCGTGGTTGTGTCAAGCCAGGGACCTCCATAAAAAATTAACCCATATCAAAAACCTGTGCCTCGAGAATGGCCAGAAGATGGGAAAAGAACCCAGAGGGAAGAAAGACATCAAGTCACCTCGTTTGCCTGAAGATATCTCGAAGGATGGTGACTCAAGTCGCCCAGCAACTCCTGTGTTTGCATAGCAATGCCCGGGACCTCTGCACATGGAACCTGAGCTGGAAAAGGAGCAACAAAAGCAGCCTCCTCGTCATCAATGTCAATGGGCTACTCGTCCTGTGCTGGACGTATCCTGCTCTCTACCAATCTGTGAGGCATCCTAGCTGGACGAGCCTGTGGGACGGCAGAAGCCCTCCTCCGTCTAACGCCTGATGAAACCCTGGTAGAGTTACTGGGTCTATTGCGATCCATCGCATACACCAATACTCCGAAATCACATCAGACAGGGTGTAGTAAGCCTAAAATATGTGACTTATTAATCAATCAATCCAGCATATATATCTAAGTCCTAAAACATGCATGGGTCCATCAAAAATACCCCGTATAGTCAAAACTCCATGTTTTCAAAATCCCAGAAGCTCAAAACCTGCATTGGGTCAGTAAAAAACTCCCCATAGAGTCAAAAAGACATGCTTTTCAAAAGCTAAGATTTTGGAAAATTTTTGCCAGAGTCGCCTTTGTAAAATGGACTGTCCACATGCACACAGGCATGTCTAGGTGGCCATTCAGTAGCACACCTACCTAAAAAATAGAAACAGTTCATATATATCCAAAAAAATCAAAAACCAGCCTCACATGGTCTCCAAAATACCATAGGCATTTTTAGTTGAAAGTCTAGGCTCACTAGGCCTAAAAAAGGATGACTAAACTGATCAAAAAATGGAAAAATTAACTGTCTCAGAACCTGAATTTTCTTACATCTAAATGTGTATTACAGTAAGATATGCATACATATGTAGACAGAAAATTTTTTACAGGTCATATAGACATACATTTTTCATACATTGCATTTGAACCCTAGGTGGTTCGCATGCTTTTAATGGTCAAAAACTGTGAAAGAAGGATGGAAAACGTTACCTGCGCCACGCTAAACTCGTAGGAACTGACGGATTCAGAATCTGACTGCTAGAACTCCATAGATCTGAAAAAGAAGATCTAAAATCCTTTCGCTGCTCAAACGGGAAACTTGCAAAATGAAAAATCCCGCAGCACATTAAGTAGCCCAGGCAGCCGCACCTCCCCCAGCGGCTACCGCACCTCCACCTACGGCAGCCCAGGTGGGTCCCACCTACCTCTGGCCCGGTTCGGTTTGAGTCAAAACAGAGTTTAAACGGGCCGCTGAATCAAATCTGAAGAGAAATCGCTATGCGATTGAGCGGTTTGTCCTGAAATCATGCGTTCAAGCAGTGCAATCCTGACAAAAAGGGAAACTCTGCAGAGACCCTTGACATTCAGCCTGGAGCCGTGTCCGGGGGTCAACAGATCAAACTACGAAAAAGCTGCGCAAAAATTGTGCAAAACTGCAGAAAACTGCCATTTTCGAAGCATCGGGTACTGACCAGTGACAACTTAGCCATTAGTTCTAGTCCAGCGAAGCATCGGGTATTGACCAGTGACAACTCAGCCGTTGGTTCCAGTCCAGTAAAGCATCGGGTACTGATCGGTGACAACTCAGCCGTTGGTTCCAGTCCAGCGAAGCATCGGGTACTGACCGGTGATAACTCAGCTATTGTTTCTAGTCCAGCGAAGCATCGGGTACTGACCGGTGATAACTCAGCTTTTGGTTCTAGTCCAGCGAAGCATTGGGTACTGACCGGTGACAACTCAGCTGTTGGTTCCAGTCCAGCGAAGCATCGGGTACTGACCGGTGATAACTCAGCCAATAGTGCAACCCCAGCAAAGTTCGGGTGCCGACCGAAGTCAATTTCAACCTTCAGACTAGTCCCATGAGATGTCGGGAGACGATCTGTGGTTGAGAGTCATATAATAATCCATCTTCACAAAGGATAGGTGATGGAATCTGTTATACACATCCTAAAAGAAGATCATTGAGGTAGTATCAATCCTGGCCACTTCCTCAATACCTACAAAGCTATGGCAGAGGACATCATCCCCAGCAGATCAAGACGGGAAAATTTGTGATAGCTCACCCCCTCAGAATCTACAAAGCTATCGCAGAGGACGTCATCCCCAGCAGATCAAGACGAAAAAATTTGTGATAAATCATCTTCAACGAATTCATCAGAGTCAAACAAATTATCGTGAATGATGTCATCCACCGCCGAGAATGACAAAACTGGCTCGCGATAACTTCCTAATACCATCAATGGCTTGTACCGGATAGCGTCATCCCCAGCAAGGTGATAACACACACAGCCAAAAGTAGCACCATTCAACTCCAAGACGCCCAGCTTCAAAATGGCTCTGGCACTCTCTATTTCTAGTGTCTACTAATCTTTATCCTATCCATTCCACCACGTTACATGGACATGATAAAGAGGGGCATCTGTAGACACTCAAAATTTTCCTTGCCCCACTATTAACCCGGTAGGAGGGCAAAACTGTCAATCAATCCAAATTCGGCCACCAACGCCGGTCCTTCAACCTAAATCTGATCCCCATATCATCAATCAAGTTTCGATAGTCAATCGAGCTATCAATCAAGTTTTAACAGTCAATCGGACCATCAATCAAGTTCCGACAGTCAGTCGGACCATCAATCAAGTTTCGACAATCAATCGGACCATCAATTAAGTTTTAACAGTCAATCGGATCATCAAGCTCAACCCCGATCTCAACCCGGGAAGTTAAAATCAACCCCGGTCTTAACCCGGGAAGTCAATTCAACCCCAGCAGCAACTCGGGAGGTATCAATCAACCCCGATCTCAACTCGAGAGGTATCAATCAACCCCGGTCTCAACCCGGGAAGTCAAAGTCAACCCTGGTCTCAATCCATAAAGTTAAGGCAACCTCGACATCAACCGAGGACATGTCAAGTCATCTCCGACCTCAATCCGGGAAACACAGTTCATCCCCAGCAGCAACCCGGGAAGTCAAACTCAACCCCGATCTTAACCCAAGACGTCAGGTCAACTTCAGACATCAACCTGAAGCATCACAACAACTCCAGAGCAAAACCTAGAATGACCACGTCAGCCTCAGAGATAACCCTGAGGTCAAAAGACTCGACTGGGATCCAAGTCTTGGAATCAGCTCCCGGAAGTCAACCAGCGACCATGCCGACACTACAGGCAGCCCCAGGAGGGGTACAAAGGTTATTTCATCAACTCTCAACTGACTTGGTCAAAATCAAGCCAAATCGATGCCACCAAAGTCAGAATAAACCCTAACGACGATCCCGAGTGGCAACTACGCAAGACAGCTCAACGGACAAACTGCGGGGAATCGAAGACCTGGTTATGAACCCGTCTTCCTGGACCCGGAAAATGTTTTTTCCCATGTCATTGAGAAACTCTCGGCGAGAGCTTTTTAGAAAGGTATCGTACGCCTCAAACGGACGCTCCGATCAAAAGTTAGGAAGTTTTCGATCGGACATCGCATTGCTCGGAGTGCACGTACTTCGAGACGACCAAGCCGGGCACGTGGTCCGCATCTAGGGGAGCCGCAGCTCTATCGCAGGTAGAGTGGAGGCTCCCTGGCCTATAAATAAATGTGCCCCCCGTTCATTTGAAAAAATTCAGAAATGCAGCGAAGCCCTGCCAGTTTTATTTTCTGACTTTTACACCTCTTCCAAACCCAAATATTTTCACTCCAACATGTAGATATACACATATACTACCACATATCAAAAAACCACCGGTAGATTTGGACGTTTAAAGCCTACGATTTGGCAAAAAGCCCGTATTGCGGTCTATTGTAAGTATTTTTACGATCAGAAAGTCAATACTACTACTTTGCACTACTTTACACTTGCACACAAAGTTTCCTCTTCTAAATATGCCCGGAACTTAGTTCCGTGGCCGTTTTCGTCAAAAATTGATACATTTTTGTACATAAACTCCGTTTTCAACATATCTACAACTCGGATTGACGATCTGTCAGCTCTAGTAGCTTCAATGCACTAGCACGCACATTCTGGCAACTTCGCCGGACTGGGTTATCTTCCCAGTCCGGGTTTGGCCCTCTTTTGTATATATTTAACTGCAAATGTACTAACATTTCAATTCTGTCAAGCCCGAATGTTAAATCCGAGGTAGTTTACTGCTTTTATATCTATATTTACGCATATATAAGCGACATTCACCATCACTGGTACTCATATCAGTCTTGGTTGACTACATTTCTGTCAATATATATATATATATATATATATATATTCAGTCAGCCTGGATTATTTCGTGGCTATTTATAGTTTTTATATATATATATTTCAATTCCAGTCCAGGCTTGCGAGTGAAAATCCATCGCCCTTTACAGCTTGTATATATATTTAACTTTATATATTGCTTTACTCAATTTATTCAACTGCTGCATTTAATATTCATTCTTTTATATGAATCTGCATTGACATATCTGCGGGCTGACTAGATTTATTCAAATCTCGCCAATTCTAGCTTTCAACGGTTCAAACAGGTCCCGACAGAACCTGGAAGCTATAATAGCTGAGATTTCTTTAAATCTAGTTATTTTTATAGTTTCAGCTTCAAAAGCAACCTCGCGTCCCTTAGATCGCTATCTAGTGGGAACGAGACGCTTCGGCCGTGCGAACCGGGATTTACTGAATGAATCCCTGGTTCTGACTATCTTGGGATATTTATCTGTTTCTGTACAAATTTGAACTGTGCAGGTTTTCTAGCTATTCATATGTGAGCCTAGGAATTGTGGGATTCATAATCAAACTGATCAGAATCTGATTCCCATGATAGACAAACTCCGATTTATAAATGTACCCTGCCAAATTTTTTCTGTAAAATGTACATGCACAGACCTTAAAACGGTTATCCGGATTTAAGGTCTCAACATAGTAAAAATATGGATTGTCGTGTCAGCGTCCCTCCGATGGTTTTCATACCCATGAAGAGACCGACACTTTGTATTTCTGTGGTTGAGGATGCTTCGCAGCCCGACAAAATCACCATTTGCATGCAGCCTTAAGGCTATAAAGATAAAATTGAGAGTAGTGATATGCTTCAATTCCTATGTCAGCATAAGGGTTTGATAAAACCAGCTTTCAAAAAACATCATTGTCCATTCAATTCAAAAGCTTTTGCAAATCAAATTAAATGATGCTTTTTGCAAAACAAAGATTGATTTTCAAATCAAATCAAACCCTTCGTATATAGGCTCAACGAAGCCTGTCAAAGCTTTTAATCAATCCAAAGGCCCAATTTTCAAACAGCATTCACTCACGCACTCCAGTTTTAAAGGAAACATTGAAAAGATTGCGGTACCGTGTTTACACGGGAGTCATGGGGTGCCTAACACCTTCCCTACACTTAACCAAGCCCCCGAACTCAAAACTCCGATTTTAAAGATCAAGTTTCGATAGTGTACAGCAAATTGGGCCTCTTTTCAAATCAAATTCGATTTTTGTTGGTACAACCATTTTCAGAACTACCAACTGGCGACTCTATTTAAATCAAATCGTCGACATATACACATGTTGGCCTCTTTCCTAAAAACCCCTTCAAAACCTTTTTTGCAATAAAAAAAATAAGGGTAGAGATAACTTAGGAAGATCGATTTGAGGAAAACTGGGTTATAAATCGACCCGCGGTATTTCTTAAATTTTCCAACGTCGACAGTTGCTCTAGTGAACTAAACTAGAATAAAAGTCCATAATCAATCCAGGTAGAATATAGTATTCTATATGTGCATACTAAGTATTATATATATTATATTTTATGCAAAACATGTTTCGCATGTTTAATAAAATGATGCGTATTTTATATATTTGTGCATGCGCGCTAAATAAGATGAGACAAATAATAACAAACCCCTCAAAGAAATCATATTAAGTCTAAAGCGTTCAATGATATTTGGAATATCGAACGTCGCCTTCTAGCATGATAAATTAATAGAGTATTAAATATTTAATACGAGTTTGTTGTGCTATCCACAAGGCAAGCATTGCGTATTTAAGATATTAATTTAATCACATTTGATGCTTATCAAGAAAATTAAACAATATTATTTTGTTGTGCTATCCACAAGGACAATTTTTTTCTTTTTTGAATTTATGGAAGTGCTAGGTTGTATTTACCTTAAATCATTTTAGTTCGGATGTGCACACACTTGACCATTATGATTTAAGAGGCAAAAATAAAAAGGATTTACATGTTGATGTAATTGACAAAGAGTTGTCTACCTATTTATTTATATATCGTTTGTTGTGCTATCCACAAGGCTATATATATTTGAAATGGGATCCTTATTCTTACTAGCAAATCTTTAATTAGATGTTGCCGAACTATATAAGTGAGGGTAATATAGTTTGAAGAAAATAGTAGGAGATACCAATTTAAAATAAGACCTAATATATTTTGGTATATAAAATTAATTAAATAAATGTTTGCTAAATTATTGTCTTTTCACATACAGAAATTTAAAAATGTCGAAATCACTAATTTTACTGTGTAGCATACTTGATGCTAACAAATTAACTAGGCCGAATTACACGGACTGGTTAAGGAATCTGAGAATAGTTCTCACTGCTGAAAAGATTTCTTATGTCCTAAATTCACCTGTCCCTGGAACTGTTCCAGAAACAACCTCTGAGGAAGATAATGCCACCATTGTAAAGTGACAAGATGATGCATCTGTGGCTCAATGCATCATTCTCGCATCCATGAATAACGAGTTTCAGAGTCCGTATGAAAACATGGATGCTCCTACTATGTTGCTTCACCTCAAGGAGTTGTATGGTGAACAAAGTAAGACTGCTAGATATGAGATATCTAAGGAGATCTTCCGATCTCGGATGTCCAGGGCACATCCGTTAAGACTCATGTCCTAAGGGTGATCAATTTGATTGAACGCCTTGGACAGCTTGGGTTCGTCAGGGATGGGGAGTTGAGTCAAGACTCTGTCTTGCAGTCACTCCCTGAGACCTTCTCGCAGTTCGTTGTTAATTTTCACATGAATAAGTTAGATGTCAGCTTGCCTAAATTACTTAACATATTGAAAACTGCAGAAGGTCACTTCCCATCCAAGAAGAACCATGTCTTAATAGTGGATGATTCTTCCAAGAATAGGAAAAGGCCCAAGGTATCTTCTGAAAAGAAGAAATCTAAGAAGGCTAAGGGCAATGCAAAAGTGAAGGATCAAAAGAAACCTGATCCAGTTAGCAAAGGAATGTGCTTCCATTGCAACGAGCCGGGTCATTGGAAGAGGAACTGCAAAAAGTTTCTGGCAGAGAAGAAGCTTGGAGAAGCTTCGACTTCCAATCAAGGTTTGTTCATGATTGAAATTAATTTTTTAGAAAGTCAAAATTCTACTTGGGTATTGGATACCGGCTGTGGTTCTCACATATGTAATACTATACAAGGACTGATCAGAAGTAGAAAGCTAAACAAGAATGAGGTTGTTCTACAAGTGAAAAATGGAGCAAAGGTTGCTGCATTATCTGTAGACACTTATTGTTTAGCACTGCCTACGGGCAAGTCCATTTACTTAAATAATTGTTATTTTATTCCGAATATCATTAGAAACATTATTTCAAATTTTGTATTAGATATGGATTGATTTGAAATTATAATAAAGAACAACAGTTGTTCTATTTATAAAAATAATATTTTATATGATGTTGGTAATTTGAGAAATGGACTTTACATACTTGATTTGCATGAAAATATATTTTAAATTAAACAAACTAAGAAAAGAAAAAAGAGATAATGTTAATTATACATATATGTGGCACTATAGACTCGGTTATATCAATGAAACAAGATTATCCAAGTTGCATAAGGATGGGCTTCTAGAGCTATCTGATTATGAATCATATCCAACTTGTGAATCTTGTCTCATGGGTAAAATGACTAAATCTCCTTTTAGTGGAAAAGGAAAAAGAGTTACAGAGTTGTTAGCGTTGGTTCATACAGACGTTTGTGAACCTATGACAACTAGTGCACGAGGAGGGTATTCTTATTTTATTACTTTCACTGATGATCACTCAAGATTTGGATATATGTATTTAATGAAATACAAATCTGAATCATTTGAAAAATTCAAAGAGTTTAGAAGTGAAGTAGAGAAACAAACGGGCAAGAGTATTAAGATTCTTTGATCAGATCGAGGTGGAGAATACTTAAGCGGTGAGTTTCTCAATTGTCTCAAAGATAATGGTATAATCTCATAATAGACTCCGTCAGGTACACCACAATTAAATAGAGTATCTGAAAGGAGAAATCGAACATTGTTGGACATGGTTCGTTCTATAATGAGTGTTACCGATCTTCTAGTATCGTTCTGGGGTTATGTCCTAGAAGCGGCTGCATATCTACTAAATAAGGTCCCCTCGAAATCCATCCCCAAGACGTCATATAAGATGTGGACAGAGAGAAAATCTGGTCTTAAGTATGTTAAGATTTAGGGATGTCCAGCTTATGCGAAAAGATTTCAAAATGATAAGCTTGGGACAAGATCTGATAAGTGCACATTTGTGGGATATCCTAAATAAAGTTTGGGATACTATTTCTACAATCCTACTGAGAAAAAGGTGTCTGTTGTAAAACACGCTGCCTTCTTGGAAAAAGAGCTTATTTTTGAAGGATCTAGTGGGAGGAAAATAGATCTTGAAGAAATTCAAGAACCACAAACCACTACAGACCAAGTGGATGAATCTGTCCAAGTAGAGCCACCTTCTATACAACACCCTGCTCGTAAATCTGAAAGAGTACCAAAGATACCTGAGAGGTATGAATTCGTCATAGACGATGATGATGAGGTACACGTCATGAATAATAATGATCCATTGAATTACGAACAGGCTATGAGTCGTTAAGACTCAGAGAAATGGTAGATGATCATAAAATCTAAAATGGATCTTTGAACTAATACTCAAGACCATTCGGATTTTGCTTGCGATTGTAGCTTATTACGACTATGAGATCTGGTAGATGGACGTGAAAACGGTCTTCCTCGATGGAAAACTTAAGGAGGATGTGTATATGATACAGCTAGAGAGATTTGTTTCAAAGGTTAGAACAAATCAAGTCTGTAAGCTGCAACTATCCATTTATGGTTGAAGCAAGCTTCTCGTAGATGGAACATCTGTTTTGATGAGACAGTCAAAGAGTTTGATTTTATCAAAAATGAGGATGAACCATGTATGTACAAGAAGGTTAGTGGGAGCGCTGCTTCATTCCTTGTATTATATATTGATGATATATTAGTGATAGGGAATAACATTCCTATGCTACAATCGATCAAAATAAAGTTGTCTAAATATTTCTCCATGAATGATTTGGGTAGAACATCCTACATTGGAGATATAAATCTGTATAAATAGATTTAAAAGGATATTCGGTTTAACCCAAGGAACGTATATTTATTAGATGTTAAAGGCGTTTAGCATGGCAAACTCCAAAAGTGCCTCATGATGATGAGCCATGGAGTGTATCTCTCTAAAATTGTCCTCAATAAAAAAGAGATCGCATGAGTCACTATCATGTATGCAATGAAATATACGAGACTTAATGTTGATTAGTCATATTCTGGAGAAGATCACTGTAAGACAGTGATAAATATCTTAAAGTACTTAACTGACACTAAGGATGTCATCATGATACATGATGGGTCTGAATTAAACTAGAGGACTAAACAGACTCAAGTTTTCAGATTGACCAAGACGACAACAAATCCACTTTAGGGTAAGTCGTTACCTTAAAAGGTGGTGCAGTGAATTGGAAAGGTTTCAAACAGCAAAATGTTGTTAGTTTAGTGACAAAGAAAAAGTATATAACTGTAAGTGAAACTGCAAGTTGATGTTTCGGATGAAAAGTTCATTACAGAACTAGGAATAGTTCCTATGTCTTATCTTGAATCTAAACATGTGTTGCGACACTTTGATTAAAAAATCATTGAAAGAGAAGACGTCACCTAGATTATTTCTTATTCTAGTTAATTAATTTTCAATCTTTATCTAAAATAAATATTATGTATACATTAAAATTAATCTAGTCTTTTTGGGTTCGATCAGTACTTCTCAGTTCTTCAATTTGATATTGTGTATTTGTGGTTACATATTTTTATCACATCAAAGATCAAGCAAAAAAATAAAAAGAGTCCTCTTATATATTATGAAATTTTGACTCTAAATATTATTGCGAACCATGTATATTCATAGAATAGATGGGAGTTAAAAATAGTTTCATCCTTATTTATTTTATCTTATTACATAGAGTTTATATTGGCCGCAATTCTATTTTGTCATATTTATTGACATATATGTTTTATAGCGATTTTTTGATTACCAATTATGATAAGTAAGTCTTTTGAAGATATATGTAATAGGTGGAGTACTATGTTTTGCGATTGAAAATTGAATCGAAAGATGTAATATCTTCTGATTATCCTACTTAAAAACCAATTTTGTCAAAAACAAAAAATAAAATAATAATAGTAAATAAATAAAACTTAAAACCAGTTCTTCTACTCCACCACCCACCATCTGCTTTCTACTCTGCAGAAAGCAGAAAGCAGAAAGCATCATATAATCCCAGAACCAGCAAATCCACTCACAATATACAGATATAAAGATTGATAATTGATTAGAATAACACAAATTCCTAACGGAAAGAAGATACCCAATATATATATACATATATGTATGGAGAAAAATCAAGAGAGAAAAACAGCTAGAGAGAGAGAGTAAAGGTTGAAAGAAGTTAGCTGAGAAAGAGAAGGGGAAAAAAAAAACCATTTCCCTCGTATAAATTTGTATGTAAATGCATCAAAAGAAATCTGAAATTCATATCTTGAAGGAAACCAATTTCAACCAAAACCCTCTTCCACCTCTTTTTCTTCCTAAACTAAACCCAAAAAACATCCCCACTTTCAAATCCCAGAGAAAAACAGCCTTAATTTACCCACCCATCAAACTCAACAATTTCAAGATGAACTCAATTTCAAGAACCCATCAACAAGCAAAAGCCCCTTTTTTCAACACCTCATAAAAGGCTTATTCTAATGTCTCAAAACCCTTAAACTCTTTCCCATTCCCCTTCTATATCCTCTCTTCATCATCACCATTTTCCCACTAGTATCATTCCTGCAAAATCTTCTTTTACATATTTTCCTTGGTTCTTTTTCAGTTTTTGAACCCCTTTTAGCCACCAAAACTATACTATTAAAACTTATTCACCACCCTTTACTTATATCCACTCTTATTTTCTTGCCTTCCCTTTACTTTTTCTCCTCAAATCATTTTCCTCATTTTCTGTTTGTGATCATTTTCTCAGCTGTTATATTAATTTCCCTGAAATTTTCTGCCCCTTTTCCTCCTTCAATTAGATTACTTCTGGCCCAGTCTTTATCATCAAAAACTCCCTCAAAGTATCATCCACCAGTTGTTTGGTCAATTGGGTCAAAGCCCAAATCAGAAAAAAGGCCGAATTCGGGGTCTTGGGTGCAAGTTCATAGAAATGGGGATGTTTATGAGGGTGAATTTTATAGGGGAAAGTGTTCTGGAAGTGGGGTTTATTACTATTACATGAGTGGGAGGTATGAGGGGGATTGGGTTGATGAGAAGTATGATGGCTATGGTGTCGAGACTTGGGCAAAAGGGAGCCGATATAGGGGGCAGTATAGGCAGGGTTTAAGGCATGGATTCGGGGTTTATAGGTTTTACACTGGGGATGTGTATGCTGGGGAGTGGTGTAATGGGCAGAGTCATGGGTGTGGAGCTCATACTCTCGAAGATGGGAGCCGTTATGTTGGGGAGTTTAAATGGGGTGTCAAACATGGCCTTGGCAATTACCATTTCAGGTATAAAACATTGCATCTGACTTTTTTTTTGAATGTCTATGTTAATCAATGTTTGTCTGAGTTCATATTTACTTTGATATGATGTTTTGTAAGTATTAATATTTGAGCTGATTATATTGTTTATCCAGCAGGTTAACCTTAGTAGTTTGTCTAATCTTATAGTTATAGTGTAAAGTACTCGCCCCTAATTTTATTTAGCTTCACATAGTTTTTATGGCTCTTCAATCAAGAACCTCTATGTTGAACATATATGTAAATATTCTTGAGTTTTTAATTTTTTTCCATATGAAAGATTGTGTTTGAATCACTGCTTCAGGACTTCTCAAAAATTTAGGAGTAGAAAATCTACGTCATATACTTTTAGGAAAATATTGTTTTGGTTTCTGGTTTCCGAGCTGGGTGTCCAACAGTTATGTCACGCCTTATCTGGAAAAACTGAATAGTAGTCGGAGAAACTAGACTTAACAACCTTCTTTCCTGGATTTGTTCCGCTGACACTTCATTAAAATCATTTAGTTTTTCAGTTGACTTCTTAACTGAATCATAACGCTCGAATTCCCTAGAGTATGAGAACCTGGAACCTACCGAGTGTGTTTTCATTTTCCTCGGCCTTTATCTACTAAAAATTATCAGTAAGTGGCTATGAAAAAATTTCCTCATAGTTTGGATTATGTTTACATTTGAAAAGATTCCAGTACAATTGTTTTGGTAGGTTAAAAATTGTTTGCGTGTATTGGAAGGACAAGATCTCGGCTTAACGTATAAATCTTGGTAGGAAATATTGCATTCAAGGACTTCCGATGCATTCCGTATCCAGATTGTTAGTTACCTAGTTGGTCAGGGTGAATTCTACGAGCCCAACCCTATGTGGGTATAATTTTAGATATAGTCATATAGCCATATAGGGCGTGTGCATGGTCAGAACTCAGAACTTGGATTCTGCATCAGTAGGATTTTTTGAGAACTAGTGAGAATTTAAGGTTGTAATTTTTCAATCTAATGTCAATCATCTTTTAACTACTTGCCTAAAGTCACAACATCGATATTGTTCAGAGAAGAGAAAATCAACAATACGTTTTCAAATCATTAAGTTAGCGAACTAAATCAAAAAAAAATTATGATACTTTTTTCGTATAAGTTCATCGTCATATAGTTGGATTCATTCCAAATGAGGTAGTATGTTCTTGTTGATTAGCAGTACTCAGAAGAATGATCAGTACTTTTTTTGGATAGGGAAACAGATCCTGTAATTCAGAATTTTTGTTTGTTATTATTATTACGAAAGGAGTATATTATGTTGGATTAAACACTCCTATTTTGTCCTAGACGCAGGTCAACAATAAATAAATGAAGGGTGACATGGTAGAAAAATTATTAAGGGAGGAAATCTGGATATAAAGTGTTCTATTGGCTGATATGGGCAAATCCCCTTGCACTCTGCAACAGTTTAAGAAGAATACATTAGTGAAGCAGAATCATTGATTTATGAATTCCCATATATTAGTTACAGTGAGCACCGTATAATTGAAAGTTTATTAAACTTCTCTAGTGGCATAAATACTGTCTCTATTCCTGTGAGCATCATAATGTATGGGGCCATAAATAATGTCTCTATTCCTGCCCCTCACCATTTATGTCCTGCAGAAAATCATTTGCAGGTATAGGTGTTCTGTTGATGGGAAGAAATAGATAAATATAGACTTTGCCTAAGAGAAATACAAAGATAAAGAGTTTGTATAAATATAGGGGTTTATATTCTCGTGCATCATACATGATTGCCATATACCGCTTGCATGCACAACACTTGTCCCGCTAAGCTTAGTAGTACTTTTTATTTTTTCATTCCCAAACATAAGGAGGGCTTTAGCCCACCATATGCCCCAGGTGTTGTCACCTCTGCACACAATCTTCATAGTACAATGTGGTGGCCTATATTGCGTATTCTGTTAAACATTCATAATTTGGAGTGTATTGTTCAAAATTTGGACTTTCCGAATGTTGATTTTCCTAATGTATGTAACTCCTTTGTTAGTCATATTCAAGAACAGACTTTTCGACTACAGCTTCAAAAACATATTTAAATTGATCCTTCTGAGCTAGTAGTTATGTTGGCCAAAATATTATATTCTGCTTCCTCTTTTCTTCCACCCCCACCCACACCCACACAAAATATATATATAAAAAAACAACCAATTTTCTCTGAGTGCTCTGCCATTTTATTAAGCAGAAATGGGGACACATACTCTGGAGAATGTTTTGCAGACAAGATGCATGGTTTTGGGGTTTACAGATTTGCACACGGACATCGATATGAGGGAGCCGGCATGAGGGAAGAAGGCAAGGATTTGGTTTGTACACTTTCAAGAATGGGAAGACTCAATTAGGTTATTGGGAAAATGGAGTTCTCAATGTTTCAAGCAATGCAAACCACCTTAATGGATCTCCCTTCAGTGTTGGTAACTCCAGAATTCTTAATGCAGTCCAGGTAAATGAATTATTTTCACTTAACGATATTCTTGTTCCTTCCCTCTCCATTTCCCATTTGGTTACTGCCAATTGGTTAGTGTGACTAATGAGCTTCTGCAAATAATCGCAAACATAGATGAGGTTAAGGTTATGATAACCTATAATTGGGAATTTTGGGGTTGTACATCAACTGCAACGCCTACTGCATGTTAAAATTGTGAAGTGATTAGCACATCTTGTATGCCAATTATTTTGCAAATATCTTATGAAAACTAGTAATGAAGAGTTGAGCTTCCTGGTTAAAAGCATTACGGAGTATCATATTTGCACATATTAACTTTAGCGAATGTTCACCTTTAGGCTTTAAATTTAACAAGAATTATGCTAACATCAATTTAACTAAAGATCTTATATTTGCCCTTCTATAGATATAGAGAAGAATAAAAAACTTTGGTTATTGTAATTGTGACAAATAGGTTGATGGGGGAAAAAAGACTCCCCACCCCTTAAATGAGAAAATAGACAAAAAATAAAGTTCAAACCTCGCATCTTGTCTCTTTTTTTTTGCTAAATACGTCGCATCTTGTCTTTATTCTTTTTTCAAGTATTTTGTAGAATTTAGTAAATTGAAGAATTCTTCATTCATGAACCTGCTAGTTAATAGGTTTCTTACTCTTTGATTGTGCCATCAGGAAGCAACGCGAGCTGCTGAGAAAGCAGTTAATGTGGTGAAGGTTGAGGACAGGGTGAAAAAAATTGTTGCAGCAGCTACCAGAGCAGCCAATGCAGCAAGAGTAGCAGCTGTGAAGGCAGTCCAAAACCAAATGCACCAAACAATACCGGCAATCTACAATCATCAATTATTCAATCTTGCGAAACAAAGGGAACGATGATATTTTAAAAAATTAGAAATCCTTTTTTCTTTGTGCTTTTTTTCTTACTAAAAATTGTCAGGTTGCCCTTCTTTTTTTTTGGTTTTTGAGCTATAAATGTCTAAGAGTTGCTGGTGCTGGGAGGTACCAACTTGGAACCACAATCGGTAGGACTGATCTAGGAGCAAGATGGAAACCCCGACCTTTTAATGGCTTAGATTTTAGATCCATGGGGTGGATCAAAATCAGTTAGTGGAGATAGTATTAAAGTTTTTTTTTCCTCGGTGGTCTTCCTGTATGATATACATGTAAATATTTGTAGTTGCATTACTTCTGCCACAAAGAGAATGACCATTTAATGTATCTGTTGGATGTCTGGCCGCGAGGCATCTACTTCTTGTATAGTAACAATGGCTTTACTAAATTCACCTTTTCTTTTTAGTTTTTACCTTTCATTCTCTCTATACTTTTGGCAGCAGCAGCTAGTAATTTGCCATTTCAAATTTTCGCATGACCAAGATCTGGTTTCTTCTAAAGTTGATTGCTTCATATTAGTTCTCCTTGAACAGACTCAACTAACTAAGCTATAGAAAATGAAAGTAACTTCCAAATGGTGGTAATAAACATTTGAATTCATTTCAAATGGTGAGTTTTTTTTGTTAATTCAGCTTGGGTTTTTTTCTTAATTCAGCTTGGGAGGTTATTAGAGAATAGAGATCATGAAGCAACGGAGTTCTTTCAAATGGCGACTTCTTTGTTATTTCAGCTTCGGAGGTTATTAGAGATCATGAAGCAATAGGCGGAAATTGATCTGCTTGTTATTGTAAAAAGACGAATGAAAACGACATAAAAACTCTTTTTTTTGTCCCGCCTTGCAGAGCTGTCTTTTATAATAACTTGCTGTTAACAACAAAATTCGAACCCTCAACTTCTATATTGATAAAAGTGAGTTCTACACCAATGGGTCAAGTGCCTATGGTGGTACAAGATTAGCCGTTAACATGGGGGTTTGATCGAGACGACATATTTGCTTGGGATTTATTTCAGTTATGCAATAATAAAGGATATTAGACAGCCAATATAAAACATTTGATTACCATAAAGGGAAGCATCACAAATTTCTAATCAAATTGAAATTAATATCAGCCAATAATTTCCATTGCCTAACAAGTACACTGGGTCTCCAAAACCAGAATGCTAATAAAAAAACCACATCTGCATACAAGACTCGACAAAAAGCATTGAACTGAACGTATTGATAACTCAACTCTCCGTTTGCTCCCTCAGTCTCCTAATTGTGCTCCGGACTGTCACTGCAGCAGCAGTGCTGTTGCATTGGAAAAATAGATAAAGAAATTGGATTATTAGTACTCACAACTTGCAAGTAAAAGTCATGACAGAAAACAAAAAATCTAAAGGATCATTACTTTAATGTGTATGCACCGCCAGCTTTGACTTTGCCACAATCCTTACAGCCCCATATCCCTACTGCTTTTCTCTTCACTGCATACTGCATTTGGTCATTTAAATAATTAAAACCAGTACTAGAAAGTTGATATGTCAAAGATAAGCATAATTGCTTAAACATTAGAAATAATAATTAAGAAATAAGATAATCCTATCAGCTGAGGCTGAGAGATGCAGCCAAAAATAATTTAACACTAGGCGACTGAAGATCAAACCTCATTTAATGATTTAAAATTAGAATGACAGACAATAAAATGCCATACCTTTCCACAAAATTCACAGAAGTATCTGCTGTGCTGCGATACTTCCATCTTTTTTATCTGCTTTCGCAGACTGGCCCCATATCGGGTACCTGAAATCAATGGTTAAATATAGAAATTAGAAACTTCACCCATCAAGTAAGAATTTGAACTTGGAGATGTAATCAAACAACTGTGTTGACATGCATATCACATTCTACTCTTGAATTATAACCGCCAATTGATAAAGAAGACTAATATCAACTACCAGAGTCCTGTCTTGGGGAAAAAAGAAGATAAAGACATTGTAAATTTGAGATGGATACTTCAAGGTCATACTCACTTTTTGATATACAAGCAGATTTTACAGGATTTATTAAAAATCTGAATTGCTATATTAGTATATTAGTGGCTCATTTTAAAAATATGAAAGTAAAAATTAACTCCACATAAATCAGCACTTCATATGTTAAATATGCTGTCCAAAAACCCTTCAGTTGGACAGACAAAGTTTATACAAATATGTTACAGTATATGAGCTTCAAGCCCTCAACTGTAACACAAACAAGTATTAGGTTGTGTTTGATAAATCTGGCGATTAAGATCTGAATGATTATGATGTCTTAATAAATTAGATCATCTGAATGGTTATGAGGTCTGAATCTAAAAAACTGTTTGATAACTAAAAAGTAAGTTGTCTCTTAATGACACTATTTTACTATTTTAAAGGGTTAATTTTTATTTAATAATTTTAAATATTCAATTTAATAAAAATGAGTGAATAATATTGTTGAATATATTTATATAAAAAAAAATTATCAAAAAAATTTCATTAAGAGGTACCTCTTAATTATTAAGATTTCATTTTCTGTCTTACCGATTAAGAGGCATTCAGAGGTAACAAAAAAAAAACAGCATCATGCCTCTTAGCGAATAAGAGGCAGTCCACTAAGAGGCAATCAGATGTAAACAAACAGCACCTTAGAAGTATGATAGTAAGAAAACTACGCACATGCAAAGAGAATAGTAAAAACAGACACTTAGCACTTACCATACTTGCCAACAATACCAGCCTTCTTTGTCCTCTTAGTCTGAAAGAAAACAAACCCATTAGCATTATATCTACAAGAAAGTTAAGCCCCAGGGACATTAAAACTTGTAAACTCTGCAACCATTCTTGCAGAAAACAAGATATACATTTGACAGCATATGTATACAAACATCTGGAACTTACAAGTTAGAACAATAGGGAATATGACATCAGAGGGCAAAAATTGAGGGAGAAAATAGGTAACAAAATTAGCATGTAGTTGATCAAATAAACATAATCAGCAAGATAACCCCATTAGTTCCTTTTACATGACAAAAAATATTACAGATCTTCTAAAGACCATACTAATTATAAATCCTAAACAGCTTACTTAAAAAAATTACATAAACAAATATAAATTTCAATCTGAAGTCAGCCCATAGTTAGAAAGGTATAATTCTTAAGAGTAATAATACTGCCAGTTAGAAAAACAATATATAAAGAAATGAAGTTCATATACTGCTTGTACAACCTTCCACTCCCAGAACTAAGGTTCAAGTCAAACTCATATATACACATCATGCTTCATGCAATTCACTACTTCTGCATTCTACATGCTCCAAATAGATGGGTTTATCCACATTGTTGAGAGTCGCATATGTTCCCAAGAGCAACTAACCAAGATTCCTAATGTTAGACATAGGCGACACTAATGCCATAAGGTGCATGATAAATCTCTCACAAAACTTTCCTTCTCCGAATTTTCTTCTTATTTTTTAAATGACTATCACGGGAGAAATTTGGTGCTGGCTAGCATTAAGACAACCATGATTATTGTACTAAATTCGTCTATAATTTAACTAATTAATCAAGAAATCAGGCTGAAATTAATCCAAGAGGTATTGAAGTATTGTAATTGATTTTAACTACTTCAGAAAACTACTCCTTACGCTATGAAGCACGGATACTCTATTTTGGACTCCGTATCGCGTCCGATACGCGTATCGGATATGGATACGCTCCGATACGCTCCGAATACGTATCGGATACGTTATTAGAGTATCTGTAATTTAAATTTAATTTTTATTAATCGGATACGTTTTGGATACGCTCCGGATACGTTATGAACTGTTTCTAATACGCGGGGGTTAAATTTGATATTACTTAAAATATGTGGGTCAAAACTGTAATTAAGGCTTTATAATAAAAATTCTCAAATTCAGAATAGACTAACAGTACATCACAACCGATAGACTTCTCTCGTTCTTCTCTGCTGCTCCTCACCTGCTCCTCACCAATCGATCGTCTTCTACAGCTGCACGTCGTCAGTCGTCGTCGTCAGACGACGTCGTCGTCAGTCGTCTGTGTATAAAGTTTGTCTCTCTCTCTTTCTCTCCTCTCTCTCTCTCTCGTCTGTGCTGTAAAAAATTATTGATGAAAAATGCTGAAATCTCTGCTGAAATCTGGTGTAGTTGAAATCTGTGCTGAAATCTGGCATGTAGTCTAATTTAAAGCCTTTTTTCCCATAACAGTCTGAAATCTGGTGTGTAGTGCTGAAATCTGTGCTTAAATCTATGATGGAATCTGTTGCTAGTTCTGTTGCTGGTAGTGGTAGTTCTGTTGCTGGTAGTTCTGTTTCTAATGAAGGGGAATCGAGGGAACAAAATACAAACAATCCTCTTTGGAGTTATGTTACAAAATTAGAGAAAAGTGAGGCGGGGGGAATACTTTGTGGCAGTGTAGTTTTTGCAATGTTATCAAAAAGAGTTCATACACTAGCTAGGGTTAGGGGTCATTTGTTGAAGTTGAACAATGGAATTGGAGCTTGTAAGAAAGTTACAGACCAAGATCTTGCAACTATGAAGAAATTAGAGGAAGAAGCTAAAACGAAAATGAGAGACAATGCGCCAAAGAAAGTACCTCTACCCCCTTGTACTAGATCAAGTGGTTTTATTCTAGAAGGTTATGAGCCAAAAAAAGGAAGAACAAGTGAAACTACATCACCCCTTAAGAAGGCCTTTGATAGGAATAGGCGTGATCAATTACATGCGAAAATTGCTAGGATGTTTTATTCCGGAGGTTTGCCATTTCATTTGGCAAGAAACCCTTATTATGTGAGCTCCTATCAATTTGCCGCGAACAATGCTATGTCTGGATATTTGCCACCGGATATAATTTTGTTGACAACTTTACTTCAACAAAAAGGACAAATGTTGAGAGATTGCTCCTACCGGTTAAAGGAACATGGAGAAAGAAAGGTGTAAGCTTTGTGAGTGATGGATGGAGTGACTCGCAAAGAAGGCCTTTGATCAACTTTATGGCGGTGACGAAGGGTGTGGCTATGTTCCTTGAAGCCGTTGATTGTTCTGGTGAGACCAAGGATAAGTATTTCATTTGTGATTTGATGAAAGAAGTGATAGAGGAGGTTGGCCCTGACAATGTGGTTCAAGTAATCACGGATAATGCTAAGAATTGTGCCGGAGCGGATCTTCTCATTGAAGGTTTATATCCTAACATCTCTTGGACACCATGTGTGGTCCACACTTTCAACCTTGCCTTGCAAAATATTTGTGTGGCAAAGAATGTTGAAAATAATCAAGTAACTTATGATGAGTGTTCTTGGATCACGATCATTGCGGATGATGTTTCATTCATCAAGAATTTTATCATGAACCATTCCATGAGGTTGGCTATCTTCAATGAATTCGTTCCTTTGAAGTTGCTCTCGGTTGCAAGTACGCGTTTTGCTTCCATAATGGTTATGCTTAAAAGATTCAAGCTTCTTAGAGCTAGTCTTCAAAACATGGTTATAAGCTCAAGGTGGAATTCTTATAGAGAGGATGATACAGGAAAAGCAAAGTTTGTGAAAGACAAGGTGCTAGATGACATTTGGTGGGACTCTATTAATTATATACTTGCCTTTACCTCTCCCATGTATGATATGTTAAGGATTTGTGACACCGATAGGCCTTGTCTTCATTTGGTCTATGACATGTGGGATACAATGATAGAGAAGGTAAAGTGCGCAATATATATCCATGAAGGAAAGCGGCATGATGTGATATCTACCTTCTATGAAGTTGTTCACACAATTCTCGTTGATCGGTGGAACAAGAACACTCCACTTCATTGCCTAGTGCATTCCTTAAATCCAAGGTGACTTCTAACTTCACTTCATAAATAGTGTGAACATTATGTACTCTCTTAATCATAACGTACAATTCAACTTTTCTTTGGATTACATAGGTACTATAGTGATGAATGGCTTCATGAGGGTCCTAGTAGAGTGCCCCCGCATAAAGATATGGAGGTTGCACGAGAAAGAATGAAATGCATGAAAAAGTATTTTCCTAATTCGACGGAGCGCACAAAGGCTAACTTGGAATTTGCCAATTTCTCAAGCAAGGCGGGAGAGTTTGAGGATAGTGATTCCATTCATGATTGGTATGCAATGGACCCTAAGAGTTGGTGGGTTAATTATGGTGCAAGTGCACCTTTGCTTCAAAGCATAAGCCTTAAAGCTACTTGTGCAACCTTCTTCATCATCATGTAGCGAGAGAAATTGGAGTACTTATTCATTTGTGCACTCGGCTAAAAAGAAATAAGATGGCTCCAAAACGTGCGGAAGACTTGGTTTACATTCATAGCAACCTCCGCCTCCTATCAAGAAGATCTCAGCAATACATAGAAGGACAAACGAAGATGTGGGACATTACCGGAGACGCTTTTGATTTATTTGAGGATGTTGGAGAGCTTGGAATTGCACAACTCTCTCTTGATGAACCAGAGTCGGAGGCCATAGTTTTTACGGACGATGGTGATGACTGATGAGGGTGAAATTGGCAATGAAGCAATGGAAGTTCAGTGAAATAGAATGATGATTGTAATTTTGTAGTAGTTGGCAGTTGGCACTTAAGCAATATTTTGGATGAACAAGGCCAATCTTTTGACTTTTGATGATGTTAATTGCTCTTTTGTTTTTGAAATGGTGAACTTGTGTAATGAAATTTTAGGAATTAAATATATAATATTTTTATTTTTATATTTTTATATTCAATGGATCCCCCAACGTATCGTATCCGAGTTTTTGGAAAAATCACATATCCGCGTATTCGTATCGTATCGTATCGTATCCGTATCTCGTATCCGTGCTTCATAGTCCTTACGTTCCAAAATTAGAGATACTTTGTAAAAATAACGACTTTTAAGAAAACAATTCTTTTTCTAAACATTTCCCTAACATTTGCAAGAAATGCAATAATGGTATTGTGATAATATCCAATCTATCAACCAAATAAGTTGTTGCGCATTAACTTCATGTCCTTTTATAGTCTAAAACCAGATATGTATCTCTGATTTTGGAAACTAAATATAATAATGTATTCCTAGTTTTGTAACGCGGTGTACATCAAACTCATATATACACATCATGCTTCATGCAATTCACTACTTTCAGATTCAAGCTGGTTAATAAAGTGAAGAAAAACAATTACATTTTTCCATTTCCACATGAACCATTTTCCTTTCAGGATCAACAGCAATTTTTATTTTTTACTTTTTTTATGAAAAGAATAGACTTTCACAAGTAGTAAACCACCTATTACTGAGTACACTATCAAAACACATTAACTAACTGAAAGTACAGAATCAAAAATCCATGTGTTAAGACAAAACAGACAATCCAACGGATTTTAAAAAAACAAATAATTTCATAAAACAGCTGCACAAAATAAAAATCAATGACTTGCAATTTTTTGAGTCAATTTCGTTCAAATTGAAATCAAACATTGTCGGAATTATGAATTTCCAAACATGACATAACCATAAACATAAAGAGACCAAAACGTTTCAGAGTATACAAATTCTATACACGTATTTATAAATAAATATATACATATAGATAGAGCGAGGATAGAGTACCATCTTGTTTGAACTGAAGGGATGGAGAGAGCGGCAGCAACACAAACTATTCGAAAACCCTAATTCTTTTCATCCAGCTATTTATAGTTTATAGCCACAGAACAAATCCTTCGGACATTGGATCGGGCTTTTGGTAGAGACAGATAACGACCCGGAAAATAACCAGTTTATAGTTGGCTTAATAGGTTGCAGTTTAAATTACGTTATGACAGGGTGTACAACCGGGCTCACACCCGAGTGGAATGATTGGCTCGGCCCAAAAATTGCTTGAAAAGGTCAGACTTGGTTTGGGCCTGGCCTGAGGGATAAAAAGAGGCTCAGTATTAGGAAGAAAAAGTTTAGTCTGGAATTAATACCGTTAAAATACAAAATTATACTCCAAGATTATGTTTGTTTGCAAAGATTAGAATATGACAATTAATTCCAAATATTTTATTTATTTTCAAATTTAGACTTGAAACTATTAGTCTAGAAATTATAAAATGACTTAATAATCTTAGGAATATAATTATAATCCGGAATTATAATCCTAGAATTAATAGTCTTGAATTTTAATCTCATGAATTATAATCTTCGGATTATAATTCTTACAAATAAGCACATTCTCAGACTATGTTACGTTATGAAGATATAGTGTAAAGCTATATATTTTGTTGGTTTTGTTTTGCTAACTATACATGCGATTTTGCTCTAATAATCGTCCTTTGAGAGAGAAATATGTTAGTTAGTCGAGATAAACGATGAAAACTTGCACAAGCACAAACACAAAGGGAGAGTTTTTAGTTTTAGTCTTGCAAGCAACACTTAGAAATTATTTTTTTGATCGAAATAAAAAAAATCATTAAAATCAAATAATACATAATGTGACCAATTCAAAAGAAAAGAATAGGACCACTGATAGACACAAGGGCGGAGGGAGGGGGGGGTCCACGGATCCCCCGGCCGCCGAAAAAATTAGTATGTAATAGGTATATGGGTGGGTCCAGCCTGAAATTCAACAATGGCGGGAGGTCCAGGGAGCTCTGCGTGCCCTGAAAGAAGAAGGATGGGGAAGAAGAAAAAGAAAAAGAAATTAAAAAAATATATAATTTTATAATTAAGTAGCCTACACATAAGATAAATACTGACATATTAATAAATTTTTATCCGTTTGCAATTTTAAAATGGTCAAAGAAATGAATCTCTAATTTAAAAAGAAAGAAGTACTAATTTACCTAGATTTTTTGCATCTTTTTGACACTTTTGGAGGCAAGTCGTCTAACAAACTTTATTATATAATCTATCTATTTTGCAAGAAAAAAGAAGAGTGTCTCATTTATAAATTTTGCAAATACTAACTACTTTTCATTTTATATATGTATACTTTTTAAAATAATAAGGTGTTCATTCATTAATAATGGCATTATATACATGAATATAACTAAGTGATAGGATTTATTTTTTTTGAAATAAAAGGAGTATTTTTGTTATTTAAAAATAATAATTACTTCATTTCACAAAAAGAACTTTATTTTTAAAATTTATCAATATTAAATATGTATTTTTGTTCTATATCTATTTCAAGTGAATAAGTTGTTAGCTTAACATTAACCACACTATATTAAAATATGATGATAATTTATATTCATCACTACAAAAATAATTTTTTTATACTCTTTTTAAAAAGAGTAATGGACGTGTTTGATCTTTTCATTATTTTTTTTATTTGTGAAACGAAGTAAATAACAGAGGAGGTCTGTATATTGGAGGGTCTAGTAGAAACAGAGGAGGAGAGAGGAGAGGAGAGGAGAGGAGAGGGTCGCCACTGCCGGTCTCCGCGCCGACGCCCGCCCGCCGGACCCCCTGGCTTAAAATCTCTGGCTCTGCCACTAGATAGACACATAATTCATACATTTTAATATATTCATAACTTATGCTTGCTCATATTAATTATATGAATCATTATTTTTAAAGGGAAAGGAAAGTAATTTGGAAATTAATTTGCAAAATAAGAAATTATTTATTATATAAATAATTAGTGGATTCGGATTCCTAGGTAGTATTTTTCATTACTAGTTTTCATCATTAATTTTTTTAGCTTACGTTATTTAGTTAGTTAATCATCTCTACTATATTTATTTTTAATTTTCCTGAAATATTAATTAAGGATATATTAATGAATTGATATAATCTCTGTTGTTCGACCTGCACTTGCCAAATCTATAATAGACGTTGTGCACTTGCAGTACATAATTTTAACACATCAAGTTTGTGGCGTCGTTGCTGAGGACTAGAATTAATTTTTTATTCCTTAATTTTTATTTATTCGAATTAGTTTTTAACTCTAATATTTTTTTTATTTTTTTGCAGATTTTTGAAGCGAATAGAAAGAGCGAAAAGATAACAATTTTGTTGTTGCGCTTTCTTTTGTACTTCGTATCTCCATATTTGTTTTAGAAAAAAAATAGTAGTTTAGTTTTTTTTACTTTTTAAGCATTCATGGATTCACTCGCGTATAGCACATACTGTTTAGGTTTTTATTTTTTTATTTTTTGTCAAATATAAACTGTGGTGATTGTTGGAGGATTGAGGTACGTTAAAAATTTTTCCTCTTTCGTAATTCACAAAGTTTTAAAATATTTTATTTGTTTACTGTTTTTTATTATTATTTTATTTGTGCATTTTCATCTTTAATCTAACATTAAGGCCAAAAACCTGTAACAAGATAAGGTGGGGATTTCATCACCATTCATTGGCCCACAAACAACCCAACTTGCATTTAGCATAACTTTACCCTAATAAAATCAAGTAGACAGTTAGCCCCTAGGACTGTCGAGCTCAATTAGGACAAGGAACTCCAAGAGGAGGCTAAATTTTAAATTAATCAAATTACTGGTGTCTAGGCAAGTGGTTTAAAAGGCAAACGCTTAACGAATGTGTAGTTATTCAATTAGTCATCGTACCCACGGAGAGACTCCCACCATTCTTACACTTACCTAGTTAGTGGTGATTAATTTCGAATTTTGTGGATCTTGAGGTGTAACTTGAAACAGTTAGGAGTTGTCTAGATTTTATTTAGGTTAACCTTAGAAGTAATTTTTTTCCCTTTCTTATTTATTACTATTTTCTCTTATTTGTTTTTGTGTGTTTATCTGCTATTTGCTAATGAGTGTATGCCAAAAATTATGGATTAGGGACGAAACATACCGTATAGAGTGAGAAAACTAGATTTTTTGAATTGAACTTTAAATGATCTCATTTTAAAAAAACTGGAGGTCGCACAAACCATTTCTTTAAGGGATCGATGTTATCCTTCCTGCTCTGCCCAACCTTCATGCATCAGTCTACCACCGATAACTGGAAATAATTTTGAACTTAAACCACATATTATAAATATGTTACCAAGGTTCACAGGGATAGAAGATCCATGTTTATTTAGGAATTTGAGGAAATTTGTGTTGTAGACACCTGAAATTTCGCTTTCCGTATACTAACCCTGCAGAGGGCAAAAGCGTAATTTCACCCCGGAGACAACCCTGCGGAAGGGCCAAAGCGTAATTTTTCCCCAACCACAACATAATACAAGCAAAGATAGCGAAGCTGAGGATGAGGTCATGAGAAGCCACCACAGAAATCCCAAGCCGCAAACTACCCAAGGCAGGCCAGCTAACCACCCTCGAACGCCGAAAGATACCTTTCTACTTGTTGCTTCATCTTCCCGGACCCGAAAATGGTCAGACTCAATGTCATTGCATGGCGCTCGAAAATAGCTTTTCAGAACGATTTGACACATCTTCCAACTATTCCCGAATTAAAAGATACGAACGATAAACGGAACGAACTTCATGCAACAATGGCTGTCCGACTCCGTGGCCTATTTGAAGGCATCAATTGTTAGGTTTGTATAAAGATCAAAATAGCATGCAACAGTTACATACATAGCAGCAGAAGTGTAAAAATAGATTTTTAAAATTTTACAAACCATGAACCCGGATCATCCTTTATGCGCAATTATTAATTTAATCTAAAGAGATGAAGAACGAATCATACCGTTGAAGATTCGTGCTTCCTCAGGTCCTTGTTCAACTCCAATCCTTTCCTTGTTCAACTTGTATCTATCGGGTGTGATTCCTTCCTTTGATCAACGTCAGCCACCTAAGTGTTTGGCCTCTAGAGGTGATCCACCAAGGATGAACAAGTATTAAGAATGTGGATTATTGGAAAAACCCTAGTTTTCTCTCTCTAGAAAAAGTGTTCTCCCAACTCTTTGAAAAAAACATTAACCCTTAAAATAAGACTCCTCTTATTTATAGATGTAGGCAACTCTCCTAAACATTTTAGGATTAAGGTTTCATATTAATTAATTAAACTCTTTTAATTAATTAGGCTTCCTAATCTTATTAAGAGCAATTAATTAAACTCCTTTAATTAATTTATCTCTTAATCTTATTAGGAATATGGGAGAGTACTTTTATTAATTAAGTCTCAAACTCCTTTAGAAATTAAACTAATAATAATAGTAATAATAATAATAAGACTCCTCTTATTAATTTATATTTAATATTTCTAAAATAAATATTAAGCTATTTAATTTATTCTATCATTATAGATTAAATTAAATACATTTAACTTATTATAACGATAATGTCATTTGCTTCTTAAATAAATATTCATCCTTTTATGGTGTGACCCTTTAGGTTCTTCATATTAAACCGTTGTGAATAAATTAATTAGAACAATTATAATTTTATTTAAATAAATAAATTAACTATTAATTTATTTAAATAAATAATATTTATTCTACAATAAGGGTAAGCTCCCTTAGTGCTCAACGATTTTCCAGATAATATAGATTTCAAAATTAAACATAAAAGAACCTTTGAGTAAATAGTTACCGTATAATTCATTCCTTATACCATACAATGTCCCAATTAAATATAAGATATGGATTTACTATCAAGTCTTATTTTATTTAATTATATACATTCCGATCCTAAATGCACAAACTCCGATAATGCAAATTAGAAACTACTTTCTAATTTCATTCTACCTTGGCCAAGGACTATTGAGTTGTCATTTATCGAATCACATAGGACATTCACTTCTTTTACTAGAAGTGGTAGATCCTTTATTGATCATTCATTATCTTTATTTATAATTAATTATACCCAAGCATACCCTTTGATATACCCTTAGGGTCTTAAGGGACATGTCACAGTATAACTCATCATACATAAGATACTATGATGATCTCAAGTCTAAGGATTACTTGTACTACTATCACTAAAGGAATTCCTAATGATAGGCGAGTAAAACTCCATTAGGTATTCCTTAACGAGCCACGTTCAGTGTACTTATTCTTCAATAAACACCTACATACTTGCTTTAGTGTCTTCACACAAATGATTATGAGATCGATCATCCTCTTCCAAAGAGCAAGCAACGTATGTACCAATCTATCTGGATTCATTAATCCCTTATTTAGTAATCCATTGATTGGGAACTATTTTAGTTTTAAGCTATCTAAGAATTTAAATCTCATTAGCATGATCATCATCATGATTCTAAAAGCATTGCTTAAAACTATGGGTTTATCACATTTAAATTTAACAACATTATGTAGATAATATAAACGCCTTTAAATAAATAATTCTTTTATTAATAAATGAATAAGTTTGTTACAAAGAAAATGTTTCATCATATCAAATATAATTGGCTTGTGTGCATACTACTTTCAATCTCACACTTGCACTAGAGCCAATCGCCATGGTATCTCATACACATCTTCTCTAAGTGACGATCAAACTGCTGTTGTGTTAAAGCTTTAGTAAATAGATCTACAATGTTGTTTTGAGTGTCCACACGCTCTAGGGTGACATCTCATCTTTCAATGATCTCTCTAATCAAATGAAATCGCCGCAACACGTGTTTGGATTTCTGATAAGACCTGGGTTCCTAGGCTTGTGCAACAGCTTTGGTGTTGTCACATAATAAAGGTATGGCTCCTCTAATGCTAGGAACCACGCCAAGTTCAGTTATGAACTTTTTCATCCAAACATCTTCCTTTGCAGCTTCACTTGCAGCTATGTACTCTGCCTCTGTCACTGAATCAGCAGCTATTTGCTGCTTGGAACTTTTCCAACTCACTACGCCACCGTTTAAGGTAAATACATACTCCGAAATGGATTTACTGTTATCTTGGTCCGTTTAAAAACTTGATTATGTATAGCCATTTAGTTTTAATTCAGACCTACCGTAGACAAGAAATACATCCTTAGTTCTTTTTAAGTACTTTAGGATATTTTTCACTGCCTTCTAGTGCTCTTCTCCTAGATTCGACTGATATCTGCTCGTTACACTAAGTGCATGAACGACATCCGGTCTAGTACATATCATACCGTACATGATAGATCCTATTGCTAAAGCATAAGGTATCTTACTTGTACAGTCTCTCTCCTCAGGTGTCTTTGGGGCCTATTTCTTGGAGAGATGTATTCCATGGCTCATCGGCATGAGACCTCTCTTTGAATCATCCATGCTAAACCTCTTTAGCATCGTGTCAATGTACGTTCTTTGGAACAAGCCAAGCATCCTTTTAGATCTATCTCTATAGATTTTTATCCCCAAAATATAGGATGCTTCTCCAAAGTCCTTCATGGAGAAATGTTTAGATAACCAAATTTTAATCGACTGTAGCATAGGAATATCATTCCCTATCAGTAATATATCATCAACATATAGTAAAAGAAATGATACAGCGCTCCCAATAACCTTCTTGTACACACATGGTTCATCCTCATTTTTGATAAAATCAAACTCTTTGATTGTCTCATCAAAACGAATGTTCCACCTTCGAAAAGCTTGCGTTAATCCATAAATGGATCATTGTAGCTTACAAACTTGATTTGTTCCAACCGTTGAAATAAAACCCTTTGGTTGTGTCATAAACACATCCTCAAGTTTTCCATTGAGGAATGTCGTTTTCACGTCCATTTGCCAAATCTCGTAGTCGTTATAAGCTGCAATCGCAAGCAAAATCCGAATGGACTTGAGCATTACTACTAGTGAGAAGGTTTCATCATAGTCAATTCCTTGCCTTTATTTGAAAGCTTTTGCAACCAGTCTGGCCTTATAAGTCTCTACCTTGCCATCCGCTCCAGTCTTTCTCTTAAATACCCATTTGCACCCAATAGGCTTAATGCCTTCAGGTGCTGAAACCAAAGTCCATACTTGGTTTTCATACATGTATCTCAAATTTCATAGCTTCTTGCCATTTCTCTGAGTCTTTACTACTCATAGCCTATTCGTAATTCAATGGATCATCATCATTCATGATGCGTACCTCATCGTCATCCTCTATGACGAATCTATACCTATCAAATATCTTCGGTATCCTTCCAGATTTATGAATAGGGTGTTGTACAATAGGTTCTTCTACTTGGTCAGGTACCTGACTTTGATCTGTTGTAATTTGTGGGTCTTGAACTTCTTTAAAATATATCTTACTCTCACTGACCCCTTCAAGGATAAACTCTTTTTCCAAGAAGGCAGCATGTTTCGCAACAAACGCCTTTTGATCAATAGGATGATAAAGTAATATCCTGAAGTTTTTTAGGGTATCCCACAAATTTACATTTTTCAGATCTAGTCTTTAGTTTATCATTTTCAAATTTTTTGATATAAGCTAGACAACCCCAAATCTTAACATGCTTAGGATTTGGTTTCCCCCTATCCATAACTCATATGGAGTCTTTGGGACAGATTTGGTAGATACCTTGTTAAGTAGGTATGCAGCCGCTTCTAGGGCATAGCCCCAGAATGATAATGGAAGATCGGTAAAACTCATTATGGAACGAACCATGTCTAATAATGTTCGATTTCTCCTTTTAGATACACCATTTAATTGTGGTGTTCCTGGTGGAGTCCATTATGAGATTATACCAAATTCTTTAAGACAATCGAGAAACTCACCGCTTAAGTATTCACCATCTCGATCCGATCGAAGAATCTTAATACTCTTGCCGGTTTGTTTCTCTACTTCACTTTTGAATTCTTTGAACTTTTCAAATGATTCAGATTTGTATTTCATTAAATACACATATCCATATCTAGAATGATCATCAATGAAAGTAATGAAATAAGAATACCCTCTGTAGACACTCGAAATTTTGCATTCCTGTTACTAACCCTGCAGGAGGACAAAATCATCTTTCACCTTCCAAAGACAACCCTGGAAGTCCAAATGATCAGCCTAAGCCCCGGCAAAAACACCGGGAGATCAAATTCAACCCCGGTCACAACACTGGGATGTCAAGTCAAACCCCGACAACAGCGGGATGTCAAGTGAAGCCCCCATCGACAACCCCGGGTGGTATAGAAACCCCAACGACAACACCAGGAGATCAAATTAACCTTCAAAGACAGCCCTAAAGCGTCAAATCATCTCCAGAGATAACCCTGTGAGACCAAATCCACCTCGAAGACAACCCTGAGGAAGAAAAGAGTCAGCTGGGATCAAATCTAGGAGACAACCCCGAGAAAATAGTCAAAAACCTGACAACACAGGAGACGACCCCTGGAAGGGTAAAATGGTCATTTTACCAACTAAAAGTCAAATCGGTCAAAAGCAAGCCGAATTGATGCAATGAAGGTCAGAAATAGCCATAACATCGATCCCGAGTGAAAACAGCACAAGATAGCTCAACGGACGGACCGCGAACAAACAAAGATCTGGTCATAAACCTATCTTCTTGGATTCGAAAATGGTCAAATCCCATACCATTGTGTAGCTTTCAGAAAGGGCTTTCCAAAAAGGTATAACACGCCTCAAACGGACGCCTGGATCAAAAGTTATGAAGGTTTGAACCAGACATCGTGTTGCTCAGAGTGCACGTACTTCGAGATGATAGGATCCACCAGGTGGGCCCCACCACGAGGAGCCCTAGCTCTACTCGTGACAGTCGCGGGTAGAACTGCTACCATTTTGGTCTATAAATAAGAACCCCTTGCCAAAAAAAGAAGAGAAAAAGTAGAAAAATACTCTGAAACTCCGCCCATTTCGTTCCTTAGCCCTACTTCTCGTACTTAAAACTTTAATTTTATTCTTCCAATACGTTTGTATACGTATATTCTACGACATATCAAAAATTAACTGGTGGAAACGTCCATTTGAAGCTCACCGTGTGGCAAAAAGTTCGTGGAGCAGTCCATTGTAAGTTTTTTTATGATCTGAAGTCATTTATTACTTTATTACGTATATGTGAACGTGCATATCAAGTTTCATCTACTGGTTTTGCCCGGAACTCAGTTTTGTGGCCGTTTTAGCTTACTTTTTAGTATATATAAGTATATATATATATATACGTTTTTCTTCGTTTGCACAGCTTGGATCGTTGATTCGTGGCTTTTACTCGCTTTTATGTATATATATATATATATACTAACTTGTTTGGCCTGGATCGCTGATTCGTGGCCTTTTCAGCTTTATTATATATAACTGACTATATATATACTAACTTTCAATTCCGTCAAGCCTGGATTGCAAATCTGCGGCATTTGCTGCTTATATATATATATATATATATATATATATATATATATACATATATATAAATTTTTTTACTTCGTTTGGCCTGGATTAGAAATCCGTGGCCTTTTATTGCTTATATATATATATTTACATTTCTGTCGAGCCTGGAGTAATTCGTGGCTCTTTTACAGCTTATATATATATATATATATATATATTTACTTTTCTGTTGAGCCTGGAGTAATTCGTGACTCTTTTACAGCTTTTATAAATATATATATATATATATATATATTTACATTCAGTCGAGTCTGGATCAATTCGTGGCTCTTTACAGCTTTTATACATATATATATATATACACATTCAGTCAAGCCTGGATTAGCAATTCGTGGCTCTTTACCGTTTTTATAAATATATATATTTACATTCAGTCGAATCTGGATTGGAAATCCGTGCCCCTTTACAGCTTCTATATATATATATATATATATATATATATTTCCATTCCAGTCAGGCCTGGATTGGAAATCCGTGGCCCTTTACAGCTTATATATATATATATATATTCTTTGTTCACCGTGATTAAATATCTGTTTTAAATGTTCATTTGATATGCATTTGTTTTAATGTAAATTTGGCGAATTAGAGTTATCTAAATCTAGCCTTTTCTAACTGTCAAACGGTTCAAAATAGGTCCAACCGGAACCGGGAAGCTAGAATGGCTAAGATTTATTTAAATCTAATTTTTTCTAATTTTGTAAATATTAAAGCAACCTCGTGACCCTAGATCCATATCTAGTGGGAACAGAAAGCTTTGGCTACGCCATGCAAGGATTTGACTGATGAATCCTTTGTTTTGCGACGTCTAGAGTACAATTCGCCTTCTTTGTGAATATTTATGCTGTGCAGGTCTTCTTGCCTATTTTGTATGAGACTAGGAATCGTGGGATTAATGATCAAACTGATCTAAATCTGATTCCCACGATGGACAACTCCACATTACGAATGTATCCTGCCAATTTTTCTGTAAATTGTACATCCGAGGGACCTTAAAACGGTTATCCGAATTTAAGGTTTCAACATAGTGAAATATGGTTTGTAGTGCTAGAGTCACTTCAATGGCTATCATGCCCATAAGAAGACCAACACTTGTATATACATTCTGTGGTCGAGGAAGCTTCGCATCCCGACAATAAACCTTTAAATCAAGCCAAAGGCTAAACAGAATAAAATGGAAGTATCAATATGATTCAATTCCTATGCGAGCGTAAGGGTTTGAAATCCAACCTTCTAAAACATCATTTTCATATCTCGTCTAAAACAAAAGGACTTCTCAAAAAAATCAAATCCTTCGTATATAGGTCTAACGAAGCATGACACTACTTTCAAATCAAACAAACGTAGGCTCAATTACCTCCGGCATACACACACACATTGCAATTTAAAAGGAAAATATTGAAAAGATATGGTACCGTGTTTCACGGGAGTCGGGGGATGCCTAACACCTTCCCCCCGCTTAACCAAGCCCCCAGACTTTAAGAATCTTGGTTTCAACGCCAAGTTTCGACAGTGTCCAGTAATTGGGCCTACTTGCAAACAAAACTCGGTTGAGTTGGTACAACTATTTCAAAATATACCAACTGACGATTTTGTAAACCTTTCAAATTGTCGACATGATACATGTTGGCCTTTTCCTAAAAAACTTCACCCTTCATAAAATAGATAAGACAAATAAGAGTAGAAAACAACAAAATTTAGGAAGAGAGAAGGATCTTTCCAAAGAGACATGATTTTTTCCCAACGTCGACAGGTGGTGACTCTGCTGAGGACAGTAGAGGGCTTTGGCCGTGCTCAAATCTTTTTAAAATTTTCCTTTCAAATCTGCGTATGTATAGATGTTGTGTTTTACATTGAATGGATGTGAATAAATGCTTTACTGCTTTATGTTAGTGCTTCGCACAATGTCATCATTTCATACGGTGAGACACGATGTATGTGAATGTATGTTGTGTGATTCCTCCACCAGGAGGCGAACCTGTCGGTGTTTGATTACTGGACTCAAAGGAGACTAATCCTTCGAGGCTTAGGAAAGGCACCACTCAGATCCGCTCCAATTGAAAAATCGAATTAATTTTTCCTCTAGTAGATTGCGATGATCTGGGGACCTTCATGACGAAAAGCCGCGAGAGTAGCCTAAGATAGGTTAGCCTCTGATTAACCAAATCCGAAGGGAAGCTTTTTCATGCATTCCTCTTTCAATTCAATGTAAATTTCAAAATTCAATGTAAATATACATTTCATGGTGAATCCTGTCATACTATCCTGTCATTAAAATAACTAGCCTTTGTTTTACAGGATAAGATTAAAAAACCTCAAAAAAATAAAGCATATTGCATAGCATGCATCCGGTTGATATATATACATCAAGATTAACACACCTACGTTTGTTGTAGGGTGAAAATTGGTCCCGTTACCAGATCCAAATCTAAGAAAGCTCTAAGCCCATCTCCAAACATGGCTTCAAGTGCTCAACCTGAATCCACCCCTGTCTCTAGGGAAGAGTTCGAAGGATTAAGGAACCAGATATCAGAATTAGCTATTTTTCTCAAAGAACAAAGCAAAGACCTTCAAGGGAAACAAACACTTGGTCATACATAATCATCTACACTTGGTGGTAGTAAAGAGACTGGAAAGAAGGATCCTCAGACCCATGAGTCTCAGAACAAGGACCCAACCAACAAACCTGAAGTCATCAACCTTGACAAAAAGCAAGAGGCTGATGACATTATGAAAAAAGTCCAACAAATGGAAGAAACAATCAGGTCCATCAAAGGGACTGGGGCATTTGGGAGTGTCAATTATTCAAATTTATGTATATTTCTAGGGGCTCGATATCCTGACAAGTTTCAAGTTCCCGAGTTTGAGAAATATGATGGATTAGGAGATCCCTACACCCATTTGAAGGTCTTCATCGGAGAACTCGGATTCTATACAGAGGGCGAAAAGCTCAGAATCCTGGTATGCCCGATTGGACAACTAAAAAATTCACAGATGGGAAGAGTTAGCTCATGCCTTCCTCAATCAATGCAGCTTCCAGTCTCAGATGACTCCAGACAGATATCAAATCACCAAAATCAAAAAGCAAAACACTGAGTCATTCAGAGAGTATGCCCAACGATGGACACGGATGGTGGCACAAGTCACCCCGCCTATGACTGAGAACGAGATAATCATGACCTTCATCGACATTCAAGAAGCTCCATATTACGAGAGGGTCCTAGAAGGCATAGGAAAACCCTTCTCGGAGATGATTATGTGACAACCCTATAAGATCTTAAATGATTAAAATAAAGGTTAAAGAATAAAATCTAGATGAGAATTTGAGAATTTATTTAAAATTTTTAAGTATAACCTATATGATTTACTATTTGAATGAGAATAGAGAAAATATAGGTTACAAAATTTTAAAACCCTAGACATGGAGTTATATGTATTTAAAGGAATGTTAAGGATAAGGTATTACGTTACCTATAAATTCGATGTGAACTGAATAGTCTAAGAAATGTTATATTGATACATGTGAAAATTTATTAAGGAAATAAAAAATTTCATATGAAGAGATGCTATGAGGTTAAACGAAGATGAGTATATGTATATATATATATATATATATATATATATACTTAGTAAGGTGCTATATATTTTAGCGAGATGAATGATAAATTAAGCTAAGGATATGAGAATCAAGATAAAACTATGTTAGTAATTAGCATAGCTTGAATGTTGGCCTTGACTGACAAATAAGAAGATGAATAAGTATAAAGTCATTAGCTAATATGATTAACAATAAAAATGGAGTAAGTTAAAACTTAAAATTTTAGTTAGAGATAGAATCTTGAGGCACGGATTGCTCGGTTGCGTCTAGAACGTTAAGTTTAGTCAAAAAAGACAATAAACACAAAATGTGTAAGGGTTGACTTTTTGGTCATAGTCAACAATTGACTTTTATGGAGAAAAGTCAAAATTAGAGTTAGAAGAGGAATATGTGATGACTTATGTGAATTATGTATAAATAAATATACATTATATAATGTGTATACATTTATTTTGTATATAAAGAGAATTAAGAATAAAGTTATGTGGCTTAATACATATATTAGGTATGATAATTAAATAACCTAAGGTATAATATGAGAGAATATTATTATATAAAAATATATACTAACCCTAAGAAATTTACTTCATAAAATTTATTTTATAACCTAAGTATTTTAAATAATCAAGAAATTTGATTGGAGGTATTAAACCCTAATTACATACTCAATAAACTTGAATACGGCAAGTCTAATTGGGTTATGTAAGTGAATTAATATTATTGAGGGATAATAATATAAAAATATCAATAATAATGAGCATTAGCTCAAGAGATAATAAATTAAGAAGAGTAAGTAATTTAAACAAGCTCAATTATTTAATTAAACATTGAACTTGTAAATAAATTGATTTAAGGGTAATTAAATTATTAAACTAGCCCAATATATCATGTATAGGGCAAGTATAATAATAATCCAATTTAATTAATAAAGAAAGCCCAAGTTCATTTTTGTTAGTAAGCAAAATAAAAAAAAATGCAAGCCCAAAAGAAATTAACTAATGGCCCAAATTAAGCCCACTTGAGCAAGGGTATTATAGTCATTAGAGGAAGCATTTAATAAAACAAAATTGAGAGGATAAGATGGCCTAGTGGCCGAAAATGTGAAGGAGAGGAGAATGGGAGATGTATATAATGATTAAGTTCACTTTATTAGATAATGCACTTTATTAGGTGTTATCTCTTTATTTGGATACCACCTTTATTCTTTCTTGCAAGCAAACCTTTTCATAATGAGAGAGAGAGAAAGGAAATGCAAGAGTTGGTGATGATGTATAGATATACATTATATAATTATATCTTTTAACTTTAAGTAAATAAAAGATAACTTTTCATTTTATCTTAGTTCATTTCCTATGCAAAAGAAAGAGAAAACAAGGAAAATAGAGAGAGAGAAAAGAGGGAGAGTTTGGTGGGAACTAGGAGAGGAAATGAAGAGAGCTTAATCCATAAACACCCAAGATCCATAACTTATTTTGGTAGGAGATGGAAGGAAACAAGAAAAATCAAAGGTATAAAACTATTTTTCTAAGGT
Organism: Panax stipuleanatus; assembly: GCA_020205555.1. Lineage (NCBI taxonomy): Eukaryota > Viridiplantae > Streptophyta > Magnoliopsida > Apiales > Araliaceae > Panax > Panax stipuleanatus. The sequence continues at coordinate 61,764,668 of CM035123.1, read as the reverse complement.
TTACTATTATTTCTTTTAGTGATTTGATGACAAGGGGTTTATGATATGGAAGTATGAAACTCTTTAATCTATGTATTTTATATAGATTCATGTATGAATCTAACTAATTCAAGTGTTAGAAAGTGGATCAAAAGGAAAGAAAGGGAACTAGGTTTCTAGAAAACTAGAAAACCATAGCTTTCTCTCCTTTGATCAAATAGTATGTTAGATCAACACCTTCTTTTCACGATCCGTCGAAGAGGGGTGCTAGATGTATGTGTTGACTAATAAAACCAAGTGGTAGCACTCAAAAATCACATGTTGAAAAGTCGTGGTGTGTGTTTTAGTCAAAACAGTTCATGTAGTGGACAAAAGTGATAAAAAGCTTACTGATCAGTCTGCCGCAAGGGCATTTTCATCAACTTCTTGTGTTTTAAAAATTCTGAAAAAATTTGGAGGGTTAATATCAGAGGTTATGTAGATTTTGTAAAAATTTGAAAATTTTTGACCATACGGATTGAGAGTTATGTATTTTACGGCCAACGACTACTTTTAAAAATTTACCCGAATAACTCTCTGTGTATAGATCCAAAAAATTATGAAAATTTTATTGGAAGTTCATGTATATAACAGGAGCTTACCCTGACAATTTCATAATTTTTGGAGATAATCTATTTATGAAAAATCTAAGAATATTTGACTATTATGGACTATTTAAAAATAGTAAACGAATTTTAAAAATTTCCAGAATAATATATTTTTCATAAGGGGATTATATATAGTTGCTGTCCATAAAAGAAATGGTTTTGAAGATGATTTGCTATTTTTCTTATAAATGATGTTATATAGATAAATGAATTAAATTGATTATATGATGTGAAAATTATGGAGAATACGGTTTTATGTCTTGAGACCCTTGAGCATGGCTTATGCAGATTTTTGAGGAAGGTTTTGGGTCGGTTGTGAAGAGTTGTTATGTTTGTGGCGTTTTAAAATGTTTAAATGAATTAATTAATAAAAAAAAATAATTAAAATAAATTGTTTATTAATGTAATAAATGGCTTAAAATATTTTTACATGACTAATGATATTATATTGAGATATTATTAGTAATATTTGACTTAAATGTTATTAAAAGATTAATAACATTAGCTTGAAATATTATTAAATAGTTAATAATATTAAACGAGAAATTAAAATAGAGAATTACTTTATTTTAGTTGTAGTTGTTGGATTTGGTATTCTAGGAACTATATTATGTATGTGATATGTTGGAAAAAAGAATTCAGGGTATTGAAATTGATTTCGGGTTACTGAAATAATTTCAGTATGCTGAAATGGATTATGGTCTGCTGAAATAGTGATTTTAGGATGCTGAAATGTAACCTGGTTTACTGAAATAGTATTTTCAGTTTACTGAAATGTTATCTAGTTTACTAAGATAACATATAATGGAAAAACTTATAAGTATAAGTTATGACATGATGAAAAGGTTATCAAAGTATAACAATAATAATAAGACTATAATGTAATATCTAATACTTAACTATGTGATTGAGGGTTAGACAAGTTAATATAAGATAATGAGATTATAAGTGAGTAAGTATTGAGTCTAAAGTAGTACAATCGTATTCTGCAATGGTTGATGTATAGTAGCTGGGCTAAACAATTCCTTCAGGGAGCGGAGGTATATACGAATTAAGAACCGATCTAACTCACTGTGAAAACAGTGTAGACGAGACGGAAACTAATTTGTTGGTTGTTTGTGGAAAATCACTCAGTATACTATATTGAATACTATTAAAGACTCGATGTGTGCTAGGTTTAAACTTGTGAATTCGTATGATGTTAAGGTTATCTAATATTTGACTATGTGTTAAATGTTAGATAGTTTACTTACAAAGTAATAGAATTATGAGATAAAGCATGATATGCTAATTGAAAGATCAATCTTATAACTGATAGGTCTTTTCAATTAGGAGATAAATTAGATTGCGTAGCAGTAATCGACTATGCAGGCAAGTTTTCCTGACTCAAACTTGAGTTATATTTTCAAAGTATGTTAGTGAATAATTATTGTTGATTATTCACATCTATACTAATTATTGAATCGCACTTAGTGCATGTTGCATATGTTCATCAGGTATGAAAAGCTAATCACCTTCATTACCCTAAGGTTCATTTAAAGTTGTTCATGGTTTTTGTTGACATTAAACATTATTGGTTCAGTCATTCATTTATTGAAATTCTGAATTATGTTCTTTCACAATTATTATATTGTTGAAAATTCGAAAGTTTATTCTTTCTTTCAATCATGATATATCTTTATTGAATTTAAACTTACTGAGCAAAGTAGTTGCTCACTCTTGCTATATCATAATATTAAATTTTAGATTAATACGAAGCTTGAAGAAGGATAGAAACAAGAGCAAAGTACAATAATAAATTGTTATGCGAATAACTATTTAGTTATCTTATGTAAATCTTTTATAATTTTAAAGGTATGCTTTCAGTTAAGGTTAATAGACCTTGGAAAATGTGATAGAATCATGCGAAATAAACAATTTATGTTTATATATTCCACATTAGTTTATAGAATATGTATGAAGATGAAGTACCATAACGTACCATAACGTACCAGGTCCGAGGTTCTAGGAACCCGAATTTGGGGGCGTCACAAATCAAACACGAAGAGATGGATGAAATGGGTCTAAAGTCTGGGAAGATAAAAGATCTTACCGCATTGGAAGCCGTGGCTGAGCATATCTAATCTGGGAGTTATGGGAATAATCCCCAAAGAGTACACAAGAAGAAAGAAAAAGAAGTGACCTTTATACTTCAAGGACAGAATCATAGAGGCAATTCAAGAAATTTGCTTATGCAAAGGAGAAACTATCCCCCTTTCCAAGCTCCATCACAACCTTCTAACCCTCCCTTTCAAAAAGCGGGAGAGGTCAGACGTCTAAGAACATTTACCCCCTTAGGGGATTCACTAGAAAATGTGCTGAAGTTGCTGACAGCACAAAAGAAGATTGTTCAAATCCTTCCGCTAGCCAGTTCCAGTGGAAGAAATTTCGACCCAAGTAAAAAGTGTGCATACCATTTCGGATCCCTGGGACACGATACACAAGACTGTTGGGCTCTCAAGCATAAAATTCAAGACTTGATAGACAACGGAGAGATTGTGGTAACCAAACCAGAGCAACTGCATGTGCAAGATAATCCCCTCCCTCAACACAAAGAGAAGAGTGTCAATATGATTAGCACCAAGAATGGAGAAGGATCCAAATACCTCCGGTATATTGGATAGTCAACTCAATCAAGTACCAATAGCCCAGACAGTTGGGAGTTCTCAGAAAGACAATTCTTGATGGAACAGGAAATCAAGTCCATTAAGGAACAAATTGGACAGTTGGTAGAGCTGGTCATGTATCAACATCAGATAACCAGGCAGCTGATAAATCAGACCAACCAACATGAAGCAAGTCCTCCTACCCCTGAGATTAGCCCCATTGCTATGAGGGACCATTAACAGTTTCATGAGCATGAACTCTGGGCCGACAAAATGGTTAAGGAAGAGAAGTTCCAAGTTGATAGAGAGTTCGCCTTCCAGAGGAATTTCACCAATTTGAATCAATCGATGAAAGAAATCCTCCAAATGTTGATCAATGAGGGGATGGTTATGAATTTATTACCCCCGGTGAACCCTCGATCCAGAAAGTTCAAACCTGACCAGATCTGTCAGTATCATTCCAACGCGCCAGGTCATGACACCGAGGATTGTTGGGGGCTTTGTCACCTAATTTAGAATCTGATTGAAAGTGGTGAACTGATAAAAGGAAATCAAGATTGTGGTTATCTCGATAAAGAAGCACTCTTTATTCCCATGGCATGGAATCAGGGAGTAATAGCTGTAATTTCCTGTGAGAAGGATATAGCCATAACACCCTTGATACTGCAAGGGAAAGGGGTCCAAGAAGTACAGAATCCCGTAAAGGTGGTTGTGCCCGATCCTCTAATATTGCCTTTCAGGCCACAATATTCTGTTGTCAGCATTAAAAGAGTCCCATGGAACTACGGGAAGCATGAAGGTTCACCATCAAATAACATTGCCAGTGTATCAAAGGAAAATCCGTTGTACCTTCCTCAGCGAGTGATCAATTCAGTCATTAAAGCTAAAGGGAGAGTGGCTGAAGAGAAAATTGAAGAATTCCTCAGTAAAATGGGGCATAATGAAATCAAGGTGGTGCAAAGCTTGAAAGAGGCACCCAAATAGATATCCATCTTGGATCTGGTCCTATCTTTGGTGGATCATCGCAGCATTCTGGTGAAAGTACTGGAGGAAGCGCATATGCCAAAGACGATAAATACTGAGAAATTCCGTCACGTGATAGAACATATCTTCAACAATAATGTGATATCTTTCATTAACGATGAAATACCCGCAGAAAGGACAGGCCATTGCAAGTCATTACACATAGCAGTAATGTCATCAGGGTATGTGATCGGTGGTGTGCTGAAAGATGGAGGATCGTCTTTGAACATTTGTCCATTCGATACTATGGAAAGGATGAAGATCAACCCAAATCGGATCTGTACCAGTCATGTAGTTATCCGAGCTTTTGATGGATCTCGACGAGTGGCTGTGGGAGAGATTGAGCTTGTGACAACCCCGGATTTTCAAGAATTAATAAATGAGAATTTAATAAATAAAATTCTTATTATGAAATGCTTCGAGTACGAGTATGTGTATATGTATTATATTCTGAAATGTGTGATTTGGTATGAAGAGAATTATATTCATGTATTGGGGAAAATAGGTTTAATATTTAATTAAACTATTAAAGAAAATAAATGAAGTTGTTACGAAAAGGAAGAAATTGAGAATTATTAATTAATTTGATTGAGTTAAAATTATATTATTAGACAATATAATTTGGTTATTATGTCGTGTTGGCAATGGAATTGTTATGAATTAAGTTTCATAAACAAGGTGTGTAATTCACTTAATTAAAATAGTGAATTAATGTGAATATATTTGTTTTAATAAAATGAGAGTTTAATATATATTACACATAAAGGTAATGTGTTAATGTAGTAAGATTGTGAATTTCATAAATAGTTAAAAATATTTATGGAATTGAATAAAGGTTTGATTTGGAATATTTATGGAATTGAATAAATGTTTGACAGAAATTATTATGGAGATATTCTAATTTAATAATTAAATTAGAAAGGTAATGATTTATTAAATAAAATTGGAGTTATATTTGTTAAATAATTTGAATAAATATGATTTAATTAAATTAGATATGACATTTGTAAACTATAAAATAAGTAAATGATTAAAATAAATTAAAAGGGTTGTATAGTGTACTAGCCAAATAAGGTCTTATGACCCTTGGTGGGTTGTAACTGCTGATACCCATGTTTATATCAGTTATTTTTTTAGGTATATTTTTCCTAAGCCTAAGAAAGAAGAACAAACACAGAGAAGAGAGGAAGATAGAAAAATTGAGAGAGAAAGAGAAGAAATTCTCTGTAATTGAGAAGGTTTGAGAATCAATGAAGGAAGAAGAAGAAGATTCATATCATCTATCCTAGATTTAAAGAAAAAATCAAAGGTAATAATTTGGTTATAAAACCTATTTTGTGTTCTTATATATACTTTTTTGTAAAAGAATTTTGGTAGAGGATTTGGTAAGAATTGATGATATACTTGTTAATAGATGTGTATAATCTGGTATATAACCTCTATAATTGGTTTTGTAGTAATTGAATTGGTGTAATTATGTTAAAAGATAGAGAATTTGTGTTTTGGCATAATATGTACAAGATGACTTATTTTAGAGCCAAAATTGATGATTAAATCATGTGATAAACTATAAATTTATGATAGTTTGTATTAATACATTGAGAAACGAAAAGAATGCAAGTGGAATGAATCAATTTGGTTAAGAAACGAATTCGTGGTGCTTGTTCTCGCTAAATTTATAAAAATATGAAAATTTAGTATGAATTTTGGAATTGGGCCAATTGAATGGTTGTTGATGTTTTTGGGTCATGTTGATTTTCTGATATGTTGTAGTTTTAAGAGTTAGGAGTTCATAGAGTCAAAAATGGACTAATTTGGACATGTATAACTCGAGTTATGAAGATCAGAAGGAGAAAGGGTCAAAAAATTGCGAACTGCAGAATCTGGGCAACCCATTCTGCTCTTGGGCACTGCAGCGCTACCCCCAAGGCTATCAGGGGCGCCGCGACGCTGGAATAGTAGCCAGGCAAGACTGTTTTAATCTCTTATAGTAAAATGAGCATAACTTTTTCATACAAACTCCGATTGAGGCGATTCAAGATGATCCGGAACGAGGAAAAGTAGACCTACAACTTTCATTCCAAATTTTTTTAAAATTCTAGTTTGTTAGCAGGGTCAAAAATGGACATCTTTGTGACTAATGTGTATTTGGAGGCAATCGGAGGGTGACAGACATGCACGTATGCAAGTGAAGTGCTTCCAATGATAAAAGATGTTGTTCTAAATTATAAAACATGAATATTATGAAATATATTGATTCTTAACATTAATCAATGATGTAATGACAACTATATCGACTTACCCAAACGTTAAGTGTCGATGAAAAGAGAAGTATAAAGAAATATGAAACGAAGGTTAACTTAATTAATGTTAACAAACATTATATATCTAAAGTGATGTAAAGACGAGGTTTAAGACTTAAATAAATGTTAAGTGTATTAAAGTGGAACGTAATGAGAAGTAAAAGGAAGTTTACCATAAATAAATCGAATGGACAATGAGGAGCCCAAACAGGACTTAACCACATAAATTGAACATTGTGTATCAAACCTAAAGAAGATGATAGTAGATCGTAAAGTAGAGTTACTTAAACGATTACTAAGCATTGCTATGTGACTAATAAATGGTGTGTATGATTATATATTATGTAGGATACGTGAGGTGTAGATAACTATAAGCTGTTAATCGGTTCTTGTAATCTACAAACTAGGCAAGTCTTTCAGTTCCTATTTGCTATGTGAACTTGATGATGAACTATTTTAAATCTGTATTGCAAAGAGCATGATGTATTATATATAGTGTAAGTATGAAACATTAAAGTCAATTTATGACTACGTTGATTGAGTAAAGAATGCTGATTGAGTAAGAAACTCAATCTTTATACTTGTTATGTGAACTGCAGCTTGTATGATTATGAGATGTATGTTGAGCATGTTATTATGTGCTACGTGATGCATGAAAATAGTTAAATTTGCTGTGCTGTCGAGCTCAACCTTGCAAATAATCATTTTTGCAGGCTAAGGATTCAAGGTAACGCTATGTGCTACTTGAATGACGTGGATCAGATATTATGCACGAAGATTAAATATTTTAGCTAAAGTTGTTATTCCTTTAAACCATGTTTAATATTCTGGAGATGTACTTAATGGTTTATAATGTTTATTTTATGTTGAGTTGTAAGGTTTGAGTTATCCGAAGTATAAAGGATACTGAATTGGGATGTAAGGTTTTATATAATAACTCTGCTGAATTGAATCATGAAAATAAATTTGATTCAAAGATATGTGAATGATAAAGGTTATGATTCAGGGAAGTTAATAAAGAAAGAAGATAGAAAAGTTTAAATTATTCTCCATTTTATTAATTGTAGCATCGAACAATGATGTAAAGTTAGAATAAAGATGTATTGATAACGACCGAGATTGAGAGTTAAATTCTATGAATTTTGGGGTCGTTACAGAGCTTCCACTGGAAATTGGTCCCCATACTTTCTATATATCCTTTCAGGTACTCAACATTACCACCGGATACAACTTGCTGTTGGGAAGGCCGTGGATCCACATGGCAGGAGCAGTTCCATCCACTCTCCATCTACAGCTCAAATACATTATTGATGGCAGCCTAATCACGGTAAATGCCGAGCCAGAATATCCGGTCTACACACAGAGCGATATGCCGGTGATCAGTTTAGATGAAGGAATTGAACCTGCTAGTTTTCAAGCCTTGGAGGTGAGCAATACTCAGTACCTACCTGTTGGGGCACCAGCTTTGAAACCAAAAGTTTCCCCCGAAGTAATGACAGTCGGTCAGGAAATGGTATCCTTGGGATTCTGCCCTGGAAAGGGGTTAGGGAAAAATCAGCAAGGAATCAAGAGTCTAGTGCAAATCCTGAGCCAATCAGGGAAAGCTGGATTGGGTTATTCATCCGGGTCAAACCATCGGAACCCACACAAGCATCCCAAGGTTCCTGCTTCCACTATCCTGCTGCCCAACCACACTGATGCTAGATTTATGAGACCAATGGGGATTCCTGCTGTTGTGTCAGGCATGTTATTTCCTCCAGTCAAACCGATTAGTGAGAGAAAAGCCTCCAAGCTTGAGGGGGAAAGCAAAAAGGGAAAAGAAAAGTTCTTGCACGAAGGACGAGACCCATTTGCCAACATGTATTTTTTGATGCACTACGAAGGTATGAACGATGATATCCCAGACAGTGATGAAGAAGATCAGATCCAAATCCCTCGCATCAAGAAGGATAAGGGTAACAGTTCAAAGAAGAACCTCGACCCTGATACGAAGGATGTCTCAGTCATCATCAGAGAAGAGACAGACAACCACAACTCCTTTATCATCCATGTTCATGAGGACTTGATATTAGACAATTGGAGCAGCGTCCCTTGCCTCATTCAAAAAGGGTAAAAGGGAAGAAAGTCCATCTGCCCTGTAGCATGGTTTCATTTACTGGTTATTGTGTTGCACAACTATAGCAGTTACTTTTGTCATGCTTTTGCTAAATGCTTTGTATGTTTAAACAGTCTCATATATTAAAGTGAAAGCATTTTATTTTCAGGACTCCAGAATTAGATTTGTTTGTCCCTGCTGATGAGATGCCAAATTTTTACAGTGACTACAACTTTGATGTAAAACAGAACTTTGACTTGATGGAGATTGATCAAGAGGAGATAGATAACTATGAGGTGCCCGAGGAGATTAAAGAGTGGGTCAAAGACAAAACAAAACCAAACCTCAATCAAACCACCACTGTCAATATCGGAACCTCAGAAAACATTAAAGAAATCCAGCTAGGCCTAGACCTTACCCAAGACCAAAGAGCCAACATGATTAAACTCTTAACACAGTTCTAGGATGTGTTTGCATGGTCACATGAAGACATGATTGGACTGTCCACTGACATTGTCATCCATTGACTGCCCATTAAAGATGGATTCAAGCCAGTCAAGCAGAAGCTCAGGTGATTGAAACCTGAATCGATTATGAAAGTCAAAGAAGAAGTTATCAAGCAATTCAAAGCCAATATCATCATGGTATCAACATACCCAGAGTGGCTGTCAAACATAGTTCCTATGCCTAAACCCGGTGGGAAGGTAAGAGTATGCGTGGATTATCGGGATTTGAACAAAGATTTCCTCAAGGATAATTTCCCAGTACCTTTCATCCACATCTTGATAGACAATACAGCACAGTATGTCATATATTCTTTTGTAGATTGCTTTGTTGGATACCATCAAATCATAGTCGCTGAGGAGGACAGGGAGAAGACAGCCTTCATCACTCCCTAGGGAACTTTCTATTATAGACGATTATCTTTCGGCCTTATCAATGCCGGGGCCACATATCAGCGAGCCATGATGGCCCTGTTTTATGACATGATGCACAAGGAGATAGAGGTTTATGTGGATGACATTATTGTTAAATCCTGGAAGAAGGACGACCACATCAGCCATCTCAAAAAGCTTTTCATCAGGTTACGCAAGTACAACCTAAAGCTGAATCCAACCAAATGCCCTTTTGGTGTTAAATTGGGCAAGTTGTTGGGATTCCTAGTGAGCAATAGAGGCATTGAGCTAGATCCCGCTAAGATTAAAGACATCATCGAGATGCCTGTACCCCGAATAGAAAAGGAAATACGGGGTTCCTGGGAAGAATCAATTTCATAAGCAGGTTCATCTCTCAACTCACAGCAACGTGTGAACCCATCTTCAAGCTGCTAAGAAAGAATTCCTTCCACGAAATGGAATGAAGATTGTCAAAAAGCCTTCCTTTCCATCAAAAAGCAGCTGATCAAAGCACCTATCTTGGTATTCCCAAGGGACAATGTTCCCCTATTTATGTATCTGTCCATCAATGCCAATGCAATGGGCTGTATGCTGGGGCAAAAGGACAATAGAAGCAAGGAGAGAGCTATCTATTACCTCATCAAAAGATTCAGCAGCTGCGAACAGAAGTACACCCAGATTGAAAGGACGTGTTGTGCATTAGCATGGGCCATCACAAGGTTGCAACATTATCTGCATGGGCACACGACCTACCTCATCTCTCGTATGGATCCACTGAAGTACATATTCAGCAAACCCATATTGAATTGTCCATTGTCCAAATGGCAATTGATCCTCCAATAGTTCGAAATTATCAACGTGACTTCGAATTCTATCAAAGGTTAAGGGATTGCAGATCAATTGATCAAAGCACCGTCAGGGGATTTTGAACCCTTGGAGACTTATTTTTCGGATGATGGAATCATGACAATTCAACAAATCCATCAAGAGAATACAGTTCAACCCTGGAAAATGTATTTCGATAGAGCGGTGAACATGGAAGGTGCCGGAGCTGGGGCAGTCCTTGTCTCTAGTACAGGGGAACAGTATCCTGTCACTACAAGAAAATCAACTATCTCCGACGGACTAAAACTCGACAGAATAAGTTCCGTCGAAATTAATCTATTTTTGATGGAATAATCCGTCGTAGATAATCCCGTCGAAGTTAAAAGTAAGTACGATGGAAGTCCGTCGAAGATAGGTTACCCCACTGGCGCCAGATTTCCTGCCAGCGCGAAAGATAAACTCGACGGAATAAGGGTAGGTTCGAGGGAATTTATCCGTCGAAGATAAGTTAATTCCAAGGGAATTAATTCCAACGGGCATTCCGTCGGAAATAAGGCTTAAAACCTAATTTGCCTGTCTTCTTCTCCAGCCGCCTCCCTTTTCTTTTCACATTTATCTTTCTCTCTCTCTCTCTCTCTCTCTCTCTCTCTCTCTCTCTCTCTCTCTCTCTCTCTCTCTCTCTCTCTCGCTCGCTCTCTCGCTCTCTCTTTCTCCCCCTCACCTCCACCACCTGCCGCCGGCACCACCACCACCACCACCTGCCGCCGGCACCACAACCACCACCACCACCTGCTGCCGCCACCTCTCCCCCCTTCTACCACCACCTCTCTCCCCCTTCCTGTACGCCACCAGTTATTCCTCCACCAGCAACCACTAGCCACTCTACCGCCGCCGCGGCCAGCCACACTACCGCCGCCACCTTCCACACTGTCGCCGCCACCTAGCCACCGCCCTTCCTCCACCAGCCACCAGTACATATGTTTAATTTGTATATTAGGTTTAATTTATATATTTGGTTTAATTTGTGTTTAATTTAGGGTTTACATGTTGTTAATTTAGGGTTTACTATATTGTTTTGATGAAATTGGGATATTGGTGTTCATTAGGGTTTATTATAATTTGTTTGGATGAAATTGGGATTCTTGATCAGTTGTTGAATTTGGATATATTGGTCTGTAATAGTGCAATATAATTGTATAATTTGGGTTTCCAAATTGGCTTAAATTTTCTATGAAATTGCTTTGAATTGTGAGATTTTGGTTTAGGTTTGTCTAAAGTTGATCAATTTAGGTTTGAAAGGTCTGAAATTTGTGAATTTGGGTTTTCTGTATGCAATTGTGGCTTATTACAGTGTATTTGAGTTTTCTTTCTGCAATTACAATATATGTATGTTCAATTTGGTTTACAGTGTATTTGGGTTTTCTTTGTGCAATTACATATATATGCATGTATATTCTATTTGGGAGATTTTGGTTTGCAAATGTGATATTTGATATTTCCGACAGAATTTTCGACGGAATTTCGATCAGAATTATATAATTGCAAAATTTGTGGGCCCTACAAATAAATAATAAATAATAGGTAATAGATAATAGATAATAAATAAATAATTAATAATTAATAAATAATAAATTATAAATTATAAAATAATAGATAATAATAAATCATAATTAATAATAAATAATTATTAATTAATTAAAAGATATAAATAATAAATAATAATAATGAATAATAATAAATAATTAATAATTAATTAATAATTAATTAATAAATAATAAATAATAAATAATAATAAATAATTATTAATTAATTAAAAGAGATAAATAATAAATAATAAAATAAATAATTATTAATTATTAATTATTAATTAATTAAAAGATATAAATAATAAATATTAAATAATGAATAAATAACTAATAATTAATAATTAATTAAAAGAGATAAATAATTAATAATTAATAATTAATTAAAAGAGGTAAATAATAAATAATAAATAATAAAATAATAGATAACATATAATAGATAATAATAAATAATAAATAATAAAATAAATAATGATTAATAATAAATAATTATTAATTAATTAAAAGATATAAATAATAAATAATGAATAATGAATAAACAATTAATAATTAATTCAAAGAGATAAAAATTAAAAAATAAAAAATAAAAAATAAAAAATAAAAAATAAAAATTAAAAAAATAATAACTAATAATAATAAATAATAAATAAATAATTAATTAAAAGAGATAAATAATAAATAATAAAATAATAGATAATAAATAATAAATAAACTAAATAGCACTTACTTAGTTTTTCATTAGGAAAATAAACTAAGTAGCACTTGCTTAGTTTGCCAACACCAATAACACGGCTGAGTATGAAGGCTGCATAATGGGGTTGAAACTAGCCCAATCCATGGGTATTAAGCGTTTACTAGTCTTTGGGGATTCTGAGCTGGTTATCAAACAAACCACTGGGGCTTATCATACCAAAGAATTGTATTTGCTGCCCTATCACCGACAGGTTATGAACATATCCATGGATTTTGAAGAGATAACCTTCATCCACATCCCACGAGAAAGGAATGATTTCACTGATGCATTAACAACATTGGCTTCCTGGATCCACATATCTGGTAGGAGGGGAAGTCCCGACATTAAATTCACAAACAAAAAGGCCCCGATATATGAGAATTATATTGGAGAAATATCATATGAGATACCTTCTATCAAGCAGCCTTGGTATCAAGACATAAAAGAATATCTCCGAGATGAATCTACACCCGTTGGGGCAAACCAAGCTGGACTGAAACGCATTCATAAGATGGCTATGAATTTCTATCTGAACGGGGACGCACTCTATAAAAGGGATGCTGGAATAGGCCTTTTAAGATGCCTCGATAAAGATCAAGCCTAGAGACTGATGGACGAAGTCCACGGTGGAGTTTATGGTCCACACGTGAGTGGTCATTTGCTGGCCAAGAAGATATTAAGAACAAGGCATTACTGGATCTCTCTTAAAGCTGACTGTGATGATCACGTCAGGAGATGCTACCAATGCCAAGTCCATGGAAATGCCATACACGCTCCTCCAAACGAACTACACAACATGAGTTCGCCATGGCCTTTTTCCATGTGAGGAATAGATGTGATTGGGCCCATAGAACCCAAAGTCAGCAATGGTCACCGATTCATTTTCACCATGATCGATTACTTCACCAAGTGTGTTGAGGCCGCCTCTTTCCCCAAAGTCACCAAAAAGGTAATCATTGGTTTCATCAGAAACAATGTCGTCTGCCGATATGGACAACCGGAGGTGATCGTATCAGACAATGGCTTGGAGGCAGTACTTCCCATAGAAGTAGAAATGGAGTCCTTGAGAGTGTTAATAGACACGTAGTTGGAGGAAGATCAGTGGTTGTAAGAGCGGTACCACCAGTTATCCCTGATAGATGAAAAGAGGGCTACAACCATCTTTCACGGGCAGTTATATCAGCAAAGGATTGCCCGATCATACAACAAGAAAGTTCGACTCCGACAATTCAAAGAAAATGACCTGGTATTGAAGAGAGTTCTGGCCAATCAAGATGAAGCCAAAGGAAAGTTCACCCCGAATTGGAAAGGCCCTTTTCATTATCAAGGAAGTGTTGACAGGAGGAGCTATCAGATTGCAAGAAATGGATGGGAACGAATTTCCACAACTCATCAATGTAGACACCGTGAAAAGGAACTATGTCTAAAACGCCTGCTTGCCATCATCCTGGTTAGGTTAATCAAATCAAATTAGTTCGGGTTTTCACAAAACAGCTCGAACTACGAATGACCTGATCTCCCTCAACCAGGGAGTACGTAGGCAGCTAGTCCTAGTGCGGTCAAACCAAACAAAAAAAATTCAAAAACCCTTCAAACCACAACAAAAAATTTAAAAACCCATCAAACCAAACTCAAACCCAAAAAAAACACTTCTAAAACCATTCAGGAAAAGACCGAACTACGAATGACCTGATCTCCCTCAACCCGAGAGTACGTAGGCAACCATTCCTGGTGCAGTCTAACCTTAAACAAAAAACCAATAAAAAACCTGTCCCAAGACACCGAAATCCTATAAAACCCAAATACTATCAAACCTCCCTGGTTAACAGGCGTTGCTGATGTATTCTCCGACATCTCAATGTCAATCCATCAAGGAAAAGCTCATGATACATCAACAACAACAAGTCATGAAAGAAGTGGTAATCACTCAGCAATGACAGTACATATCCAACAGGGAAGTAAATCAAAATATATTTCTCTGATATATAATACTGTTTGATATATACACTGTGTCCTGTACATGACAAAAATGGTTGATCTAGTATGTGCAGGAAAATAAAAGCTAGTCTATGAACCCGTGGACAAACGAGATAGCAGTGCCAACATGGCGTCCCTCGCAGAAGATGGAGAAGCAGTTGTAAGCTCATGAACCTCGGTCTCTATACGAGCAAGAATATCCACTGCCATCTGCACAGTGCTATTATGGCCATATATAAATGCACTCATATCTGCAACCAAGCTGTGTGTATATGATTTGAGTGCAATGTTGTCCGTAATATAAACATCTTGGGTAGCTATGGCCTCATCCCTCTTAATATAAGTAGCATCCTGGGCGACCAAAGCCTCCTCAATCTCATTAAAAGCTGCATCTCGGGTGGATCAAGCCTCGTCTCTCTCAACCAATGCTGTATCTCGGGTAGCTTGAGCCTCGTCTTTATCAGCGAAAGCTATATCCCTGCTAGAAAGGGATGTCAACATTAGCACTCTAGTCTGATCCCTCTTAAAGGTCATCCGAGATAGTGAATCAATAAGAGCTGGATATGTCCCAGTCAGAACTCCCGGAGGGTCACTAACTAAAGCTGCTGTCAAACCAGCAAATAAATCATCCTCAGTAGGAGAATTAGGATCCTCCATAGGCTCCTCCTCATCTGAATCAACGCTCGGCTTTGACTGGATGACCACAACCAATGCAATATCGGCCTCCAACCATGCTGAATACTCTGGAGAACGATCCTGATGGCTATTAGAGAAGTCATCCATCTCTCTATGAGTCCAACACTCGTAAGTCTTGATCAGGTCAGCTGACGACAAAGATAAAGCTGATATCCGCTGATCCATAGCCCCTTTAAAGTGGTGGAGGTCCTAGAACTGATCAAACTGGCCCATGACAACCAGCGGATGATATGTGGTCACCCCTCTCAAACCCGCCAGAGGCATATAATTCATGCCAAATGCATGAGTGATGAAACTGTAAGGGGAGCTAAGCCCTAAGCAGGGCAAGATCGAAAAGGGATGCTCAATTGCCGATAGAAAGGACAACCATGACGTCGCATCTGTACACTCCGCCGGCTGGATGGAGTAAGACATGCCTATCTAATGGTTAAAGTAGTACCCATGATGTCTGAAGGTGCCAATAGGACTCAAATGTGTCATGAACCATATATACACATAATGGCGTTGCCTCTGAAAAATCCCCCTGAATGGGTACTACAGAAAGTAGTCGACCTCAAAGTCTCAGCTAATATCATCGGCAGAATCGTGCAACCCTTGTCTGAGGGCACGAACCACTACCATCAAGCCAGTATCCAAGTGGTCTATATATAGTGGCATGTATAAATAAGTAGTTACGCACATCAGCAGAACATCTACACGTGCAAACTGCCACTCATCTGCAAGAATGATAAAATCTCTAGAATATCGCTCGTAGCTGTCTAACCGGCCAAAGTGATCAATCAAAAAGTCCATGGACACCACATATCCTGCAGTAACCTCCTCAGTGACGACTCTGCGCCTCAGACCCGTTATAGTCATGAATGGTCACCTCATGTCTCTGATGGATGTCCTGGCACAAGGCATATCTAATGCTAAACCTGTGAGGCGCTCATACTCCTCTAATGTAGGAGTCAACTCGTGAAGGCCGAACTGAAAAACCTGGCTCTCGGGTATCCAGCAGGATAATATGCCGTCCACAAACCCCTGTGGAACCTAAAAAAGCTACAAGGGCCAAAGAATGCCCCAATATCTGATTAACTGTCCCTCTGGCTGTGAGAGGCAGATTGTCATACCAAGATCTCAGTGAAGATGCTACTAAATAATGTGGCAAGTGCTCAATACGGCTGATTATGGATGAAGACATCTGTATAACCGTATTATGAGACCATCCAGGGGTCAAATCTAAAATCACCTGTCTAAATGTATATCCATGACATAATACATGCATAATGACAATAAGATGCAATAGATAGGAAATATCATATATTTCTAGAACATACTATCTACTGAAAGCATCATCTCTATCTGCTCATAAAATACAAAGTAAAAAGTACAGGGAAATGGGGCACAGCCGCCCAACAAAGCATCGGGAACGATCCGGTGATATAGTCATTGAAAACTACTTCAGCGAAGGTCAGATTGCCTGACATTCCACCCGTTGGTGACAACCCCAACGAAGCATTGGGAACGATCTGGTGATACAGCCGTTAAAAACTACTTTAGCGAAGGTCAGATTGCCTGACATTCCAGCCGTTGGCGACAATCCCAACGAAGCATCGGGAACGATCCGGTGATATAGCCGTTGAAAACTACTTTAACGAAGGTTAGATTGCCTGACATTCCAGCCATTGGCGACAACCCCAATGAAGCATCGAGAACGATCCGGTGATACATCTGTTGAAAACTACTTCAGCGAAGGTCAGATTGCCTGACATTCCAGCCATTGGTGACAACCCCAATGAAGCATCGGGAATGATCCGGTGATACATCCGTTGAAAATTACTTCAGGAAAGGTCAAATTGCCTGACATTCCAGTCATTGGGGACAACCCCAACAAAGCATCGGGAACGATCCAGTGATACAATCATTGAAAATTACTTCAGCGATTGAAAATTACTTTAGCGAAGATCAGATTGCCTGACATTTTAGCCGTTGGCGACAACTCTAGCGAGGCATTCGGAATGAGCTGGTGATGAGGATTAGAAAGAAATTTCTCCCCACAGAGGAGAGATAATAGAATCTGTTATACAAATCTCTAGTGGGAGAACCGAGAAGGATCGGTGGATCTACCTACTATGTAAACTACCATTCGACTAAACACCGAGGAGGTTCGGTGATGGTGACCGCTACAAACTACCATTCGAGTAGGCGGCATGAGAATTCGGCGAAGAGCTATCACAGATGACGTCTTCCCCAGCAGAAATAGCTGGAACAACCACTGATAGCATACCCATGGCAACTAACACCATGGTTTAATATAGCATTCATAACATGACATATCATGCATTGCATTACATTTGCATGTGTCATATTTCCAGTGTCTAGCAGTCTTTATCTTGTTCATTCCATTGCATTGCATAAACATGATAAAGAGGGGCACCTGTAGACACTCAAAAATTTTGTATTTCTATTACTAACCCTGCAGGAGGATAAAATCATCTTTCACCTTCAAAAGACAACCTTGGAAGTCCAAATGATCAGCATAAGCTCCAGCGACAACACCAGGAGATCAAATTCAACCCCGGTTACAACACCGGGATGTTAAGTCAAACCCCGGCAACACTAGGATGTCAAGTGAAGCCCCGGCGATAACCCCGGGTGGTATAGAAACCCCGTCGACAACGTCGGAAGATCAAATAAACCTTCGGATACATCCCCGAAGCGTCAAATCATCTCCAGAGATAATCCTGGGAGACCAAATCCACCTCGGAGATAACCCTGAGAAAGAACAGAGTTGACTGTGATCAAATCTCGGAGATAACCCCGAGAAAATAGTTGAAAACCTGGCCAACACAGGAGACGACCTCTGGAAGGGCAAAATGGTAATTTTACTAACTTGAAGCCAAATCGGTCAAAAGCAAGACGAATTGATGCAATGAAGGTCATAAATAGCCATAACATCGATCCCGAGTAAAAACAGCAAAAGACAGCTCAACGGACGGACCGCGAACAAACAAAGATCTGGTCATAAACCCATCTTCTTAGATTCGAAAATGGTCAAATCACATGTCATTGTGTATCTTTCAAAAAGGGCTTTGCGAAAAGGTATATCACGCCTCAAACGGACACCCAGATCAAAAGTTATGAAGGTTCAAACTTGACATCGCGTTGCTTGGAGTGCACGTACTTCGAAACGAAGGGACCCACCAGGTGGGGCCCACCACAAGGAGCCGCAACACTACTCTCCGCAGCCGCGGGTAGACCCGCTACCATTTTGGTCTATAAATAAGATCCCCCTTGCCAAAAAAAGAAGAGAAAAAATAGAAAAACATTTTGAAACTCCGCCCATTTTGTCTCTTAGCCTTACTTCTCATACTCCAAACTTCAATTTTATTCTTCCAATACGTTTGTATATGTATATTCTATGACATATCAAAAATTAACTGGTGAAAACGTCCATTTGAAGCCCACCGAGTGGCAAAAAGCCCATGGAGCAATCTATTGTAAGTTTTTTTACGATCAAAAGTCATTTCTTACTTCATTACGTATATGTGAACGTGCATATCAAGTTTCATCTTTTGGTTTTGCCCGGAACTCAGTTCCGTGAACGTATATATATATATATATATATATATATATATATATATATATACACGTTTTTCTTCGTTTGCACAGCCTGGATCATTGATTTGTGACTTTACTCGCTTTTATGTATATATATATATATATATATACTAATTTGTTCGACCTAGATCGCTGATTCGTGGCCTTTTCAGCTTTATTATATATATATATAACTGACTATATATATACTAATTTTCAATTCCGTCAAGCCTGGATTGCAAATCCGTGGCATTTACTGCTTATATATATATATATATAATATATATATATATATATATATATAATTTTTTTGACTTCGTTTGGCCTGGATTGGAAATCCGTGGCCTTTTAGTGTTTATATATATAAATATATATATATATATATATATATATATACTTTTCTGTAGAGCCTGGAGTAATTCGTGGCTCTTTTACAGCTTTTATAAATATATATATTCAGTCGAGCCTGGATCAATTCGTTGCTCTTTACAGCTTTTATACATATATATATATATATATGTATATATTACATTCAGTCGAGCCTGGATTAACAATTCGTGGCTCTTTATCGCTTTTATATATATATATATATATATATATATTGATATATATTTACATTCTGTCGGGCCTGGATTGGAAATTCGTGGCCCTTTACAACTTTTATCAATATATATATATATATATATATATATATTTCCATTCCACTCTGGCCTGGATTGGAAATCCGTGGCCCTTTACAGCTTATACATATATATATATATATATATACATACATATATATATATATATATATATATATATTCTTTGCTCACTGTGATTAAATATCTGTTTTAAATGTTCATTTGATATGCATTTGTTTTAATGTAAATTTGGCGAATTAGAGTTATCTAAATCTAGCCCTTTCTAACTTTCAAACGGTTTAAAATTGGTCCAACCGGAACCGGGAAGCTAGGATGGCTAAGATGTATTTAAATCTAGTTTTTTCTAGTTTTATAAATATTAAAGTGACCTCATGACCCTAGATCCATATCTAGTGGGAACATGAAGCTTTGGCTACGCACATGCAAGGATTTGACTGATGAATCCTTTGTTTTGCAACGTCTAGAGTACAATTCGCCTTCTTTGTGAATATCTGTGTTGTGCAGGTCTTTTTGCCTATTTTGTATGAGACTAGGAATCGTGGGATTAATGATCAAACTGATCTAAATCTGATTCCCACGATGGACAACTCCACATTACAAATGTATCCTGCCAGTTTTTCTGTAAAATGTACATCCGATGGACCTTAAAACGGTTATCCGAATTTAAGGTTTCAAACATAGTGAAATATGATTTGTAGTGCTAGAGTCACTTCGATAGCTGTCATGCCCATAAGAAGACCAATACTTGTATATACATTCTGTGGTCAAGGATGCTTCGCATCCCGACAATAAACCTTTAAATCAAGCCAAAGGCTAAACAGAATAAAATGGAAGTATCAATATGATTCAATTCCTATGCGAGCGTAAGGGTTTGAAATCCAACCTTCTAAAACATCATTTTCATATCTCGTCTAAAACAAAAGGACTTCTCAAAAAAATCAAATCCTTCGTATATAGGTCTAACGAAGCATGACACTACTTTCAAATCAAACAAACGTAGGCTCAATTACCTCCAGCATACACACACACATTGCAATTTAAAAGGAAAATATTGAAAAGATATGGTACCGTGTTTCACGGGAGTCGGGGGATGCCTAACACCTTCCCCCTGCTTAACCAAGCCCCCAGACTTTAAGAATCTCGGTTTCAAGGCCAAGTTTCGGTAGTGTCCAGTAATTGGGCCTACTTGCAAACAAAACTCGGTTGAGTTGGTACAACCATTTCAAAATATACCAACTGGAGACTCTGTAAACTTTCAAATCGTCGACATGATACATGTTAGCCTTTTCCTAAAAAACTTCAACCTTCATAAAATAGATAAGACAAATAAGGGTTGAAAACAACAAAATTTAGGAAGAGAGAAGGATCTTTCCAAAGAGACAAGATTTTTTTTCGACGTCGACACCCTCCTCGTGCATTCTTTGTCATAGGTCCACATACATCTGTGTGTACCAACGCTAACAACTCTGTAACCCTTTCTCCTTTTCCACTAAAAAGGGATTTAGTCATTTTACTCATGAGACAAGATTTACAATTTGGATATAATTTATAATTAGACAGCTCTAAGAGTCCATCCTTATGCAACTTGGATAATTTTGTTTCATTGATATGACCGAGTCTATAGTGCCACATAAAGGTGTAATTAACATCGTCTCTTTTTTTTTATTAGTTTGTTCAATTGAAGTATATTTTCATTCAAGTCACTCACGTAAAGTCCATTCATTAAATTACCAACACAATATAAAATATTTTTATTATAAATGAAACAACTATTTTTCTTAATTATAATATCAAAACCTCCATATCCAATATAGAAATTGAAATAATATTTCTAATAAGTGTTGGAACATAATAACAATTATTTAAATAAATGAATTTGCCCGAAGGCAGTGCTAAACAATAAGTCCCTATAACTAATGCATCAACATTTACTCTATTTCCCATTTGTAGAACGCCTTCATCCTTGTTCAGCTTTCTACTTCTGACCAGTCCCTGCATAGTATTACATATGTGAGAACTACATCCGGTATCCAATACCCAAGTAGAATTTTGACTTTAAGAAAAAATAATTTCAATCATGAACAAACCTGAAGCCTCTCCAAGCTTTTTCTACTTTTGTTCCACAAGGTACTTATCACAGTTTCTCTTCCAATGACCAGGCTTGTTGCAATAGAATCATATTCCTTTGCTGTCTGGATCAGGTTTCTTATTATCATTTTTCTTTGCCTTGCCCTAAGCTTTCTTGTTATTCTTCTTTTCAGAAGATACCTTGGGCCTCTTCCTTTTCTTGGAAGAATCATCTACCATTAAGACATGGTCTCGCTTGGATGGGAAGTGACTTTCAACAGTTTTCAACATGTTAAGTAACTCAGATAAGCTAACGCCTAACTTATTCATGTGAAAATTCACAGCAAATTGTGAGAAAGTGTCTAGGAGTGACTGCAAGATTAAATCTTGACTTAACTCCATATCCATGCCGAACCCTAATTGTTCAAGTCGTTGAATCAAATTAATCAACTTTAAACAATGAGGCTCAAGAGTAGTGCCCTCGGACATATGAGATCGGAAGAGTTCCCTAGATATCTAATACCTAGCAGTTCTGCTTTGCTCACCATATAATTCTTTTAGGTGCAACAAAATAGAATAGGCATCCATTTTCTCACGCTGACGTTGTAGCTCATTACTCATAGATGCGAGCATGATGCATTGTGTCATGGATGCATCATCTTGCCACTTTTTAAAAGTAGCAATCTCTTCCTCGGAGGCTGTTTCTACAACTTTTGCAGGGACAAGCGAATCTTGGACATAAGAAAACTTTTCAGCGGTGAGAACAATTCTCAAATTTCTTAACCAGTCCGTGTAATTCGGTCCGGTCAATTTATTAGCATCAAGTATACTACGCAGTGATAGTGAGTGTGATATTTTTCAAATTATGCATGTGAAATAAAATAACATTTTAGCATACATTCATTTAATTAATTACCGAAATAAATTAGGTCTTATTTTAAATTAGTATCTCCCACTATTTTCATCAAACTGTATTACCCTCATAATATATAGTTCGACAAAACTATTTAAAGATTTGTTAGTGAGAATTAGGATCTCATTTCAAATATATATAGCCTTGTGGTGACATAACAACCGATATATAAATAAATAGGTTGACAACTATTGTCAATTATATCATCATGTAACTCCTTTTATGCCTCTTAGATTATTTTGATTAAGTGGTGACACATCCGAATCAAAATTATCTAAGTCAAGTCCAACCTAGCACTTTCATATATTCAAATAGAAAAATACCATCCTTGTGGTGACACAACAAAACATCATTGTTCAATTTCGTTATAAGCATCAAATGTTATAAATCAATATCTTAAATATTTAATACTTGTCTTGTGGTGACACAACAAACTCATATTAAATATTTAATACTCTATTAAATTTATCATGCTAGAAGACGACGCTCGATATTCCAAATATCTTTGAACGCTTAGGACTTAATATAAATTCTGTGAGGGGTTTGTAATTAATTGTCTCATCTTGTTTAGTGTGCATGCACATATATATATAAAAAATATGCTTCATATTAATTGACATGCGAAGCATGTTGCATAATATATAATATATATATATATATATATATATATATATATATAGTATAAGCATGCATATAGAATACTATATTCTACCCGGATTGATTATGGACTTTTATTTTAGTTTGGTTCACTAGAGCCACCAAGTGAACCAAAAGGTCAAACCTAGGAGTGCAAGAATTAAATTTAAATATAACTATTACATCTAAAACCCGGGCTCCATTACAAACGGGTCTTCATGCGCTCCTTGCTCCGTGGTCTCAGATCCTTCAAGATAATTCTAACTAATCATATTACATAAACTATTTACATTAAATAGAAATCTTGACCAGCAGTCAAGGGGAAGTACATAGGAGAGAGATAGAATTTACATAAAGAAAAATTAGAGAAGACGAGGTATGCAGACCCCATTTATTAAAACCCATACATTCAAACATTCAACTAAAATAAAATCCAATCGCATTGGTCAATAGTATATAATCAACCCCATTTATTATCATACATATCACCGTATGAATCAATAAATAAAGCATTTAATATATACATTGATATTGATTTAATGGGCAATTCTAGTTAGTTTCGAAATCCAATTCTAATTAAAATAAACATATTTATTTTAATCCAATTCCAAATCTAATAAACTCCTTTATTAATCTGAAATTAAAAAATATATATAATTTTAATTTTAATTAAAATAAACCTTTTATCTTAATTAGAAATCAAAAATTAAATAAAACAAAATTTTTATTCAATTCTGGTAACCGGCGCTGCGACGCCCAGTTTATTCTGTAGACTGGCGCTGCAGCGCCGGGTCGCCCGATTTTTCAAAAATCCTGACTTGGCGCTGCGGCGCCCAGTTTAAACTATAAACTGGAACTACGGCACCGGGTCGCCCAATTTGAAACCCGAACTGGCACTTAGGCGTGGAAGCTAAGCCTAAGACAAACGATGCAGCGCCGCTGGGCAGATTCAGTTTTTCTGTTTTGTGAATTGTGCAGTTTTTCTCCAAAACCATAATTCCTAGCTAACAATTATGTCCAATTAAATTGTTCAAAACACATATCAGTATATATATCACATAAAAACAATCAATAGCTAGCATAAAGGTTTGGCTCTGATTCCACTGTTAGGTTTGTAAGATTAAAATAGCATGCAACAATTACATATATAGCAACAGAAGTGTAAAAATAGAGTTTTAAAATTTTACAAACCATGAACCTGGATCATCCTTTATGCGTAATTATTAATTTAATCTAAAGAGATGAAGAACGAATCATACACTTGTAGATTCGTGTTTCCTCAGGTACGAGTTCAACTCCAATTCTTTTCTTGTTCAACTTGTATCTACCGGGTGTGATTCATTCCTTTGATTAACGTCAGCCACCCAAGTGTTTGGCCTTTAGAGGTGATCCACCAAGGATGAACAAGTATTAAGAAGGTGAGTTATTGGCAAAACCCTAGTTTTCTCTCTCTCTCTAGGAAAAGTGTGCTCTCCTAACTCTTTAAAAAAGCATTAACCCTTAATCAAAATAAGACTCCTCTTATTTATAGATGTAGGCAACCCTCCTAAACATCTTAGGATTAGGATTTCATATTAATTAATTAAATTCTTTTAATTAATTAGGCTTCCTAATCTTATTAGGAGCAATTAATTAAACTCCTTTAATTTATTTACCTCCTAATCTTATTAGGGATATGGGAGAATACTTTTATTAATTAATTCCCAAACTCCTTTAGAAATTAAACTAATAATAATAGTAACAATAATAATAAGACTTCTGTTATTAATTTATATTTAATATTTCTAAAATAAATATTAAGCTATTTAATTTATTATATCACTATAGATTAAATTAAATACACTTAACTTATTATTACGATTATGTAGTTTGCTTCTTAAATAGATATTCATCCTTTTATGGTGTGACCCTTTAGGTTCTCCATATTAAACTGTTTGTGAATAAATTAATTAGAACAGTTCTAGTTTTATTTAAATAAATAAATTAACTATTAATTTATTTAAATATATAATATTTATTATACAATAAGGGTAATGTTAGGTTTGCATGTAGCGCGATTACGAAATCAAATTGCGTAAATAAAGCGGAAGCGCAACAAAAGAGAATTTTAAAATTTTATACAAACCTTCACCATGATCAGCCTATATGCTTAGTTATTAATACATACAAGAAAGAGAAGAAGGTGAAATTCATACCCTTGTAGATCGAGCTTCCACATGTACGAGTTCTACTCCAACTTAAATTCCTTCCTTTGATCAATGCAAGCCACCCAAGCGTTTGGCCTCTAGAGGTGATCCACCAAGGAAGAAGAAGAACTAAGAAGGTGGGTGTTTGGCTAAACTCTAATTTTATCTTTATAGAATCTTTGTACTCTCTCAAATGCAGAGAATAAGTGTGTAGTGTAACCTTGTTCTATAATAAAGATTTTTATTTATAGATGTAGGCAACCCTCTTAAACTATT
The DNA here is from genome assembly GCA_020205555.1 of Panax stipuleanatus. Lineage (NCBI taxonomy): Eukaryota > Viridiplantae > Streptophyta > Magnoliopsida > Apiales > Araliaceae > Panax > Panax stipuleanatus. Next base: position 61,738,965 of record CM035123.1, on the reverse strand, counting down.
TAGGATTAGGGTTTCATATTAATTAATTAAACCCTTTTAATTAATTAGGCTTCCCAATCTAATTGAGAATAATTAAACTCTTTTAATTACTTAGCCTCCTAAACTTATTAGGAATATATATATATATATATATATATATATATATATATATTAAAGAGTATCTTATTAATTAATTCCCAAACTCCGTTAGGAATTAAATAATAATAATAGTAATAGTAATAATAATAATAAGACTCCTGTTATTAATTTATATTTAATATTTTGAAAATATTAAATAATAAATATTAAGCTATTTAATTTATTCTATCACCATAGATTAAATTAAATATACTTAACTTATTATTACGATTATGCCATTAGCTTCTTTAATAATTATTCTTCCTTTTATGGTGTGACCTTTTAGTTTCTCCATATTAAACCGGTTGTGAATAAATTGATTAGAACAATTCTAATTTTATTTAAATAAATAAATTAAACTAATAATTCATTTAAATAAATAACATTTGTTATACAATAAGGGTAAGCCCCCTTAGCGATCAACGACTTTTTGTTGGGTTTGTACGAAATCGTGACGCAATCAAATTGCAAAAATTAGCGGAAGCATGGTATATCAGAGTTTAAAAATTTTCTACAAAACCATTACCCGGATCATCTTTTATGCAAATTATTAATTTAAAACGATAAATAAGAAGTTATGGAATCATACCCTTGTAGAACGAAGCTTCCACAGGTACTAGTTCAACTCCTTGTTCTTCGTGATCTCCTTGAATTTCCGGGTTAGATTCCTTTCTTTGATCAACGTTAGCCACCCAAGTGTTTGGCCTCTAGAGGTGATCCACCAAGGAAGAGAAATTATCAAGAAGGAGGGTGTTTGGCTAAACCTTAGTTTTCTATCCTCTATAGAAAAGGAGTACTCTCCAACAATTAGAATTGCATCATCTAATATCTATTATAAGACTTCTCTTATATAGACATTGGTCAACCCTTCTAATCCTATTAGACATGGGATTTCTTTTAATTAATTAAACTCCTTTAATTAATTTAGGCTTCCCACCACATGGGAATAATTAATTAAATTCATTTAATTAATTTGTCTCCTAATCTTATTAGGAATAAATGAGAGTACTAAATATTAAATTAATTACTAAACTCCTTTAGAAATTAAAATAATAATAATTGTAATAATATTAATAAGACTCCTCTTATTAATTTATATTTAATATTTCCAAAATATTAAATAATAAATATTAAGCTATTTAATTTATTCTATCACCATAGATTAAATTAATTATACTTAATGCATTATTACGATTATGCCATTACCTTCTTAAATAATTATTCTTCCTTTTATGGTGTGACCCTTTAGGTTCTCCATATTAAACCGGTTGTGAATAAATCAATTAAAACAATTTTAATCTTATTTAAATAAATAAATTAAACTAATAATCTATTTAAATAAATAATATTTATTCTACAATAGGGATAAGCCTCCCTAGCGATCAACGACTTTCCAGATAATATAGATTTCAACATTAATCATAAAAGAACCTGTGAGTTAATAGTTACCATACAATTCAATCCTTCCACCATACAATGTCCCAATTAAATATAAAACATGGATTTACTGTCAAGTCTTATTTTATTTAATTATATGTATTTCGATTAGAAAATGTACAACTCCAAATAATGCAAATTAAAAACTCCTTTCTAATTTCATTTCACCTTGGCCAAGGATTCCTGGGTTGTCATTTAACGAATCACATAGGACATATCTCCTCTTTTACTAGAGGTGGTAGATTCTTTATTGATCATTCATTATCTCCATATGTAACTCATTATACCCAAGCATACCCTATATATGCCTTAAAAGGTCTTAAGGAATAAGTCAAAGTATAATTTGTTACATACAAGATACTATGATGATCTCAAGTCCAAGGATCACTTGTACTACTATCACATTAGGAATTCCTATTGACATGCGAGTAAAACTCCATTAGGTATTCCATAGCGAATCACGTTCAGTGAACTTATTCTCCAATAAGCACCTACATACTTGCTTTAGTGTCTCCACACAAATGATCATGAGATCAATCATCCTCATCCAATGAGCAAGCAACATATGTACCAATCTATCCGGATTTACTAATCCCCTTTTTAGTAATCCCACGATTGGGAACTATTTAAGTTTTAAAACTTTCTAAGAATTTAGATCTCATTAGCATGATCATCATCATGATTCTAAAAGCATTGCTTAAAACTATGGGTTATTTACATATTATAAAAACAGCAACATGTAGATAATTAAATGCCTTTAATAAATGAATATTTTATTAATAAATAAATAAGATTGTTTACAAAGTACGTGCTTTATCATCATATATGATTGGCTTGTATGCACACTACTATCAATCTCCCACTTGCACTAAAGTCAATCGCCATGGTATCTCATACCCATCTTCTCTAAGTGACGATCAAACTGCTGTTGTGTTAAAGCTTTAGTAAATGGATCTGCAATGTTGTCTTGAGAGTCTACACTCTTCTCTTTCAATGATTTTTTTTAATCAAAGTGCCGCAACACATGTTTAGATTCAAGATGAGACTTAGGAACTATTCCTAGTTCTGTAATGAACTTTTCATCCGAAACATCAACTTGCAGCTTCACTTACAGTTATATACTTTGTCTTTGTCACTAACCCAGCAACTTTTGCTGTTTGAAACCTTTCCAATTTACTGCACCACCTTTTAAGGTAACGACTTACCATAAAGTGGATTTTGCTGTCGTCTTGGTCAGTCTGAAAACTTGAGTCTGTTTAGTCTTCTAGTTTAATTCAGACCCATCATGTGTCATGATGACATCCTTAGTGTCAGTTAAGTACTTTGAGATGTTTATCACTGTCTCACAGAGATCTTCTCCAGAATATGACTGATCAACATCAAGTCTTGTATATTTCATTGCATACATAATAGTTACTTATGCGATCTCTCTTTTACTGAGGACAATTTTAGAGAGATACACTCCATGGCTCATCATCATGAGGCACCTTTTGGAGTTGCCATGCTAAACGCCTTTAGCATCTAATGAATATACGTTTCCATGGGTTAAGCCGAACATCCTTTTAAATCTATTAATACAGATTTATATCCCCAATGTGGGATGTTCTACCCAAATCATTCATGGAGGAATGTTTAGACAACTTTATTTTGATCGATTTTAGCATAGAAATTTCATTCCCTATCAGTAATATATCATCAACATATAATACATGGAATGAAACAGCGCTCCCACTAACCTTCTTGTACACACATGGTTCATCGTCATTTTTGATAAAATCAAACTCTTTGATTGTCTCATCAAAACGAATGTTCCATCTACGAGAAGCTTGCTTCAATCCATAAATGGATCGTTGCAGCTTACAGACTTGATTTATTCCAACCTTTGAAACAAATCCCTCTGGCTGTGTCATATACACATCCTCCTCAAGTTTCCCATTGAGGAAGGCCGTTTTCACGTCCATCTGCCAGATCTCATAGTCGTTATAAGCTGCAATCGCAAGCAAAATCCGAATGGACTTGAGCATAGCTACTGGTGAAAAGGTTTCATCATAATCAACTCCTTGTCTTTGTTTAAAACCTTTTGCAACCAGTCGGGCCTTATAGGTCTCCACCTTGCCATCCGCTCCAGTCTTTCTTTTAAAGACCCATTTACACCCAATAGGCTTAATGCCTTCAGGTGGTGAAACCAAAGTCCATACTTTGTTTTCATACATGGAGTTCATTTCGGATTTTATGGCTTCAAGCCATTTTCCTGAGTCTTTATTACTCATATCCTGTTCGTAATTCAATGGATCATCATCATTCATGATGTGTACCTCATCGTCATCCTCTATAACGAATCCATACCTCTCAGGTATCTTCGGTACTCTTCCAGATTTACTAACAGGGTGTAGTATAGTAGGTTCTTCTACTTGGTCAGGTACCTGACTTTGATCCGTGATAATTTGTGGTTCTTGAACTTCTTCAAGATATATCTTACTCCCACTGACCCCTTCATGGATAAACTCATTTTCCAAGAAGGCAGCATGTTTCGCAACAAACACCTTTTGATCAGTTGGATGATAGAAATAATACCCTAAAGTTTCTTTAGGGTATCCCACAAATCTACACTTATCGGATTTAGTCTGTAGCTTATCATTTTCAAACTTTTTGACATAAGCTGGGCAACCCCAAGTCTTAATATGCTTAAGATTTGGTTTTCTCCCCTTCCACATCTCATATAGAGTCTTTGGGACGGATTTGGTAGGTACCTTGTTAAGTAGGTATGCAGCCGTTTCTAGGGCATATCCCCAGAAAGAAATTGGAAGGTCGATAAAACTCATCATGGATCGAACCATGTCCAACAGTGTTCGATTTCTCCTTTCAGATACTCCATTTAACTGTGGTGTACCTGGAGGAGTCCATTGTGAGATTATACCATTTTCTTTGAGACAATAGAGAAACTCACCGCTTAAGTATTCTCCACCTCGATCTGATCGAAGTATCTTTATACTCTTGCCCGTTTGTTTCTCTACTTCACTTCTGAACTCTTTGAACTTTTCAAATGATTCTGACTTGTATTTCATTAAATACACATATCCAAATCTTGAGTGATCATCAGTGAAAGTAATAAAATAAGAATACCCACCCCGTGCACTTGTTGTCATAGGTCCACAAACGTCTGTGTGAATCAATGCCAACAACTCTGTAACTCTTTCTCCTTTTCCACTAAAAGGAGATTTAGTCATTTTACCCATGAAATAAGATTCACAAGTTGGATATGATTCATAATCAGATAACTCAAGGAGCCCATCTTTATGCAACTTGGATAATCTTGTTTCATTGATATGACCGAGTCTACAGTGCCACATGTAAGTATAATTAATATCATCTCTTTTCCTTTTCTTAGTTTGTTCAATTTGAAAAATATTTTCTTGTAAGTCAAGTGTATAAAGTCCATTTTGCAAATTTCCAATACCATATAAAACATCGTCTTTATAAATAGAACAACTATTGTTCTTTATAACAACGTTAAATCTTTCCATATCCAATACAGAAATTGAAATAATGTTTTTAATAATATTCGGAACATAATAACAATTATTAAGATAAATGAACTTGTCCGAAGGCATTGCTAAATAATAAGTTCCTACAGCTAATGCAGCAACCTTTGCTCCATTCCCCACTCATAGGATCACCTCATCATTGTTCAGCTTTCTACTTCTGACCAGTCCCTTCACATTATTACATATGTGAGAACCACATCCGGTATCCAATACCCAAGTAGAATTTTGACTTTCTGAAAAATTAATTTCAATCATGAACAAACCTTGATTGGAAGTCGAAGCTTCTCCAAGCTTCTTCTTTGCCAGAAACTTCTTGCAGTTCCTCTTCCAATGACCCGGCTCGTTGCAATGAAAGCACATTCCTTTGCTAGCTGGATCAGATTTCTTTTGTTCCTTTATGTTCACTTTGCCCTTGGTCATCCGAGATCGGAAGAGCTCCTTAGATATCTCATATCTAGCAGTCCTACTTTGTTCACCATACAACTCCTTGAGGTGAATCAACATAGTAGGAGCATCCATGTTTTCGTGCTGACGCTGAAGCTCGTTATTCATGGATGCGAGCATGATGCATTGAGCCACAGATGCATCATCTTGCCACTTTACAATGGTGGCAATCTCTTCCTCAGAGGCTGTTTCTGGAACAGTTCCAGGGACAGGTGAGTTTAGGACATAAGAAATCTTTTCAGCAATGAGAACTATTCTCAGATTTCTTAGCCAGTCCGTATAATTCGGCCCGGTAAGCTTATTAGCATCAAGTATGCTTCGCAGTGAAATTAGTGATTTTGATATTTTTAAAATTCTGCATGTGAAAAACAACATTTTAGCAAACATTCATTTTATTAATTTTTCATACCAAAATAAATTTAGGTCTTTATTTTAAATTGGTATCTCCCACTATTTTTATCAAACTATATTACCCTCACTTATATAGTTCGGCAACATCTAATTAAAGATTTGCTAGTGAGAATAATGATCCCATTTCAAATGTATATAACCTTGTGGATAGCACAACAAGCGATATACAAATAAATAGGTAGACAACTCTTGTCAATTACAACACTATATAACTCCTTTTATTTTGCCTCTTAAATCATAATGGTCAAGTGTGTGCACATCCGAACTAAAATGATTTAACTTAAGTCCAGCCTAGCACTTCCATAAATTCAAAAAAGAAAAATGTTCGTCCTTGTGGATAGCACAACAAGACTAGATCGTTCAATTTTCTTGATAAGCATCAAATGTGATTAATTAACATCTTAAATACGCAATACTCGCCTTGTGGATAGCACAACAAGCTCATATTAAATATTTAATACTCTATTAATTTATCATGCTAGAAGGCGACGTTCGATATTCCAAATATCATTTGAACGCTTCGGACTTAATATTATTTCTTTGAGGGGTTTGTTATTATTTGTCTCATCTTGTTTAGCGCGCATGCACATATATATATAAAATACGCGTCATTTTATTAAACATGCGAAGCATGTTTGCATAAAATATAATATATATAATATTTAGCATGCAATATAGAATATTATATTCTACCCGGATTGATTATGGACTTTTATTCTAGTTTGGTTCACTAGAGCCACCAAGTGAACCAAAAGGTCAAACCTAGGAGTGCAAGAATTTAAATTTAAATATAACTATTACAATTAAACCCGGGCTCCATACAAACGGGTCTTCACGCGCTCCTTGCTCCTTGGTCTCCAATTTCTTCAAGATAATTCTAACTATTCTTATTACATTAAACTATTTAATTTAAATAGAAACCTTGATCAACAGTCAAGGGGAAGTACATAGGAGGGAGATAGAATTTTACATCAAGAAAAAAAAAATTAGAGAAGACGAGGTACGCAGACCCCATTTAATAAAACCCATTCATTCAAGCATTCAACTAAAATAAAATCCAATCACATTGGTCAAATAGTCCATAGTCAATCCCCATTTATTTTCATACATATCACCATATATATCAATAAATAAATATTCATCTCATGAATTAAAACATTCCATATATATATGAGTATTATTTAATGGGCAATTTTAAATTGCATGAAATCCAATTTCAAGATTAAAATAAACTCTTTATTTTAATTATAAAATTATTTAGAATATAATATATAAATATATCATATTTATTTTTTAAAAAGAAGTCACCTTCTTTTATTAAAAGAGTCCTGCAGGTTTATTAAAAAAGTCCTTTCCTGATGGGTCACCTTCTTTTTGGAGTAAGAAAGAGACAACACCTTTTCTTTGCAGAATTCAAGATTAGCACCCAAAAAAAATTGTGATTCGTCCCAAAAAAAGTCTTTTTTTTTCTTAAAAAATATAATTTTATATAATAAAATTATGCCCAATAAATTATTTTAAATACATACCCATATGTATATGAAATCAAAAATAAATTCATAATTGCATAAAGATTTGGCTCTGATGCCACTGTTGGGTTTGTACGAAATCGTGACGCAATCAAATTGCAAAAATTAGCGGAAGCATGGTATATCAGAGTTTAAAAAAATTTCTACAAAATCATTACCCGGATCATCCTTTATGCAAATTATTAATTTAAAACGATAAATAAGAAGTTATGGAATCATACCCTTGTAGAACGAAGCTTCCACAGGTACTAGTTCAACTCCTTGTTCTTCGTGATCTCCTTGAATTTCCGAGTTAGATTCCTTTCTTTGATCAACGTTAGCCACCCAAGTGTTTGGCCTCTAGAGGTGATCCACCAAGGAAGAGAAATTATCAAGAAGGAGGGTGTTTGGCTAAACCTTAGTTTTCTATCCTCTATAGAAAAGGAGTACTCTCCAACAATTAGAATTGCATCATCTAATATCTATTATAAGACTTCTCTTATATAGACATTGGTCAACCCTTCTAATCCTATTAGACATGGGATTTCTTTTAATTAATTAAACTCCTTTAATTAATTTAGGCTTCCCACCACATGGGAATAATTAATTAAATTCATTTAATTAATTTGTCTCCTAATCTTATTAGGAATAAATGAGAGTACTAAATATTAAATTAATTACTAAACTCCTTTAGAAATTAAAATAATAATAATTGTAATAATATTAATAAGACTCCTCTTATTAATTTATATTTAATATTTCCAAAATATTAAATAATAAACATTAAGCTATTTAATTTATTCTATCACCATAGATTAAATTAATTATACTTAATGCATTATTACGATTATGCCATTACCTTCTTAAATAATTATTCTTCCTTTTATGGTGTGACCCTTTAGGTTCTCCATATTAAACCGGTTGTGAATAAATCAATTAAAACAATTTTAATCTTATTTAAATAAATAAATTAAACTAATAATCTATTTAAATAAATAATATTTATTCTACAATAGGGATAAGCCTCCCTAGCGATCAACGACTTTCCAGATAATATAGATTTCAACATTAATCATAAAAGAACCTGTGAGTTAATAGTTACCATACAATTCAATCCTTCCACCATACAATGTCCCAATTAAATATAAAACATGGATTTACTGTCAAGTCTTATTTTATTTAATTATATGTATTTCGATTAGAAAATGTACAACTCCAAATAATGCAAATTAAAAACTCCTTTCTAATTTCATTTCACCTTGGCCAAGGATTCCTGGGTTGTCATTTAACGAATCACATAGGACATATCTCCTCTTTTACTAGAGGTGGTAGATTCTTTATTGATCATTCATTATCTCCATATGTAACTCATTATACCCAAGCATACCCTATATATGCCTTAAAAGGTCTTAAGGAATAAGTCAAAGTATAATTTGTTACATACAAGATACTATGATGATCTCAAGTCCAAGGATCACTTGTACTACTATCACATTAGGAATTCCTATTGACATGCGAGTAAAACTCCATTAGGTATTCCATAGCGAATCACGTTCAGTGAACTTATTCTCCAATAAGCACCTACATACTTGCTTTAGTGTCTCCACACAAATGATCATGAGATCAATCATCCTCATCCAATGAGCAAGCAACATATGTACCAATCTATCCGGATTTACTAATCCCCTTTTTAGTAATCCCACGATTGGGAACTATTTAAGTTTTAAAACTTTCTAAGAATTTAGATCTCATTAGCATGATCATCATCATGATTCTAAAAGCATTGCTTAAAACTATGTGTTATTTACATATTATAAAAACAGCAACATGTAGATAATTAAATGCCTTTAATAAATGAATATTTTATTAATAAATAAATAAGATTGTTTACAAAGTACGTGCTTTATCATCATACATGATTGGCTTGTATGCACACTACTATCACTTTTCAGATAATATTGATTTCAACATTAACCATAAAATAACCTTTGTGTAAATAGTTACCGTACAATTCATTCCTTCTACCATACAATGTCCCAATTAAATATAAGATATGGATTTACTATCAAGTCTTATTTTATTTAATTATATGTATTCCGATCCTAAATGCACAAATTCTGATAATGCAAATTAGAAACTACTTTCTAATTTTATTATGCATTGGCCAATGACTACTGAGTTATCATTTATCGAATCACATAGGACATTCACTTCTTTTACTAGAAGTGGTAGATCCTTTATTAATCATTCATTATGTGACGCCCCCAGAATAGGTCCAATCCATCCAACCCATTCTGAGTCGCCAAATACATGGTGCAGAATCCAAATATAAACTTTATATCAAATGATCGTGAGAAAAGTGACCACACAAGCTGTGAGCTTCAATACATATCGTATATAATATGAAATATGAACGCTCAAATTCAGTCCTCAACAGTTATAATTATTATCACACTATTTTACAAAAATAGTGAGGACTACTATTGTTCTAACTCTGCCCATCACTCTGTTCCCCGACTAGTCCCTACAACATTCTCATTTCCTAAAGAGGACAATAGAATAAAAGGGTGAGCTCAACTAGCCCAGTAAAGAATATTATGACTAAGATAATGAAAAATAAATTATCTTTAGTCTTCAACAAATTAGATAAAATATGATGGACAACAAGTTTTAGATCAACAACTGCAGCGAAAATAACAATTTATCAGAAGAATTAAGTAGAAAATGATGTCTACTATCTTCTATGATTTAAAAGTCCATCATCAATATTTTATCCCTGTAGCATCAATCAATATATATCTCAAATCAAATATTCATTTTTGCACTATGGGCCAAAGATATTCATTTGTATCACCAGCTGTCATATTCATCTCAACACCTGTCCATCTTTGCACTACGGGCCAAAGATATTCATCAGGTAATCATTCATCTTTGCACTATAGGCCAAAGATATTCATCAAGTAATAATTTATCTTTGCACTACAGGCCAAAGATATTCATCAAGTAATAATTCATCTTTGCACTACAGGCCAAAGATATTAAGTTATATCATCATTTAGGACTGAGGATGATGAAAAACAATATAAATAATGAATCTAGTGAGATAAAGGACAAAGATTAAGGATTCGTAAATCAGTTTATTCAAGTTCAAGAATACTCTATAATAATCAATTGTGGAGCAAAATTCAAGAATGAAGTTCAAAACTTGGATCAAATCAAAGATAGGAACCATAATAGACAACTTGGACAAGAAAAAGAAATTTTAATTTTTCTATAAATATTACCGTATTCGTGAATAGTGCTGTATACGTGAATAGTAACCCCGATATGAAAAGGTAAATATTTCATCAGAAAAATCATACTTCGTGAAAAGTACTCGTGAATAGTACCGTATTCGTGAATAGTGCCGTATACGTGAATAGTGCCGCATACGTGAATAGTAACCTCGGCATGAAAAAGGTAGAAATTTTATAATAAAATTCATACCAATATTTCGGTGTAATGATATTGAAAGAAATAACATCATTTATGAAAAAAATAACATCCCTTACCTCAAAAGACAAGTACTTCTGACTAGAATATCGAAAATAATGCTGAAAAAAACTTGCACTGCTTATCAACTCTCAAAGTATCTAAATACTCACAAAAATACGCTCGATACTATAGAGAGAGAAACTTATGATTCTGGTGTGATTTTTAAATTCTAACTAAGCACCCTATTTATAGAAAAATACTTAGAACACCAAAGTAGAAAATTTAATAAAATATTATTAAATATTTTTTTTTCTTACGCACACCACATCACAATCTCAGCACTCCACAAATGGGTCCCACCCACAAAAAACATTTTTCTTAAAAAAAATATTTATAACCCCAAAAATTAATTCAGACCCAATATTCCGGAACTTCAATAATTCATAACAAATAACCCTTTTATCAGAAAAATACGAATTTTATGTCCATTCTATAGGAAATTTAATTCTCTACAACTTTGTAGAAAAAAGTTTTCCAAAATTTTTAACGAAAAATGACCCAAATTTATATACGGATGAATTTGTAGGCTATAATCAAACTTCAGTCAAAAACGGGGCCCACCAACATATTTAATATGTTTTTGTAACAAAAATACTCCGAACCCAATTTGCTCTCTTTTTCCTCATTTTATTCACATATCGTGCATTCATTGTAAAAATATCACCATTATTATATTATTTTATTATTACATCATACACTTATAATGTAATATTACAATAATATATTTGAATGAATTATTTTATCGAAGAAGATAAAAATCAACTCTCAATAATTGTCTCTTTAAAAATTCCTCTACTAAATAAATATTTTATTTTTATTTTTTATCAATAATTAATTATTCATAAATAATATTACAGAACCACAATATTGACAACCAGGTCGTTCCCATAAAAGAGGGGGCTTTTCGATAAGAATTTCTCCTTAGTGGCGCACAATTAGGTGACCAAACCCCTTTCCTAGACAGAATTTCCTTAGACATTGCCAATAATGTTGTCTAACAATATTATTTAAATAATATGAATTATTGATTTGATAAAGTAAAATACTGTGCAGTGACAATTATTGAATCAACAATAATATAAAATACTGTGCAATATCGTGTGCTACTGTGCAACAACGCGTATTATTTTATTTTAACCCCGGATATTTTAACAGTTCTAACGGTAACCGTTACACCGTTATTTTTAAAAAAACTCATTCTTGTCGTTTTCTTCATCCGACAGTTTTTCGTTATGGAGCCCACAAATGGCTACGCCGTCGTACGAATATTCCCCGACAACAAGAATATTCCACAACCAAACGAATATTCCCCAACAACAAGAATAGTTTATAACCACTTGCTTACTTTAAAATATCTGCGCATATTACCCATAACTTTCCACATTCATCAAATCATCCCCTTACTATTTCAAAATAATATATAGAGGAAATTAAGTTTTATTCATAAAAAGTTAGGGTGTTACACATTATCTTCATGTGTAATTAATTATACCCAAGAATACCCTTTGATATACCCCTAGAGTCTTAAGGGATATGTCAAAGTATAACTCATCATACATAAGATACTATGATGATCTCAAGTCTAAAGATTACTTGAACTACTATCACTAAAGGAATTCCTATTGATAGACGAGTAAAACTCCATTAGGTCCTTAGCAAGCTATGTTCAGTGTAATTATTCTCCAATAAGCACCTACATACTTACTTTAGTGTCTCCACAAATGATTATGAGATCGATCATCCTCTTCCAAAGAGCAAACAACGTATGCACCAATCTATCCGGATTCACTAATCCCCTATTTAGTAATCCATCGATTGGGAACTATTTTAGTTTTAAGCTATCTAAGAATTTAGATCTCATTAGCATGATCATCATCATGATTCTAAAAGCATTGCTTAAAATTATGGGTTTATCACATTTAAATATAACAACATTATGTAGATAATATAAACGTCTTTAAAAAAATAATTCTTTTATTAACAAATGAATAAGATTGTTACAAAGTATATGCTTTATCATCATACATGATTGGCTTGTGTGCATACTACTTTCAATCTCCCACTTGCACTAAAGCTAATCGCCATGATATCTAATACCCATCTTCTCTAAGTGACGATCAAACTGCTGTTTTGTTAAAGCTTTAGTAAATGGATCTGCAATGTTGTTTTTAGTGTCCATACGTTCTAGGGTGACATCTCCTCTTTCAATGATGTCTCTAATCAAATGAAACCGCCACAACACGTGTTTGGATTTCTGATGAGACCTGGGTTCCTTGGCCTGTGCAACAGCCCCGATGTTGTCACATAATAAAGGTATTGCTCCTATAATGATAGAAACCACTCCAAGTTTAGTTATGAACTTTTTTATCCAAACAACTTTCTTTGCAGCTTCACTTGCAGCTATGTACTCTGTCTCTGTCACTGAATTAGCAACTGTTTGCTGCTTGGAATTTTTCCAACTCACTGCGCCACAGTTTAAGGTAAATACATACCCCAAAACGGATTTACTGTCATCTTAGTCCGTTTGAAAACTTGAGTCTGTATAGCCCTCTAGTTTCAATTTAGACCCACCGTAGATAAGGAATACATCCTTAGTTCTTCTTAAGTACTTTAAGATATTTTTCACTGCATTCTAGTGTTCTTCTCCTGGATTCGACTGATATCTACTCGTTACACTAAGTGCATGAGCGACATCCGGTCTATTACATATCACACCGTACATGATATATCCTATTGTTGAAGCATAAGGTATCTTACTCATACGGTCTCTCTCCTCAGGTGTTTTTGGGGCTTATTTCTTGGAAAGATGTATTTCATGGCTCATCGACATGAGACCTCTCTTGAAATCTTCCATGCAAAACCTCTTTAACATCGTGTCAATGTACATTCCTTGGGAAAAGTCAAGCATCCTTTTAGATCTATCTCTACAGATTTTTATCCCCAAAATATAGGATGCTTCTCCCAAGTCCTTCTTGGAGAAGTGTTTAGATAACCAGATTTTAATTGACTGTAGCATCGGAATATCATTCCCTATCAGTAATATATCATCAACATATAGTACAAGGAATGATACAGCGCTCCCACTAACCTTGTTGTACACACTAAAAGTAGTATGCATATAAGCCAATCATGTATGATGATAAAGCATATACTTTAGAGACAATCTTATTTATTTATTAATAAAAGTATTCACTTATTAAATGCGTTTAATTATCTACATGATGCTATTTTTTTCATATGTAAATAATCCATAGTTTTAAGCAATACTTTTAGAATCATGATGTTGATCATGCTAATGAGATCTAAATTCTTAGAAAGCTTAAAACTAAAATAGTTTCCAATCGTTGGATTACTAAATAGGGGATTAGTAAATTCGGATAGATTGGTACATATGTTGCTTGCTCATTTGATGAGGATGATTGATCTCATGATCATTTGTGTGGAGACACTAAAACAAGTATGTAGGTGCTTATTGGAGAATAAGTTTACTGAACGTGACTCGCTATAGAATACTTAATGGAGTTTTACTTGCCTGTCAATAGGAATTTCTAATGTGATAGTAGTATAAGTGATCCTTGGACTTGAGATCATCATAGTATCTTGTGTGTAATGAATTATACTTTGACTTATTCCTTAAGACCCTTAGGGTATATCAAAGGGTATGCTTGGGTGTAATAAGTTGCATATGGAGATAATGAATGGTCAATAAAGAATCTACCACTTCTAGTAAAAGAAGAGATATGTCCTATGTGATTCGTTAAATGATAACTCAGTAGTCCTTGGCTAAGGCATAATGAAATTAGAAAGGAGTTTCTAATTTGCATTATTTGGAGTTGTGCATTTTCTAATCGAAATATATATAATTAAATAAAATAAGACTTGACAGTAATTCCATGTCTTATTTTTAATTAGGACATTGTATGGTGGAAGGATTGAATTGTACGGTAACTATTTAGTCACAGGCTCTTTTATGATTAATGTTAAAATCTATACTATTTAGAAAGTCGTTTATTGCTAGGGAGGCTTATCCCTATTATAGAATAAATATTATTTATTTTAATAAATTATTATTTTAATTTATTTAAATAAGATTAGAATTGTTCTAATTGATTTATTCACAACCGATTTAATATGGAGAATCTAAAGGGTCACACCATAAAAGAAAGAATAATGATTGAAGAAGGTAATGACATAATCGTAATAATGCATTAAGTGTAATTAATTTAATCTATGATGAAAGAATAAATTAAATAGCTTAATGTTTATTATTTAATACTTTAAAAATATTATATATAAATTAATAAGAGGAGTCTTATTAATATTATTATAATTATTATTATTTTAATTTCTAAAAGAGTTTAGGAATTAATTTAATATTAGTACTCCCATTTATTCCTAATAAGATTAGGAGGCAAATTAATTAAATGAATTTAATTAATTAATTCCAATGTAGTGGGAAGCCTAAATTAAGTAAAGGAGTTTAATTAATTAAATGAAACCCCATGTCTAATAGGATTAGAAGGGTTGACCAATATCTATATAAGAGGAGTCTTATAATAGATATCAGTTGATGCAATTCTAATTGTTGGAGAGTACTCCTCTTCTATAGAGCATAGAAAACTAGAGTTTAGCCAACCACCATCCTTCTTGATAATTCCTCTTCTTTGGTAGATCACCTCTAGATGTCAAACACTTGGGTGGCTAACGTTGATTAAAAGAAAGAATCTAACCCAAAAATTAAAGGAGATCACGAAGAACAAGGAGTTGAACTCGTACATGTGGAAGCTTCGTTCTACAAGGGTATGATTCCATAACTTCTTATTTATCATTTTAAATTAATAATTTGCATAAAGGATGATCCGGATAATTATTTTGTAGAAATGTTTAAACTCTGATATACTATGCTTCCGCTAATTTTTATAATTTGATTGCATCATGATTTCGTACAAACCTAACAGTGGTATCAAAGCCAAACCTTTATGCAATTATTAATTTTTTTATATACATTTGGGTATGTATTTAGAATAATTTATTGGACATAATTTAGTTGTATAAAATTATTTTTTATGGAAAAAAAATCATGAAACTTTTTTTTTCTGTGCTGTTGGAATCCGTGCTATTCAAAATGTGGGATCCGTGCCACGCACAAGTGGAATCCGTGCTTTGTTTTACCAAAAGTGAACCCAGGATTTGAAAAAGGTGATCTAGGTGAATATAGATTTCAAAAAAAGTGATCTAGTTTTCTGATTATATATATATATATATATATATATATATATAACCACATGTTATAACATGTAGTGGAGTATTATATATATATATATATATATATATATATATATATATAATATTTTTAATAAATTTATAATTAAAATAAAAAGTTTATTTTAATCTTGAATCATGCAATTTAAAATTGCCCATTAAATGATACTCATATATATATGGAATGTTTTAATTCATGAGATGGATGTTTATTTATTGATGCATATGGTGATATATATATATAATAATAAATGGGGTTGATTATGGACTATTGACAATTGTGATTGGATTTTATTTTAGTTGAATGCTTGAATGAATGTGTTTTATTAAATGGAGTCTACGTACCTCGTCTTCTCTGATTTTTTCTTGATGTAAAATTTATCTCCCTTCTATGTACTTCCCCTTGACTGTTGATAAGGTTTCTATTTAATTTACGTAGTTTAATGTAATAGACATAGTTAGAATTATTTTTAAAAAATTGGAGACCAAGGAGAAAGGAGCGCGTGAAGATCCGTTTGTATGGATCCCGGGTTTAAATATAATAGTTACGTTTAAATTTAAATTCTTGCACCTCTAGGTTTGACCTTTTGGTTCACTTGGTGGCTCGAGTGAACCAAACTAGAATAAAAGTCCATAATCAATCCGGTAGAATATAGTATTCTATATGTGCATGCTAAGTATTATATATATTATATTTTATGCAAACATGCTTCACATGTTTAATAAAATGAATCGTATTTTATATATATATGTGCATGCGCGCTAAATAAGATGAGGCACATAATAACAAACCTCTCAAAGAAATTATATTAAGTCTAAAGTGTTCAAAGATATTTGAAATATTGAACGTTACCTTCTAGCATAATAAATTAATAGAGTATTAAATATTTAATACGAGTTTGTTGTGCACACACAAGGCGAGTATTGCTTATTTAAGATATTAATTTAATCACATTTGATGCTTATAAAGAAAATTGAACAATTTTGTTTTGTTGTGCACACATAAGGACAATATTTTTCTTTTTGAATATATGGAGTGCTAGGTTGGACTTAACTTAAATTATTTTAGTTCGGATGTGCACACACTTGACCATTATGATCTAAGAGGCAGAATACAAGGAGTCATATGTTGATGTGATTAACAAGAGTTGTTTACCTATTTATTTATATATCGTTTGTTGTGCACGCACAAGGCTATATACATTTGAAATGAGATCCTTAATCTCACTACCAACTCTTTAATTAGATATTGCCGAACTATATAAGTGAGAGTAATGTAGTTTGAAGAAAATAGTGGAGATACCAATTTAAAATAAGACCTAATTTATTTTGGTATATAAAATTAATTAAATGAATGTTTGCTAAAATGTTGTCTTTTCACATACAAAAATTTAAAAATGTCAAAATCACTAATTTCACTGCGTAGCATACTTGATGCTAATAAACTAACTGGGCCGAATTACACGGATTGGTTAAGGAATCTGAGAATAGTTCTCATTGCTGAAAAGATTTCTTATGTCCTAAATTCACCTGTCCCTATAACTGTTCCAGAAATAGCCTTTGAGGAAGAGATTAACACTATTATAAAGTGGCAAGATGACGTATTTGTGGCTCAATGCATCATGCTCGCATGCATGAATAATGAGCTTCAGCATCAGCATGAAAACATGGATGCTCCTACTCTGTTGTTTCGCCTCAAGGAGTTGTATGGTGAACAAAGTAGGACTGCAAGATATGAGATATCTAAGGAGCTTTTTAGATCTCGGATGACCGATGGCATTGCCGTTGAGACTCATATCCTAAGGGTGATCAATTTGATTGAACGCCTTGGACAGCTTGGGTTCGTCATGGATGGGGAGTTGAGTCAAGACTTGGTCTTGCAGTCACTCCCTGAGACCTTCTCGCATTTCATTGTTAATTTTCACATGAATAAGTTAGATGTCAGCTTGCCTGAATTACTTAACATGTTGAAAATTGCAGAAGGTCACTTCCCATCCAAGAAGAACAATGTCTAATGGTGGATTCTTCCAAGAAATGGAAGAAGCCCAAGGTATCTTCTGAAAAGAAGAAATCTAAGAAGGCTAAGGACAAAGTGAATATAAAGGATCAAAAGAAACCTGATCCATCTAGCAAAGGAATATGTTTCCATTGCAACGAGTCAAGTCATTGGAAGAGAAACTGCAAGAAGTTTCTGGCAGAGAAGAAGCTTGGAGAAGCTTCGACTTCCAATCAAGGTTGTTCATGGTTGAAATTAATTTTTCTGAAAGTCAAAATTCTACTTAGGTAGTGGATACCGGCTGTGGTTCTCACATATGTAATACTGTGCAGGGACTGGTCAGAAGTAGAAAGTTGAACAAAGATGAGGTTGTCCTACAAGTGAGAAATGGACCAAAGGTTGCTGCATTAGTTGTAGGCACTTATTGTTTAGCACTGCCTACAGGAAAGTCTATTTATTTAAATAATTATTATTTTGTTTCGAATATCATTAGAAGTATTATTTCTATTTCCGTATTAGATATGGATGGATTTGACATTATAATAAAGAACAACAGTTGTTCTATTTATAAAAATAATGTTTTATATGGTGTTGGTAATTTGCAAAATGGACTTTATATACTTGACTTGCATGAAAATATACTTCAAATAGAACAAACTAAGAAAAAGAACAGAGATGATGTTAGTTATACCTATATGTGGCACTGTAGACTCGGTCATATCAATGAAACATGATTATCCAAGTTGCATAAGGATGGTCTCTTAGAGCTATCCGATTATGAATCATATCCAACTTGTGAATCTTGTCTCATGGGTAAAATGAATAAATCTCCTTTTAGTGGAAAAGGAGAAAGAGTTACAGAGTTATTAGCGTTGGTTCACACAGACGTTTATGGACCTATGACAACGAATGCACGGGGAGGGTATTCTTATTTTATTACTTTCATTGATGATCATTCAAGATTTAGATATGTGTATTTAATGAAATATAAATCTGAATTATTTGAAAAGTTCAAAGATTTCAGAAGTGAAGCAGAGAAACAAACGGGCAAGAATATTAAGATTCTTCGATCAGATTGAGGTGGAGAATACTTAAGCGATGAGTTTCTCAATTGTCTCAAAGATATTGGTATAATCTCACAATGGACTCCACCAGGTACACCACAGTTAAATGGAGTATCTGAAAGGAGAAATCGAACATTGTTGGACATGGTTCGTTCCATGATGAGTTTTATCGATCTTCCAATTTCATTCTGGGGTGCCCTAGAAACAGCTACATATCTGCTAAATAAGGTCCCCTCGAAATCCGTCCCCAAGACTCCATATGAGATGTGGACAGGGAGGAAACCTGGTCTTAAGCATGTTAAGATTTGGGGATGTCTAGCTTATGAGAAAAAAGTTTCAAAATGATAAGTTTGGGATAAGATCTGATAAGTGTACGTTTGTGGGATATCCTAAAGAAAGTTTGGGATACTATTTCTACAATCCTATTGAGAAAAAAGTGTTTGTTGCGAAACACGCTACCTTCTTGGAAAAGGAGTTTATCCTTGAAGGGGCTAGTGGGAGGAAAAATAGATCTTGAAGAAATTCAAGAACCACAAAACACTACAGATCAATTGGATGA
The DNA here is from genome assembly GCA_020205555.1 of Panax stipuleanatus. Taxonomy (NCBI): domain Eukaryota; kingdom Viridiplantae; phylum Streptophyta; class Magnoliopsida; order Apiales; family Araliaceae; genus Panax; species Panax stipuleanatus. The sequence goes on along the minus strand of CM035123.1, from coordinate 61,719,088 downwards.
ACCTGTCTAAGTGGAACACCTACTATACAACACCCTATTCGTAAATCTGGAAGAGTACCGAAGATATCTGAAAGGTATGGATTCGTCATAGAGGATGACGATGAGGTACACGACATGAATGATGATGATCCATTGAATTACGAACAAGCTATGAGTAATAAAGACTCAGGGAAATGGTAGTTGACCATAAAATCTAAAATGGATCTTTGAAGCAATACTCAAGTTTATTTGGATTTTACTTGCGATTGTAGCTTATTATTACTAGATCTGGCAAAATGGACGTGGAGACGCCCTTTCTCAAATATAAATTATTAGATGAGAATGTATGTATGATATAACTAGATGAATTTGTTTCAATGGTTGAAGCAATTCATGTATATGAGTTACAACAATCCTTTTATGGATTGAAGCAAGCTTCTCGTAGATGGAACATTCGTTTTGATGAAACAACAAAGAGTTTGATTTTATCAAAAACAAGGATGAACCATGTGTGTACAAGAAGGTTAGTGGGAGAGCTATTTCATTTCTTGTATTATATGTTGATGATATATTACTGATAGGGAATGACAATCCTATGCTACAATTGATCAAAATTAAGTTGTGTAAGCATTCCTCCATGAATGATTTGGATAGAACATCCTTTATTGGGGATATAAATCTGTATAGATAGATTTAAAAGGATGTTCGGCTTAACCCAAGGAACGTATATTCATTAGATGCTAAAGGCGTTTAGTATGGCAAACTCCAAAAGGTGTCTCATGATGATGAGCTATGGAGTGTATCTCTCTAAAATTATCCTCAATAAAAGAGAGATCTCATGAGTTAATATCATGTATGCAATAAAATATACGAGACTTGATGTTGATTAGTCATATTCTGGAAAAGATCACTGTAAGACAGCGATAAACATCTTAAAGTACTTAACTGACACTAAGGATGTTATCATGACACATGATGGGTCTAAATTAAACTAGAGGACTAAACAGACTCAAGTTTTCAGACTGACCAAAACGACAACAAATCCACTTTAGGGGTAAGTCGTTACCTTGAAAGGTAGTGCAGTGAATTGGAATGGTTCCAAACAGCAAAAGGTTGTTGGCTTAGTGACAAAGACAAAGTATATAACTGTAACTGAAGCTGCAAATTGATGTTTCAGATGAAAAGTTCATTACAGAACTAGGAATAGTTTCTAAGTCTCATCTTGAATCCAAACATGTGTTGTGGTAGTTTGATTAAAGAAATCATAGAAAGAGGAGAAATCACTATAGATAGTGAACTCTCAAGACAACATTGCAGATCCATTTACTAAAGCTTTAACACAACAGCAGTTTGATCGTCACTTAGAGAAGAAGGGTATGAGACAGTGTTCGAAAAGTCCGCCTAGTCGGCCAACTAGTCGGCGACTAGGTCGGGGTCGGAGGGTGCCTGAGTCGACTAGGGCCTAGTCCCTTCAATTAGTCGCTGGCCGACTTAGTCGGCGCCTAGTTGGGCCTAGTCAGACCTAGTCTGACCTAGTCGGACCTAGTCGTGCAAGTCGGGCCTAGTCGAAAATGAAGAAAGTTTAATTTTAAAACCATAACTTACGGATTGATTGACTTCTTCTTCTCTTCTGCTGCTGGCGACGACTTCTTCTTTTCTTCTGGCGACGATGCTGCTTCTTCTTCTCTTCTGCTGCTGCCGACTGCTAATGCTGTTGCCGACGACTGCTGTTGCTACTTCTCTTCATCTTCGAGACTTCGACTCAGCTAAGCAGTAAGCTGCTCTTCTTCCTCTCTCATGTATCTCTTTCCTCTCTCTCAGTATCTCTCTCCTCTCTCTAAGGTAAGCAGTCAGATTCGTGCCTTTTGTTTGTCTCAGTTTCTCTATTAGTACTTTATACATGTTAAATTTTATACATATCTGCTGCTGCTGCTGCCTTTTGTTTGGACTTTTATACCTTTTATGTTAAATTTTTTCAACTTTAATTATAAATTAAATTCTGACTGTGGAGTTTGGTTTGCCCAAATGACTATTGATTTTGTACTACTTAGTTTTATTTGGTTAATTGGTTTTGAACTTAGAGTGTCGAACTATTTGGTTTTACTTAGTTTTTATGTTTTTATTTGATGATTTGTGTTACTTATGTTATTCTACTTACTCAAAATTTATGAAGGAGGAAGGATAATATATATTTAAAAAAAATTGAAAATTCGACTAACCGATTAATCCTCGATTAATCCCCGATTAATCCCCTAGTCGCTAGTCGGTAGCCAACCTGACCTGGGACCGACTAGCGACTTTTAGAACACTGGTATGAGATACCATGACGATTGGCTTTAGTGCAAGTGGGATTGAAAGTAGTATGCATACAAGCCAATCATGTATGATGAATAAAGCATATACTTTAGAGACAATCTTATTTATTTATTAATAAAAGTATTCACTTATTAAAGGCGTTAAATTATCTACATGATGTTGTTTTTATAATATATAAATAACCTATAGTGTTAAGCAATGCTTTTAGAATCATGATGTTGATTATGCTAATGAGATCTAAATTCTTAGAAAGCTTAAAACTAAAATAGTTCCTAATCGTTGGATTAATAAATAGGGGATTAGTAAATCTGGATAGATTGGTGCATATGTTGCTTGCTCATTGGATGAGGATGATTGATCTCATGATCATTTGTGTGGAGACACTAAAGCAAGTATGTAGGTGCTTATTGGAGAATAAGTTCACTGAACGTGACTCACTATGGAATACCTAATGAAGTTTTACTTGTCTGTCAATAGGAATTCCTAATGTGATAGTAGTACAAGTAATTCTTGGACTTGAGATCATTATAGTATCTTATGTGTAATGAATTATACTTTGACTTATTCTTTAAGACCCTTAGGGTATATCAAAGGGTATGCTTGGGTGTAATAAGTTGCATATGGAGATAATGAATGGTCAATAAAGAATCTACCACTTCTAGTAAAAGAAGAGATATGTCCTATGTGATTCGTTAAATGACAACCCAATAGTCCTTGGCAAAGCAGAAGGAAATTAGAACAAAGTTTCTAATTTGCATTATTTGGAGTTGTGCATTTTCTAATCGAAATACATATAATTAAATAAAATAAGACTTGACAGTAATTCCATATCTTATATTTAATTGGGATATTGTATGGTGGAAAGATTGAATTGTACGGTAACTATTTACTCACAGGTTCTTTTATGATTAATGTTGAAATCTATATTATCTGGAAAGTCGTTGATTGTTAGTGAGGCTTATTCCTATTATAGAATAAATTTTATTTATTTCAATAAATTATTAGTTTAATTTATTATTTATTTCAATAAATAAGATTAGAGTTGTTCTAATTAATTTATTCACAACCGGTTTAATATGGAGAACCTAAAGGGTCACACCATAAAAAGAAAAAAAATTATTTAAGAAAGTAATGACATAATCGTAATAATGCATTAAGTGTAATTAATTTAATCTATGGTGATAGAATAAATTAAATAGCTTAATGTTTATTATTTAATACTTTAGAAATATTATATATAAATTAATAAGAGGAGTCTTATTAATATTATTATAATTATTATTATTTTAATTTCTAAAAGATTTTAGGAATTAATCTAATATTAGTACTCTCATTTATTCCTAATAAGATTATGATGCAAATTAATTAAATAAATTTAATTAATTAATCCCAATGTGGTGGGAAGCCTAAATTAAGTAAAGGAGTTTAATTAATTAAATGAAACCCCATGTCTAATAGGATTAGAAGGATTGACCAATATCTATATAAAATGAGTCTTATAATAGATATCAGTTGATGCAATTCTAATTATTGGAGAGTACTCCTTTCCTATAGAGGATAGAAAACTAGGGTTTAGCCAACCACCCTCCTTCTTGATAATTCCTCTTCTTTGGTGGATCACCTCTAGAGGCCAAACACTTGGGTGGCTAACGTTGATCAAAGGAAGGAATCTAACTCAAAAATTCAAGGAGATCATGAAGAACAAGGAGTTGAGCTCGTACATGTGGAAGCTTCGTTCTACAAGGGTATGATTCCATAACTTCTTATTTATCGTTTTAAATTAATAATTTGCATAAAGGATGATTCGGGTAATTGTTTTGTAAAAATTTTTAAACTCTGATATACTATACTTCTGCTAATTTTTGCAATTTGATTACGCCATAATTTTGTAAAAACCCAACACATACATGGTTCATCCTCATTTTTGATAAAATCAAACTCTTTGATTGTCTCATCAAAACGGATGTTCCACCTTCGAGAAGCTTGCTTCAATCCATAAATGGATCGTTGTAGCTTACAAACTTGGTTTGTTCTAACCGTTGAAATAAAACTTTCTGGCTGTGTCATATACACATCCTCCTCAAGTTTTCCATTGAAAAATGCCGTTTTCACGTCTATTTGCCAGATCTCGTAGTCGTTATAAGCTGCAATCGCAAGCAAAATCCGAATGGGCTTGAGCATAGCTACTGGTGAGAAGGTTTTATCATAGTCAATACCTTGCCTTTGTTTGAAATCTTTTGCAACCAGTCTGGCCTTATAAGTCTTTACCTTTCCATCCGCTCTAGTCTTTCTCTTAAAGACCTATTTGCATCCAATAGGCTTAATGCCCTCAAGTGCTGAAACCAAAGCCCATACTTGGTTTTCATACATGGAGTCCATCTCGGATTTCATGGCTTCTTGTCATTTCTCTGAGTCTTTACTACTCATAGCCTATTCGTAATTCAATGGATCATCATCATTCATGATGTGTACCTCATCGTCATCCTCTATGACGAATCCATATCTATCAGGTATCTTCGGTATCCTTTCAGATTTACGAATAGGGTGTTGTACAATAGGTTCTTCTACTTGGTCAGGTACTTGACTTTGATCTATTGTAATTTTTGGGTCTTGAACTTCTTCAAGATATATCTTACTCGCATTGACCCCCCCTTCAAGGATAAACTCATTTTCCAAGAAGGCAGCATATTTCGCAACAAACACCTTTTGATCAGTAGGATGATAGAAGTAATACCCTGAAATTTCTTTAGGGTATCCCACAAATGTATATTTTTCAGATCTAGTCTTCAGCTTATCATTTTCAAACTTTTTGGCATAAGCTGGACAACCCCAAGTCTTAACATGATTAAGATTTAGTTTTCTCCCTGTCCATAACTCATATGGAGTCTTTGGGACGGATTTGGTAGGTACCTCGTTAAGTAGGTATGCAGCCGCTTCTAGGACATAGCCCCAGAATGATACTGGAAGATCAGTAAAATTCATCAGGGAACGAACCATGTCCAACAATGTTCGATTTCTCCTTTCAGATACACAATTCAACTGTGGTGTTCTTGGTGGAGTCCATTATGAGATTATACCATTTTCTTTGAGATAATTGAGAAACTCACCGCTTAAGTATTCACCACCTCGATCCGATCAAAGAATCTTAATACTCTTACCGGTTTGTTTCTCTACTTCACTTCTGAATTCTTTGAACTTTTTAAATGATTCGAATTTGTATTTCATTAAATACACATATCCATATCTTGAATGATCATCAGTGAAAGTAATGAAATAAGAATACCCTCCTCGTGCATTCATTGTCATAGGTCCATATACATCTGTGTGTACCAACGCTAACAACTCTGTAACTCCTTCTCCTTTTCCACTAAAAGGAGATTTAGTCATTTTACCCATAAGACAAGATTCACAAGTTGGATATGATTCATAATCAGATAGCTCTAAGAGTCCATCCTTATGCAACTTGGATAATCTTGTTTCATTGATATGACCGAGTATACAGTGCCACATAAATATATAATTAACATATTCTCTTTTCCTTTTATTAGTTTGTTCAATTTGAAGTATATTTTCATTCAAGTCAATCACGTAAAGTCCATTCAATAAATTACCAACACAATATAAAATATTCTTATTATATATGGAACAACTATTGTTCTTAATTATAATATCAAAACCTTCCATATCCAATATAAAAATCGAAATAATATTTCTAATAAGTGTTGGAACATAATAACAATTATTTAAATAAATGGACTTGTCCGAAGGCAGTGCTAAACAATAAGTCCCTATAGCTAATGCAGCAACCTTTGCTCTATTTTCCACTCGTAGGACGACTTCATCCTTGTTCAACTTTCTACTTATGACTAGTCCCTGCATAATATTACATATGTGAGAACTATATCCGGTATCCAATACCCAAGTAGAATTTTGACTTTGAAAAAAATTAATTTCAATCATGAACAAACCTGAAGCTTCTCCAAGCTTCTTTTGCTTTTGTTCTGCAAGGTACTTTTCATATTTCCTTTTCCAGTGACCCGGCTTATTGCAATGGAAGCATATTTTTTTGCTGTCAGGATCAGGTTTCTTATTATCCTTTTTACTCGCCTTGCCCTTAGCCTTCTTGCTTTTTTTCTTTTCAGAAGATACCACGGGCCTCTTTCTTTTCTTGGAAGAATCATCTACCATTAAGACATGGCCATGCTTGGATGGCAAGTGACCTTCAACAGTTTTTAACATGTTAAAAAACTTAGGCAAGCTGACGTCCAACTTTTTCATTTGGGAATTCACAAAAAATTATGAGAAGGTGTCCGAGAGTGACTGCAAGATCAAATCTTGACTTAACTACCCATCCATGCTGAACCCCAATTGTTCCAGTTGTTCAATCAGATTGATCAACTTTAAACAATGAGTCTCAACTGTAGTGCCCTCGGATATGCGAGATCGGAAGAGCTCTCTAGATATCTGATACCTAACAGTCCTGCTTTGCTCACCATATAATTCTTTTAGGAGCAGCAAAATAGAATAGGCATCTATTTTCTCGTGCTGACTCTGTAGCTCGTTACTCATGGATGCGAGCATTATGCACTGTGCAATTGATGCATCATCTTGCCACTTTCTAAAAGTAGCAATCTCTTCCTAAGAGGCTGTTTCTGCAAACTTTGCAGGGATAGGTGAATCTTGGATATAAGAAAGCTTTTCAGCAGTGAAAACAATTCTCAGATTTCTTAACCAGTCCGTGTAATAAAACCCATATATTCATACATATCATGCATTCAACTAAAATAAAATCTAATCGCATTGGTCAATAGTCCATAATCAACCCCATTTATTATCATACATATCATACATATGCACCAATAAATAACATTCATCTCATGAAAAATAAATCCATTCCATATATGCATCAATATCAATTAATGGGCAAAAGTTTTGTTAATATTTAGTTTTGAAACAAAATAAACTCTTTTATTTTAATCAAAAATAAATCCAAATTAAACTCCTTTAATTTTGATAGTAATCTGAAATCATATTTCAGATAAAATAAACTCTTTTATTTTAAAATTTTATCATTTAAATAAACCATTTATTTCAATTGAAAAAATAAAAATTTCAGATTCTATCCAGGTGCCGGCGTAGCTGCGCCCAGAAAGAATTGGGGTGCAGCATAGTTGCGCTGGATCCGGAAAAAATAAAGACTGCAAAACAGCGTAGCTGCGCCCAGAATGAACTAGGGCGCGGCGCAGCTGCGCCAGGTCGCAGAACCAGAAAATTTTCTGTTGCCCAAAAATTCAATCCAATCGCATATGATACATACATGGAATCACAAAGATTGATAATTAGCATATAGGTAAGCTCTGATACCACTGTTAGGTTTGCATGTAGCGCGATTACAAAATCAAATTGCGTAAATAAAGCGGAAGCGCAACAAAAAGGAATTTTAAAATTTTATGCAAACCTTCACCATGATCAGCCTATATGCTTAGTTATCAATACATACAAGAAAGAGAAGAAGGTGAAATTCATACTCTTGTAGATCGAGCTTTCACAGGTACGAGTTCTACTCCAACTTGAATTTCTTCCTTTGATCAATGCAAGTCACCCAAGTGTTTAACCTCTAGAGGTGATCCACCAAAGAAGAAGAAGAACTAAGAAGGTGGGTGTTTGACTAAACCCTAATTCTATCTCTATAGAATCTCTGTACTCTCTAAAATGCAGAGAATAGGTGTGTAGTGTAACCTTGTTCCATAATAAGACTTTCATATTTATAGATGTAGGCAACCCTTCTAAACTATTTAGGATTAGGGTTTCATATTAATTAATTAAACCCTTTTAATTAATTAGGCTTCCCAATCCAATTGAGAATAATTAAACTCTTTTAATTAATTAGCCTCCTAAACTTATTAGGAATATATATGAGAGAGTATCTTATTAATTAATTCCCAAACTTTAGAAATTAAATAATAATAATAGTAGCAATAACAATAATAAGACTCCTCATATTAATTTATATTTAATATTTCTAAAATATTAAATAATAAATATTAAGCTATTTAATTTATCCTATCACCATAGATTAAATTAAATATACTTAACTTATTATTACTATTATGACATTAGCTTCTTTAATAATTATTCTTCCTTTTATGGTGTGACCCTTTAGGTTCTCCATATTAAACCTGTGACACTCCCAAATTCGGGTACTTCATTTCCACAAGATTTGGTGTTCACTATCTAAATAAAACATAACTAACTGCCCATAACAAGGAATGAAAAATAAATTACAACCTTAATAATAAAATCTTCCTTATAAAATGATTACATCACTATCAAAATATTTCCCAGGTTTTTAACCTTGAACAATCATCAAATGTGAAAAATAAAACATCATATAATAAATTAAGTTTTATTACAAAATCACATAATAACTTTGAACAAGTCCTCGCTACTTGTTCATCTTTTCCTTTCCCTTACTGGTTGACGGCTCGTCAACCTTCTCAACTTTGGCTGCAATGGTTATATATACAAGAGTGAGCAAACAAAAGCTCACTTAAAATAACAATCAATAATGATGACATGTCACTGAATAAGTTCAATAGAGTTGAATAACATTCCCTATCATCGATAATGAAGAATTAAAAATAAGATTTAGAGTTCATCTGAGGGTTACAAGACTTTGAACTATGTTCCAAGTTATAAATATTTCTACTTAATCATTTAACAGTCGTTAGAATATATGGACCTTTTAACTCGTACTTAGGGGGATCAGCTCTTCGTACCATGTATTGTGCACAAACTTCTTAACGCTTTCGCATGGTAATCCCCTATAATAGGGTTGTTCATCTCAGCTTTAGTTAACGAGTCTGCACCAAAGAAAGTTTGGTTTGGATTAGCTCAATGGATAATTTAGAGTTCAACTATCATCAACCGAGGAGTAGTTAAATCAAACTTACAATAGCTTAAGAGTTCGATAAAAAAAGAGTTATAGAATAATTATGAGTCACAAACAATAGACATCATACTTAAAATTATGCTTTAGAAGTAAACTTAAAGCATTTAAAAAATACAATAAAACCTTGCTTGAACAATTAAGTCAAGGTTACATTATTTTCAATAAGGAAACTACATAAAATACTTGTTTAATATGGAATTAAAGAACTTGCATAATTAAGAAGTAGACTTAAGGAACTTGTTTAATTGTAAAAAAGAAAGGATAGAACAACTTGCGTAATCATAATCGAGTTAAGGTAAGAAAACTTGCCTCGTGCGTAAGCTAGCAAATAATAACTCGTCCCACAATTATCCAATGCACACGTTATTAACAATAGTAACACAATTAGTTACCATATAGCTAAGTCACATCAATAGTTAACCAACCTAAGTTAACACACAACTCTTATTCATTAGGTTTAATCATTAGTTAAAAACATAACTTGATCAAACCACACTTACTATTATTATCCATGTCTAACTTAAACTTGTTAATAATTAACAAAGTTATAATTTAAAATCATAAATCTCACATTAAAAATAGAATTACATACTGTCCAATCAACATATAACTCCATTAACATGTTTTTATAATCCTTCAATTAACATTTTAACCATTTGTACAATTAAATAGAAATCTCTGGCTAAACTGCATAAGTGGCGCTATAGCGCCACATAATAAACTGCAACCGGCGCGGCAGCGCAGTTCCAAGTCATCAGGGCTCTGCAGTTAACCCATATAACTGGCGCTAAGGCGCCGTCACACATCACCAGATGCTGCTGTAGCATTGCAGCGCCCTGTTTACTAATAAAACAGGCGCTGTTGCGCCACACACAGTAGGACGCAGAAAGCTTCGCGAAAATCACTAGGAAAAGCCAATTTGGCATATTAACTCTACTCAAACTTAAATTTCAACTCAAATAATTTCTACAAAACCTTACAGAAACATAAACTAATGCTTCTAACATGAGTTTACACATATAAACAACACAACAATCAATTAAAAATCTTTTAATTCAATGTTTTTGAAGAAAACTCAATTGTTAAGCGTTCTTGACTAAAATAAACACCATGACTTTGTTTTTAAACCAAATCACTTCATTCAAATCATGTTGTTTTCATTTCTTAACATATTATCACAATCTATAATCAATTTATATAAAATAGCATGAATTAGACATCAATTTTAATAATCATACAAATCATATATATCAGTTTATATACACAATTTAACATATACAATTCATATTCTCACAAATTGTTATAAAAACTCAAACACAGGGAAGTTCTAAAACAAAACTAAAACTTTTAGGAAATAGAATTATACCTTAGAATTGCTTGTTAATTTTAGAAGAAGATGATGATGGAATCCTCTTGTTTCATAGAGAACTTTCTCTCTCTTCTTTTCTTCCTTCTCTCTTTTCTCTCTGATATTTTCTTTCTCTGTTCTTCCTTCTCTAACTTACTTTACGTAATATAAAAACTGATGTATAATATAATATGTATAATAATATAATATAATAACTGACAAAATTAATTTCTCTTAATAAATATATCAATAACTTGTTTTTGAAAATCAAAAGTCACAAAGGCTTGTTTGACAAAACTGAATTAAAAATAAAATTTTAAAAGTCTTAAGGCTTATTTGGTAAAATTGAATTAAACCCTTTAATTTATTTTAATAACTCCTTTACTACATAGTTTAAATTAAATTCCAATTCAATTAAATTAACGTTAATACCAACTCATTAAATAAAATTGCCACATAAATTAAATTGCCACACAATTATAATTTATTTATTAATCATAATTTCATGTAACAAATTAGTAAATCTCTAATTTAATTATCTCAATTAAATTAAAACTTTAACCACAAAATTATTAAACATCAATCTAATATTAAACATCAATTTAATTAATATATTACACTTAATTAAATTACTCCACCACATAACCACATCAATTATTTATTCAACTCAATAAATAAATTAACTAAAATATTTATTTAATTTAATAAATATTTAAAATTATAATACAAAAATCTCGTTTGTTATAATTTTCCCTCCTTAAAAGGATTCTGTCACCAGAATCACATTCGTCACATTCTTCCCCCTTAAAAAGATTCTGTCCCCAGAATCGTTATACAATAAATTAAGCAAATAACTGAGGATAGTTTTTCATCATAACATCTTCGAGTTCTCACGTAGCTTCTTCAGTATTATGGTTCCTCCAGATTACCTTAACAGAAGATATCACTTTGTTTCTAAATACTGGCTGTAAGACCCCAACTTTTATGAATAAAAATTTAATTTTCTTTATATATTATTTTGAAATAGTAGGGTGTTGATTTGATAAATGTGGTAAGTTATGGGTGGAATGTGCAAATTTACAAAGTAAGCAAGTGGTTATAAAATATTCGTTGTGTCAATGAATATTCGTTTGGTCGAGGAATATTCTTTTTATCAGAGAATATTCATATGACGGCGCAGTCATTGGTGGACTCCACAACGGAATGAATGTCAGATATAGAAAGCGACAGAAGTAAATTTTTTATAAAAATAACGGTAAAACTGTTACTGTTAAACTTTTGAAATACCCAGTGATAAAAATACAGTAACACGCGTTGTTGCATAGTAGCACACGGTATTGCACAGTATTTTGAATTATTGGTTCTTACGTAAGAAGTTACTCATTCAATAATTGTTACTGTAATTACTGTTCAATATTTTATATTATTAATTCAATAATTGCTACAATTGCATAATATTTTATTGGTTCAATAATTGTTATGTTGATATTTTATATCAATAATTGCTACATTGATATTTTATATTATTGATTCAATAATTGTCACAGTAACTACAGCACAGTATTTCATATTATCAAATCAATAATTCATATTATTTGAATAATATTACTAGACAGTATTATTGACAATGTCTAGGAAGTTCTGTCTAGGAAAGGGGTTAGTTAATCTAATTACGCGCCAATAAGGAGAAATCTTTATCGGAAAGCCCCCTCTTTCCTAGGAACGACCTGGTTGTCAATATTGTAATTCTATAATATTAATTGTGAATAATAATTGATTGTTGATAAATATGATAAGTAAATATTTATTCAATTTTGATATAAAGAGAAGAATTTTTAGTATGAGACATTTGTTGAAAGTTGACATTTTATCTTTCCCGATAAAATATTTATTCAAATATATTATTATAATAGTATAATGTGATAATATAATAATATAATTTTATAATTTAAATGATGACATTATTTTTATGTTATAAAAATAAAATGAGGTGGAAGAGGAAAAAAATAAAATTAGAATTCTTTTAATAATTATAAATATTTTAATATATATATATATATGTATATATATATATACATATATTCTATAAACATGTGAGAATTAAATTTGGTGGAGGCTTTGTTGAAATCATCCTTGGTGTGCTGAGTCTTTATTTTCAAAAGTGGAGGCTTGAAAAATTCATCCGTGGGTATAAAAAGTCAACATTGGTGTTCTGGCATTTTTCTATAAATAGGGTGCTTAGTTAGAAATGAAAATCACACCAGAATCAGAAAATTTTCTCTCTATAATATTGAGCATATTTCTTGTGAGTATAAAGATAGTTTGAGTGTGGATTACGGTGCAAGATTTTTCTCAACAAAATATCTGATATTCCAGTAAGATCTAGTATTCTACTGAGGTAAAGGATATTATTTTTCTCATAAATAATGTTATTTCCTTTCAATATTCATAGAGAATATTATTTTCTTTCATATTCCGTATTATGAAAGTGATAATATTTCATTTCATATTCTTAAATTTGAACTTACCACGGTAAGTATTGCTTCTATAATTCCTGAAATGATCAGAATTTCTTTGAGTTTTGCGCTTCATCTAATATCATTTCACTGGAATATTGGTCTGAACTTTTTATGAAATTTTTATCTTTTCATGACGAGTTACTATTCATGAGTTACTATTCACGAGTTAATATTCACGAGAAAAAAATATAATTTTTTTTCTGTCCAAATTATCTTTGATTGTATCCATATTTTGATCTTCATTCTCGAATTTTGCTCCACAATTGATTATTATGGAGTATTCTTGAACTTGGATAAACTAAATTACGAATCCTTAATCTTTGTCCTTTATCTCACTAGATTCGTTCTTGTTGTCCAATTTATGTAACGACAATTAACGCGCAAGTATACGCGGTCAACAAGTAATATAAGATAAGTAAAGATCGTTCCCACGGAGAATTAATAAATAAAAGGTCGCCAAACCACTAGCACATAATCGCCTCAGTCTTATTTAAACGAGAAATAAAGAGTTGGAATTAAAACTAAGTTAAACTAGTGAAGGAAATTAATTTAAACTAATTAATTCCTAGAGTAAAATCAGACAATGACGGCATGAGATCCCAATTTCCCCTAATGATTCATCTAAATCAATAAACTCCCAATCAGGTCAAGTTATATGTCATGGTTGTTAGCCGAGAACACGAAAGTGAGAGAAGGCCATCTTTCGATGCACCTACTCCATACCACGTGCAATCCACAGATGGTAGAACGCACTTGGACACCCACATTATCTAAACCCCTATATGTCTATGGTGTTTACAAATAATTAGGGATTAAGGTCAAGTTCTCTATTGACTACGAGCGGTGCTTCGGAATATGTCTATCCTAAGCACAAATCATATGTCTAACGCCATGTAAACACAAAATCGCCCGCTATTACAATTTGATCTAAACCTACATTTCATCTTTCAAATCCACATAGGTTATTACAGAAATTGCTAGCTAAACAATTAAGCAATGAAGGGATGAATTGCAATAGATAATCACATAACAATTAACAATAACTAACACGGAAGCAAATCAATATCGATTACTCAAAAGGTTCCATTGGAATCTCAAAATAAGGTCTAAGTCATAAATGACTCAAATATATCATCCACAAAAGGAATACACATCATCCGGATACAAATGAATAACAAGGAGAGTAAAGTAAGAGAGTGCAACTATGTGTTCCTTCTCAAAGCTTGGATCTTAGATGTCCTCCAATTGTTTCAACCATCAAGTCTAATCTAACCCTAGATAACTATCTACTAACAACTAATTTTTACACTAATCTACTCCCAAGCTATCCTAATGTAAACAAGAATTGAAAAGGAAAGAAGAAGGGAAAACTAGGGCTGAAGGCCTTTTTTCAGACTGCCTTGAATGCTGCACACGAGCCCCCTTTAAAGCTTCTCCCGATTAGTCAAGCAAAAAGTCAAACAATTTTCTGCTGGGGACATACGCGGCCGCGCGCGCCCCAAGCCAATTCCAGGCGCGGCCGCGCGGCACCAAAAAGCTGAAATCTGCTGCTGCTTGCTGGTGCAGGTTTGCCTCGTGTGTTCTTGAGTTGCTTTCTCCTGCCCCTATTGCATTTACCTCTTATTAGCCTTGCTTGTTACCTCTAGCCTCATGCCATTCCATTGCTTTAAGCTCATTTCAGCTCCTTGCCCCATTTAGGCGATCTTTTGCTCTTTTAACGGGCAAGTACTGCTAAGAGAGTTCCTTAACCTAAAAAACATAAAACAAGGGAAAAACACATGAAACTCACAAGATTGCTTAAGTTTAAACAACCGAATGAGTTGGAAAGTATCTGAATAAGTGGTCCTAAAACCACTTATCAGCTCTTTAAAATATTTTTCATCATCCTCAGTCTTAAATGATGATACAAATGAATATCTTTGGACTGTAGTGCAAAGATGAATGATTATCTGATAATATCTTTGGCCCGTAGTGCAAGGATGGATAGGTGTTGAGATGAACATGACCACTGGTGATACAAATGAATATCTTTGGCCCGTAGTGCAAAGATGAATATTTGATTTAAATATATTGATTGATGTTACAGGGATAAAATATTGATGATGGACTATTAAATCATAGAAGATAGTAGACATCATTCTCCACTTAACTCTTCTAATGAATTGTTATTTTCACTGCAGTTGTTGATCTAAAATTTGTTGTCCATTATATTTTATCTGGTTTATTGAAGACTAACGATAATTTATCCTTCACTATCTTAGTCATAATATTCTTTACTAGGGCTAGTTGAGCTCACCCTTTTCTTCCATTGTTCTCTTCAGGAAATGAGAATATTGCAGGGACTAGTCGGGGAATGGAGTGATGGTCCGAGATAGAACTGTAGAAGTCCTCACTATTTTATAAAATAGTGTGATAATAATTATAATGAGGACTTAGTTTGAGTGTTTATATTTTTTACATGTTTGTATTGACACTCATAGTTGTGTGGTCGTATTTTGCACGACCGTATGATATAAAAGATTGTGTTTGGATTCTGTACCATGTATTTGGCGACTCAGAATGGGTTGGGTGGATTAAACCTATTCTGGGGGCGTCACAGTTGGTATCAGAGCTTAGGGATATGATCTCTGGTAAGATCTGGAAATAGAACTAGGAGGGGAGAGACGAGTAAATCCTTCGCTAGTGTGTGTCCTACCTAAGCTTTTTCGGTATTTAATTGGTCGGTCGAAACATAGGGTTAATATGTGCTATGTTAATTTGTTTAATTAACCCTTATTTTGTGGCAGTATTTGAGAATGACAGCTGAAAATCTAAACAATGAAACATATGAGACCGTTGAGACACCGCTAATCACCAACCAGGATAATGTACAATAGGAAGGCAAAAATCCTCCTGTAAACAACACCACCGATCAGACGATGAATGATGGGATGTTTAGAAGCTTTTTACAATTCATGCAAAACCAGACGAGGGAGACTCGTGTTCAATATACAGGTGGGAATAACGGTAAGTCGCGGCTTGTCATTGCCAAGCAATTCAAAGAGTTGGGACCACTAGAGTTTTTGGAAAAGCCAGATCCAATCAAGGCAGAAACGTGGGTTAAGCAAATTACCAAGATATGTGATATCTTGGGATGCACGGAGGAGCAAAAGGTTCCATTCGCCACGTTTATATTCCGTCGAGAGGCAGATTACTGGTGGGAATCTGTGAAGCACACCCAGCCTGCCGCACTCAAGATCTCTTGGGATGAGTTCCTGAAACTGTTTAATGACAAGTACTTTCCAAAAAGTATTCGTCATATGAAGGAGGTAGAGTTTATCAAACTGGAACAGAACAACATGACTGTGTCCGATTACGAGGCTAAGTTCTGGGAGTTATCCCGGTTCGCATCTCATTTGGTAGATATTGAGGAACTATGACGCGGATGTTTCTGAGAGGTTTGAAACCCAAAGTTCGTCAGTACCTCATTTCTCACAAACTTTGTTTGTATTCAGATGTGGTGAACAGGGCCCAATTATTAGAACGGGATAATGATTATGTTCAACCAAAGGACAACAACCAAGGTCGTATCGGTGGCAGCAGTCATCCGAACAATGATAACCAGCGGGGAGAAAAGTATCATGACAGAAGCGGTAACCACTCCGGTGGTAATCGTGGCCATGATAATAGAAGAAGTGAGTCGGGGGGAGATTTCAAGAAGAGAAGGTACAACAATGAGAACGTGAAGACGTCGACAGCAACACCAACTATTTCTAGGGGAGGAGAACGACCACTGGTCGTATGCTATAAATGCGAACAAGAGGGACACATCAGTCCCAATTGCACACAGCAATCCAAGGTATGTTATAACTGTAGAAAGGAAGGTCACATAGCTCGAGTGTGTTCTGTAGCGAAACCAAGTCCTGCGGGGATGGTGACTGCAAAGGCTGTCCCGGACAAGTCAAAGTAGGTGGTTACTGGAAGAGCGTTTGTCGTGACTACCCAAAAAGAGAGGAACCCGAACGAAGTTATCACGGGTACGTAAGCTAATCATAGACTCTTGTGAAGTCTATACCTTATTAGATACCGGTTCTACCCATTCTTTTATTTTACCTACGTGTGCTCAACGTTTGAACTTGACCCCTGAGAAATTAGACTTTGACTTATCTGTTAAAACTCCATTGGGAGCAACCTAAGTCAGTAATCGAACTACGTAGCTTTATGGGCTTAGCTAGTTATTATCGGAGATTCGTGGAAGGATTTTCTCGAATCGCTACTCCATTAACTCAGCTGACTCGAAAAGATACAAAATTCATATGGAACGAGGAATGCGAGAAGAGTTTTGAGGAACTCAAGAGGAGACTCATTTCAGCACCTGTTTTGACAATACCATCAGGTTCGGATGAATTTGTCATCTACAGCGATGCTTCAGGCAAAGGGTTAGGATGTATTCTCATGCAACATGGAAAAGTCATAACCTATGCCTCGCGACAACTCAAATAATATGAGAGGAATTATCCTACTCATGACCTAGAGTTGGCAGCTGTTATTTTCACGTTGAAGATCTGGAGACACTACCTGTATGGGGAGAAAGTGGAGATCTATACGGATCATAAGAGTCTTAAATATTTCTTCACCCAGAACGAACTCAATATACGACAACGACGTTGGTTGGAGCTGTTGAAAGATTATGAAAAGCGAACATGGTAGCTGACACGTTGAATAGAAGATCACATGCGGGAACGAGTGCGATGCTGTCAACACAAAGGCCCATTTTGTATGATTTACAAAGGATGGAGATAGAGTTCAAGACTCTGGGGACCCACGTGATGATGTCAAGTATACGCGTAGAACCAAATTTAATTGATAAAGTTAAAGCTGCTCAAGCTATAGACCTGGAGCTGATAAAGATGAAGAAGAAGGTGCAAGAAGATGCTATTCCAGAAGCAAGAATCGATGTAGAGGGAATACTTCGAGTTAAATCCAGACTTTGTGTTCTTAACGACTCTGATTTGAAGTATAAAATCATGATGGAAGCACACAACACACCATTCGCAATCCATCCTGGAAGTACCAAAATATATCGTGATCTTCGACATACATTTTGGTGGAGCAATATGAAGAGAGAGATCGCGGAGTTTATCTCGAGGTGTTTAACGTGTAAATGTGTCAAGGCGGAACATCAAGTGTCAAAGGGTCAGCTTGCAGAAAGCTATGGGCACCGATTTAAGATTCATTGGTCCATTTGAGATTCTTGACCGAGTAGGAACTGTGGCCTATAGACTCTCTTTACCTCCAAACATGTCTCGTGTTTATAACGTTTTCACATATCCGTGCTACGTAAATATGTGAAAGACCCAAACCACATTACTGAGTTAGAACTAGACAAGATAGCTGAAGATTTAATGTACGAGGAGGTACCTGTCAAGATCTTGGATAAAAAGGAAGGTTATACCACAAGTCAAGGTCTTGTGGAGGAACCATGATATCGAGGAAATGACTTGGGAGTTAGAATCAGAAATGAAAACGAGGTATCCTCACCTCTTCAACATATCAGGTATGACGTTAATTTCGAGAACAAATTTCATACGGAGAGGAGGTTGTAAGACCACAACTTTTATGAATAAAGATTTAATTTTCTGTATATATTATTTTGAAATAGTAGGGTGTTGATTTAATAAATGTGGTAAGTTATGGGTGGAATGTGCAAATTTACAAAGTAAGCAAGTGGTTATAAAATATTCGTTGTGTCGGGAAATATTCGTTTGGTCGAGGAATATTCTTTTTGTCTGAGAATATTCGTATGACGGCACAGTCATTGGTGGACCCCATAACGGAATGAATGTCGGATATAGAAAGCGACATAAGTAAATTTTTTATAAAAATAACGGTAAAACTGTTACTGTTAAACTGTTGAAATACCCGATGATAAAAATACAGTAATACGCGTTGTTGCACAGTAGCACAGTATTGCACAGTGTTTTGAATTATTGGTTCTTACGTAAAAAGTCACTCATTCAATAATTGTTACAGTAATTACTGTTCAATATTTTATATTATTGATTCAATAATTGCTACAATTGCATAATATTTTATTGGTTCAATAATTGCTACGTTGATATTTTATATCAATAATTGCTACGTTGATATTTTATATTATTGATTCAATAATTGTCATAGTAACCACTGCACAGTATTTCATATTATCAAATCAATAATTCATATTATTTGAATAATATTATTAGACAACATTATTGGCAATGTCTAGGAAGTTCTGTCTAGGAAAGGGGTTAGTTAATCTAATTGCTCGCCAATAAGGAGAAATCTTTATCGGAAAGCCCCCTCTTTCCTGAGAACGACCTAGTTGTCAATATCGTAATTCTATAATATTAATTGTGAATAATAATTGATTGTTGATAAATATGATAAGTAAATATTTATTCAATTTTGATATAAAGGGAAGAATTTTTAGTATGAGACATTTGTTGAAAGTTGGCATTTTATCTTTTTCGATAAAATATTTATTCAAATATATTATTATAATATTACATTATAATAGTATAATGTGATAATATAATAATATAATTTTATAATTTAAATAATGACATTATTTTTATGGTATAAAAATAAAATGAGGTGGAAGAGGAAAAAAAATAAAATTGAAATTCTTTTAATAATTATAAATATTTTAATATTATATATATATATATATATATATATATATATTATAAATAAACCTGTGAGAATTGAATTTGGTGGAGGCTTTGTTGAAATCTTCCTTGGTGTGCCGAGTCTTTATTTTCAAAGGTGGACGCTTGAAAAATTCATCTGTGGAGTCAACATTGGTGTTCTGGCATTTTTCTATAAATAAAGTGCTTAGTTAGAAATAAAAATCACACCAAAATCAAAAAAAATTTCTCTCTATAATATTGAGCGTATTTCTTGTGAGTATAAAGATAGTTTGAGTGTGGATTACGGTGCAAGATTTTTCTAAACAAAATATCCGATATTCCAGTCAGATCTAGTATTCTACTAAGGTAAATGATATTATTTTTCTCGTAAATGATGTTATTTCCTTTCAATATTCATAAAGAATATTATTTTCTTTCATATTCCATATTATGAAAGTGATAATATTTCATTTCATATTCCTAAATTTGAACTTACCACGGTAAGTATTGCTTCTATGATTTCTGAAATGATCAGAATTTCTTTGAGTTTTGCGCTTCATCTAATATCATTTCACTTGAATATTGGTCTGAACTTTTTATGAAATTTTTATCTTTTCATGACGAGTTACTATCCACGAGAAAAAAAAATATAGTTTTTTTTCTGTCCAAATTATCTTTGATTGTATCCATGTTTTGATCTTCATTCTTGAATTTTGCTCCACAATTGATTATTATGGAGTATTCTTGAACTTGAATAAACTAAATTACGAATCCCTAATCTTTGTCCTTTATCTCACTGGATTCGTTCTTTAAGATATTTTTCATCATCCTCAGTCTTAAATGATGATATAAATGAATATCTTTGGCCTGAAGTGCAAAGATGAATGATTACTTGATTAATATCTTTGGCCTGTAATGCAAAGATGAATGATTACCTGACGAATATCTTTGGCCCGTAGTGCAAGGATGGACAGGTGTTGAGATTAACATGACCACTGGTGATACAAATGAATATCTTTGGCCCGTAGTGCAAAGATGAATATTTGATTTGAATATATTGATTAATTTTACAAGGATAAAATATTGATGATGGACTTTTAAATCATAGAATATAGTAGACATCATTCTCTACTTAACTCTTCTAATGAATTGTTATTTCTGCTGCAGTTGTTGATCTAAAACTTGTTGTCCATCATATTTTATCTGGTTTATTGAAGACTAACGATAATTTATTCTTCACTATCTTAGTCATAATATTCTTTACTGGGCTAGTTGAGCCACCCTTTTCTTCTATTGTTCTCTTCAGGAAATGAGAATATTGCGGGGACTAGTCGGGGAATGAAGTGATGGTTCAAGATAGAACTGTAGAAGTCCTCATTATTTTATAAAATAGTGTGATAATAATTATAATGAGGACTTAATTTGAGTGTTTATATTTTCTACATGTTTGTATTGACACTCACAGTTGTGTGGTCGTATTTTACACGACCGTATGATATAAAAGATTGTATTTGGATTCTGTACCATGTATTTGAGGACTCAGAATGGGTTGGGTGGATTGAAACTATTCTGGGGGAGTCACACTTGTTCTTTCCTGTCAACTATCTGAACAGGAACTTCTTCATATGTTAAGTCTTTATGAAACTACAATGGCTCATACTCTATAACATGCTTGTAATCATGTTTGTACGGTCGCAACACAGAAATATGGAAAACATTATGAGCATGGTCTAATTGTAGAGGTAACGCAACCTCGTAAGCTACTTCCCCAACCATTCGCAGTATCTCAAAGGGTCTAATGAATCTGGGACTCAGTTTCCCCTTTTTGCCAAATTGAATCTTTCCCCCAGGGAGATACTTTCAGAAAAAATGAAGCTTCCCACTTCAAACTCTCGATTCTGACGATGATAATCAGCATATTTTTTTTGTCTGTCCTGAGTAGCTACCAATCTCGTTCTGATCAGTTTCACGATCACAGCAGTTTGTTGTACCAATTATGGTCCTAACAGTTGTCTCTCACCAACCTCATCCCAGCATAATGGAGTCCTGCATTTCCTGCCGTACAATGCTTCGTAAGGCGGCATGCCAATACTTTTATGGTAACTGTTGGTGTACTCGAATTCCACCAATGGTAGATGATCATCCCAACTTCCCTTGAAGTCCATAACACAAGCTCTTAGCATATCCTCTAAAGTCTGGATTGTCCTCTCGCTCTGCCCATCAATTTGAGGATGATATGTTGTACTCATTCGCAATTGCGTTCCCAAGCATTCTTGTAATCGCTTTCAGAAATTTGACGTGAAACGCGAATCTCTGTCTGATACAATTGACACCGGAACACCGTTTCTAGAAACAATCTTCTTAACATATAGTTTCGCCAACTGATCCAAATTGAATCTAATCTTGATTGGTAAAAAGTTCACTGACTTTGTCAGTTAGTCCACGATAACCCATACAACATCAAATCCTCTCTGAGTTGTTGGAGGACCAACCACAAAATCCATCGTGATATGCTCCCACTTCCATTCTAGAATCTCCAGCGGTTGTAACAATCCACTTGGTCTCTAATGTTCGGCTTTGACTTTCTGACACGTTAGGCATTTTGCGACATACTCAGCAATGTCTCTCTTCATATTCGGCCACCAGAAATGCTGTTTGAGATCCTGGTACATCTTTATACTCCCAGGGTGAATCGAATATCTCGAACTATGAGCTTCACTCAAAATTTCTTCTTTGACTTCCGGTACTGGAGGTACCCAGATTCTCCCTTCAAATCATAGCAATCCGTCAGTATCAACCTTGAACTTTATCTCTTCACCCTCGGTTATTTTCTTTCTGATCTTCTCACATTCCTCATCATGTAGTTGTGCTTCTTTCACCTTGTCCACCAAGGTTGAACCAGTATCTATTTGAAATAGTTTTTCATCTGATTCCTTTGGATACTTAACTTCTAGCTCCAACTTAGCGATCTCATCCATCAACTGCTCCTGAGCAGTTAACAACGTTAACTTCTCCAGACCCTTTCTGCTTAAGGCATCGGTAACGACATTCGCTTTACTCGGATGGTATAGAATCTCGCAATCGTAATCCTTGATAAGCTCCAACCATTTTATTTGGCACATATTCAAATCTTTTGTGTAAAGATATACTTCAGACTCTTGTCATCTGTGTATATCTCACACTTCTCTCTATATAGGTAGTGTCTCCATATCTTTAGAGCAAACACTACTGCTGCCAATTCTAAATCATAGGTCGGATACTCTTTCTTATAGTCCTTCAGCTGACGTGATGCATAAGCAATGACTTTGCCATTTTGCATCAACACACAGCCTAATTCTTTATGTGACACATTACTGTATACCACGAAATTTCCTGTACTATCTGGCAACGACAACACGGGCGCAGTACTCAACCTCTTCTTCAATTCCTGAAAACTTTCCTCACACTTTGGAAAAGTCTTGAATGAATCTCTTGTAGTGATCTGCCAAACCCAAGAAACTCCTAACTTCTGACGGTGTCTTCGACTGATCCCAATTTATCACAGCTTCAACCTTCGACGGATCTACCAAAATCCCGTCTTTGTTAATCATGTGGCCAAGAAATTGTACACGCTCTAACCAGAATTTGTATTTCGAGAATTTTGCACATAAATTCTCTCGTCTTAGCGATTCCAACGTCAACCTCAAATGTTCAGTGTGTTCCTCCTTAGTTTTGGAATATACCAAAATGTCCTCAATGAACACCACAACGAACTTGTCTAGAAATGGCTTAAACACTTTATTCATTAGGTCCATAAATGCCGCAACTTTATTCGTTAGACCAAATGACATCACCAAGAACTCATAATGTCCATACCGAGTTCTAAATGCCGTCTTCGGTACATTCTTTCTCCTTACCTTCAACTGATGATAACCGCTTCTCAAATCTATTTTCGAGAAGCACCTTGCTCCCTTCAGCTGATCGAACAAATCATCGATCCTTGGCAAAGGATACTTATTCTTGATCGTGACTTTGTTCAACTCCCTATAATCAATGCAAAGTCGCATCTACCCATCCTTCTTCTTCACAAACAACACCGGCGCTCCCTACGACGATACGCTCGGCTGAATATACTTCTTGTCCAGCAATTCCTACAGTTAAAACATCAACTCCTTCATCTCTATCGGAGCCATTCTGTATGAAGCTTTCAATATCGGAGCAGTCCCCGACGCTAAGTCAATCAAGAACTCTATCTCTCTCTCCGACGGAAGTCCTGGAAAATCGTTCGGAAACACATCCATAAATTCCTTAACAACCGCTTTCTCTTCTAACTTTGGACTCTCCTTACGAATATCCACTATGTAGTCTAAGTAACCTACACAACCTTGTTTTAATAACTTCTCGGCATGCATAATCGTCAGACAACTCGCTTGTCTAGCGACTTGCTGCCATAAAATACTTCCTTCGACGGAATCGTAAGGTTTACAGATTTCCTCTGGCAATCAATTACCGCCCCATGGTTGAACAAATAATCCATACCCTGTACAACATCGAATTCCCCAAGTTTTACTGGAATTAAATCTGCCATCAACTCATGACCCTTTATGACCAATCTACAGTTCTTGTGTACAAACCCAACAGGAATAACCTCCCTATTCGCAATCTCTATGTTCAAAGGGTAAATTAATTCCTCCTTAGGCAAGTCTAAATTCTTAGCAAAGTCATCGGATATAAATGAACAAGTAGCACCCGAATTAAATAACATATAAGCATTAATACTATTGACCGGAATGAACCTGACACCACATCCTTTGACTGCACAGCATCCTGCACGGTCATGTTGAATGTCCTGGCGGTGATTCGACTCGTCTGTGGTGGTCGAGCGATAGTCAAAGTGCTGACACTATTGGTTCCTCTACCCCCACTCGCCCCTTCAGCTGGCTTCTTCGGGCAATCACGAACCATGTGATCCTTCAATCCATATGTAAAACAAGCTCCCTTCCTCGGGTTAGGACAATTCGGCTTAATGTCCCTCCTGACCACAGTTGAAACATACCCGCCTTCCTCTCAAGCACACCCTAGTGTGATTCTTGCCACATGTAGCACAAGCTTCAAATCTTCTCTTCTGCTGACTTCCCTGCTAACTTCCAGCAGAAGTGTTTTCATTCCACTTCCTCTTTTGGTTGGTACCACTACCACCAGCTTTATTCTCATTCTCATTCTTCTTCTTCTGGTCTTGGTTGTATGTGGTCAAGGCATCTCTTCCACCTTCCGTAATGATCGCCTTTTCTAACACAGCTGCAAATGTGTTCAGTTCAAACATGGACTCTTTGTTGTACAACCAGGGCTTCAATCCCTGTTCGAACCTTCTTGCCTTCCTCTCATCAGTACTGACTTGGTACGTCGCAAACCTTTCCAGCTCATTGAATTTTGCGACGTACTCTAACATAGTCATCGCTCCCTACTTTAGCTCCAAAAACTGAACCTCCATCTGGTTCTGCGAGCTTACTGGAAAGTACATCTCGAAAAATATCTCTTTGAATCTGTCCCATGCTATAACGCCTTATCCTCCTGGAGCCTTGTTAGCTTGCCACCAATAGCTAGCTTCCGACTTCAGCATGAACGTTGCAAAAGCCGTCTTCTATTCGTCATTAATTCTGGCAACATCAAAGACCTTTCCATCTCCATTACCCACGTCCGTGCCTCAATCGAATTAACTGATCCTTAGAACTCCGGCGGTCCTACCGCTTTGAATTCCTTGAACGTTGTAGCTTGAACTTGCGGTTGATTCGCAAGTTCTCCCGTTAGTAAATTCACCAGTTGCTGAACTGGATTGGCATTCGCCTCATCGTTGTTATTATTCATAGAGCCCTCTTGTTGTTGCTGACGTACTAGTCTTCTTCTAGGAGGCATCTTTCTGTTAAGACATACGCTTATTAGATCCCTACTCATCTCTTAAATATTTAAGTTCAAACTTAAATATTTAAAATAAATTCACACTTAACCACATAATACTTTAATAAACTTTGATATTTTATTCATTCATAGTTTTAAAATATAGAATAGATAGCATCTCTGTTATTTACATCATCTTTCTTGATTTGAAACAAGTTGCAGGATTACATCATCATCTTATCCCATTATTATCACAAATTCTGGGACTTACATTTATTTAATACATAATAACCACATAGTTTATTACTCTACTATCAAGGCATGTTAAGACATCGCACAACCTCTCTACATTCCTCTTCCATCACCCAAAACACTATTCTACGATCCACCATATACCACGGTAAATTCTTGAACTGAGCTGGGTAATAAAAGACTCGATCCTGGGCCCTGTCTATAGCCGAATGAAAAGCATAATCTGTCTCCTTCATCTTGGCCTTCTGAGAGCTGTCGTTTACACTCCTAAATTAACCTCACTTTCACTTTACAAATTCAAACAATTACCACAATAGTAAGCAAGGATCAATCCCACATAGAGTGATTTGTTTTATATTTATCCTATGATTTCTAACGAAAAAGGGAATTTGAATTGATTAACTAAATTAACAAGAATAAACGAATAACAATTAACAATGAATAAAAAACTTCAGTTCTTCAGTTCAGTATCACCTTTTTACAATAATAGATTAATCAAGTGTCACATTATTTACCCTTCAATGAAACTAATAGCCCTAGGTAACAACATGCTCTGCTACCCGAAACTCCCCTTAGATTGTGACTCAATAAAACAAGCTCTTCACAACATTCTAACCATTATATAACCTAGAACATGCTCTCTAGATTTAATATAACAGCATCATTAAGAACTAGGGAATTAGACTATTCCAAGAAACAAACACATGAGCTCGGATTGTTTAACTTGTCTTCTGATAATCATAGCAATACTCAAAAGATTGTCCACAATCAGGTATTACTAATTGCTACTTGTGATTAGGAACAATATCAATTACACGTAATACTATTCCTTGATCTAGCATATGATATTCGTTAACCAACTCAATCCTGCAAAAATCAAATTAGTTAAGCCAAATAGCATTCAGAAATTTAATCAGATTATCAAGAATGAATTTCATGTAAGAAGGAATAAATAACGAATACTTAATTAACCATTAATTATAAATAATGTTCAACATCCCTTAGAACTGAATAAAGAAAACTAGCCTAATATACTTCCAAGTCTGCCATCCAATGGTGTAGATGAGAGGATGTAGTAGATGATTAAATGGTAGAATGAATAATACCCTGACTATTACATTTATTTATAGTGCTAGACAAAGTCCTAAATTCTATAAGAACTAGAAATCCAAATCCTAAAAGGAATTACAAATCATAATTAGTTTTCATAAAGAAATAGAATCTAATAAGGAAATAAAATCTCAGTCCAAAACAATCCTAATTCTAATAGCAATATCAATCCAAATCCATGTAAAAAGATGCCAAAATCTGCTTTTAGAAACTTTCTAAAAATCCAAGATTTTTTAAAAAAAATTCTCTTCAATTCAGCTTTAAATCAACTTGTTTCCATCCTTTTATCTTTAATTCACCTGAAAATAATAAACAACTTATTAAGCTCATATACACATGAAACATGCAATAAAACCAAACGTAAAAGAAATAAAAAATCATGAATATTGTGTACTTATCGAATTCCCCCACACTTAGTCTTTTACACGTCCTCGTGTAAACCAAAAGTTTGATTTTCAAAAAAAACTCTACTCAACCATAATGTCAAAAGATTTCAAGATCAAATCATGATTATCAACACTAAACCCACAAAACATAATCAAATTAACTCAAAATAACAACTATGCCTTTTCACCATTGAATTTCATTAAGTCAAATTGTATTCACATAAGCACTCTTCTATGATCCACACACTTACTCAACTTAGTTACAATGGAGCAAAAATCGTGCACACCACTCAAGACTCAATACATACTTTTCCTACTTTATTTTTTTTACCAGAACTCTTTCATTTTCCTCTTTGTTTCCGGTGAATGCATTTTATGCTCCATTTCACCTTCCTCAATCTTTCTTTTGTAAGTGAGTGCATTTTATACTCCATCTCACTTATTCGCACATGTTTATGGGAGAGTGCGTTTTACGCTCCATCTTATCCCACCACATGGTTTCTTTTTTGCTTCTTTTTCTCTTTTTCAACAATTTCTTTGATTTTCAACTTTTCTGATTTATTTTCCCACATGGTCCTGCAAAAAGCATAAGCAGTTCAATAGTTCTAAAATATGATATTAGTGCACATAGACAACTCCACAAATAACTAAGCCAAATGAGCATATATCATATGTTCAAGTACTCATGCGACACAAATTCAATTCAAATTAATTACTATGGATCATGACTTAGTTTTTCTCAATCATTAACCAATTAAGCATCAAACAGATTTTGGAATTTAGCATTGATTTTCAATTTTTGACTTTAACCTTCGAGCATAGGTAAATAGAATTATGGAACCTAATTTTTTCAAAAATTTTCAAAAGGCATCAAAATTTTAAACTTCTTATCAAAATCGGATCAATATCCCTAAATAAAATAAAAACCTAACTCTTTCCCCCCACACTCAAACCTTATATTGTCCCCAAAGTAAGAAAATCATGCAAAGAAGAAAGAAACTATATGTAACTAAAAAAAATTAAAAAGTAAAGGGATAGAAAAATCAAATCTGAGATTTTGGGTTGCCTCCCAAGCAGCTGCCCTTGTTTATTGTCATTGGCTTGACATCATCCTTCTCATTCTATGTAATCGGAGTTGTGAACTTCAAGTGGACTGGTAACGGTTTCAATTCATTAGGGACATCCTTCAGATCCTGATTTTTCTCCATTCCAGCCCTTAAATCCTCCTTGTATATTTGCTCAAGAGATTCCTGCACTATAGAGTCAACAACATCAGTAGAAAAAATAGAATTAATATTACCAAGATACCTTTTAACTTCATATATGCTAAACTGGACATGTGCCTCATCCAATTCCATAGTTAAGGTCCCATAGTATATATTATGTAGTGTTTTTGTTGTTTGCACTGATATATCATCTATATCCTTTTTGTAAAGATCTGCATAATTTATCAAATTGTTATCCTCTTCCTCTTGTTCATCCTTTTCAGACTTTGAATACATGATTTCTTCTTCAAATTCAGTAGTAGCCTCAAGCACTTCCAACTGGTTTCCACTAGTGAACTCTGTGACGCCCCCAAAATAGGTTCAATACACAACCCACCTATTCTGAGTCGTCAAAAAATATATGGTACATAATCCAAATACAAATATTTTATATCCAATTGTCGTACACAATATGACCATACATAAAGTGTGAGTTTTTATACGAATACAGTGCCCATACTCCTTATTAATGATACGTTACATAAAGGTACAATAAATAACTATTTTAGGAATTAAAATCTTTGGAAAATGCTCAAGGAAACCTTCGTACATGGGAGGCCATGCTTCTAAGTTCTAATAGATATTATAGGACTTGAGAATTAACCTTGGTTGACCCAATAGACCCCAAAGAAGAACGAGAAGATTATTATCCTATTCATTCCAATGGTGGGTATTCTCTTGCCATATAATTATCTCAATTTTCTCAAACTGAGGATTATTCCAACCATACCCCAAGATTATATAGGTAGTGCTCATAGATATAATCAGCAAGTGGATGCGTACAACCATGTCTTATAATAACATGAAATCATATGTGGATAGACATCTTGTATGATAGTGGCAACACACCCTTCCAAAGTCGGGTTCACCTCACCTAAGTCGGGTCACCAAAATCAACTGTTAAATGATGTATAAAATACGACACACACATTTAAAGTTCTCAATATAATTATTTTCATACTGTTTTATGGGAAACTTCAACAGTTATAGAACATCGTTCTATTCCTCTGTTATCCCCGCTTGACCCAGCTACACTCTTATTGCCTGAAAGGAATTGTGAAGCAAAAGGGTGAGCACAAATAGCCCAGTAAAGAATATTATGACTAAAGATAATTAAATTATCAATAGCCTTCATCAGTGATGAATCAGATCTTTAGAACCTTAGTCCTCAACAGGAAAAAATCTGATAGAATACAATAAACAACAAGTTTTAGATCAACAACTGTAGCAGAACAAGTAATCCATTGGAAGAGTCAAGTAGAACATAATGTCTACTATCTTCTCCATGTTAAAAGTCCACCAACAATATTTCATCCTTGTAACATCAATCAACAGGTCCTGCCCACAATCATGTAAATAGTTCATGATCATAATTATATTGATAAATTCCTATTCGCACCATGGACGAATATAATTTTCATCACCTGTTTTTACCTGAAATACCAAAGATCATGGTTATACCAAATCACAGTTCTTTTACATAATCATGCTAGTAAATTCATCTTTGTACTCAGACCAAAGATATTCATTTGTAACCTCAATAATCATGATTATACTAGTCTACAGCCTGTAGTCATAATCATGTTAGTCAATTCATCTTTGCACTACGGGCCAAAGATATTCAACAGTAACATTAATGGTCATGATCATGCCAAACACATGTCCATCTTTGCACTACTGGCCAAAGGTATTCATTAATCAACAATTCATCTTTGCACTACGGGCCAAAAATATTCATTAATCAACAGTTCATCTTTGCACTATGGGCCAAAGATATTCATCAATCAAATAGTTCATCTTTGCACTACGGGCCAAAGATATTTATCAATCAACAGTTCATCTTTGCATTATGGGCCAAAGATAACTTTTAACATAATTTAAGACTTAGGATAATGACAATGATATAAAGAATGAATCCAGTGAGATCAAGGACAAATATTAGAGATTTATAATTCAATTTATCCAGAGTTCAAGAATATCCAAATTATCAACATGAAGATAAAAACATGGATCCAATTTTAAGAATAAGATTCATAAATCCAAGATAATTTAGACAGAAAAATAAACCAATTTTTTTGTCGTGAATAGTACCCCGTGAATAGTAACTCATAAATAGTAACTCGTGATTAGTACTCGAATGAATTGTAAATCATAAATAGTAACTCGTGAATAGAAACTCATGAATAGTAATTTGTGAATAGTAACTCGTGAATAGTAACTGGTAAATAGTACTTGAATGAATAGTATCCCGACATGAAAAGATAAAATTTTCATAATAAAGTTCAGAACAATATTCCGGTGAAATGATATTAGATGAAGCGCAAAAATCAAGGATTTTTTTATCATTTCAGTAATTATAGAAGCAATACTTACCATAGTAAGTTTAAATTTAGGAATCTAAAATGAAATATTATTACTTACATACTATAGAGTATGAAAGAAAATAATATTCATTACGAATATTGAATGGAAACAACATCTTTTACGAGAAAAATAATATCCTTTACCTTAGTATAATACTAGATCTGACTGGAATATCGAATATAATGTTGAAGAAATCTTGCACTGTTATCAACACTCAAAATATCCTAATACTCACAAAAAATACGCTCAATGTTATAGAGAGAAAAATTTCTGATTTTGGTGTGATTTTTATTTCTTAACTAAGCACCCTATTTATAGAAAAATGCTAGCACACCAAAGTTGACAAAATGTACCAACGGATGAATTTTCTTAGCACTACATTTTAGAAAACATGCAGCACACCACCTAAGACCAATTAAAGCCTCCACCCACATGTTTATGTGTGTATATATATATATATATATATATATATATTAAAATATTTATAATTATTAAAAAGAATTAAATTCAATTTTCTCTCTTCCACCTCATTTTATTTTATATGAATGAATTATTTTATCGGAGAAAATAAAATATCAACTTTCAACAAATGTATCATCCTAAAAATTCCTTCATTTATATTAAAATTGAATAAATATTTATTTATCATATTTTTCAACCATCAATTATTATTCATAATTAATATTACAGAATCACAATATTGACAACCAGGTCGTTCCCAGGAAAGAGAGGGCTTTCCAATAAGAATTTTTCTTCATTGGCGCGCAATTATATAACCTAACCACTTTCCTCGACAGAATTTTCTAGACATTGTCAATAATGCTATCTAATAATATTATTTCAATAATATGTGTGACAATTATTGATTTAATAATGTGAAATACTGTGCAGTGGTTACTTGACAATTATTGAATCAATAATATAAAATAATATGCAATTATCAATGTAGCAATTATTGAATCAATAATAATTACTGTAACAATTATTGAATGAGTGACTTCTTACGTAAGAATCAATAATTAAAAATTATTGTGCAATACCGTATGCTATTGTGCAACAACGCGTATTTTTGTACTTTAACCACCGGGTATTTCAACAGTTTAACGATAAAAGTTTTACCGTTATTTTTATAAAAATGTTATTTCTGTCGCTTTCTATATCCGACATTCATTCCGTTGTGGGGTCCACCAATGACTGCGTCGTTGCACGAATATTCTCCGACAAAAAGAATATTCCCCGACACAACGAATATTTTATGACCACTTGCTTACTTTGAAAGTTTTGCACATCACCCATAACTTTAATCTTTTATCAATTTAACCATTTAATGAACAGAATAATAATTATAAGAAAATTGAATACTTTTATTTCATAAAATTCGGGGTCTTACAAACTCCTTATCATCTTTAAGTTTTTGTTTCCTATTTGCCATTTTTCTAGAATTTTTTCATACGACTCTGTATATATAACTTTGAATTTTTTCCAAGTTTCTAATTCCTTCTTAGAACTTGGGAAAAAGGTAGTATCGGTTAATAAGCTGAAAGAGGTGGAAATTTATGCTTGAGTACAGCACTGCTGCTTGTTTCACTATTATCTGACTTGTTTTGTTCTGAAATTATTGACTTTCCCTACTGCCACTCCTCTACACCACATCTCAATGTTATTGCACTTACATTCTCAACAATTTGAGAAAATAACCTCCCTGAGCCTTGAGATTCCAACCTCCCTACTGTGGTTGCAAGCTGACCAACTTGGTCCCTCAGATCTTAAACAGAAGTTCTTGTCTCCTGCTGGAACTGCTGTGTCTGATTCATGAACTGTTGTGTTTGGTTCATGAATGCCTTGAACATATCCTCCATAGATGTTCCAGAATTGACAGGTACTTCTTGGTTTTCTGTGTGGTACTGAGGTTGAGTTTGCTGAAAACCTTGCGACCTTGCAGCCATTTGTTGAACTATAGCAGTTAATTCAAAAACCTGTTGCTCAAGATTACAAGTTCTCACCTCCTTTACCCTTTGTGATGTATGAGTCATCCTAGTACCATACTGCTGTGAATTGGCTGCCATAGTTGTAATTAAGTTCTTTGCAGTGTCTGGAGTTTTGTCTACCAGTGCTCCTCCACTTGCTGCATCAATCATGCTTCTATCCATTAGTAGCTACCCCTCATAGAAGTACTGGATCAAGTGATGATCATCAATTCCATGAGGTGGACAACTAGAACACAACTTCTTGAACCTTTCCCAATACTCATAGAGATTCTCTCCATTGAATTGTCTGATTCCACATATCTCCTTTCCTATATCGACAACTCTTGATGCAGGAAAATTCCTCTCCAAGAATAACCTTTGCATATCAGTCCATGATCGTATTGATCCTGAAGGCAGATAGTATAACCAGTCTTTAGCCAAATCTACTAAGGAGAATGGAAAAAGTCTAAGCTTGATCTGTTCCTCTGTCACTCCTTGTGCTTTCATCGTGGAACATACCACGTGGAACTCCTTTATATGCTTATATGGATTTTCACCTGTAAGACCACGAAAAGAAGGCAAAAGACGAATTGGTCCAGAGTAAAGTTCAAAAGAAACATCTAAAGTAAGATACTCAATACAAAAATATGGTTTCTCAGATCAAAAGTAGCCAGTTCTTTCAAAGTTCTGTTATTGTGTGGCACCGCCGTCTCTTCCTCTTCAAGTAATGGAACAAGAGCTTCTTTTGTATCTGCAGTTTTCTCTATCTCTTGATCAAAATTTAAGTTAATAAAGTGAGTGGATTGAGTCAAAAAACAAAACTAAAAAGAAACAGAAAATAATAAAAAGAAACAAAAATAAATAACACTCCCCGGCAACGGCGCCAACATTTGGGAGCTGCCGTTTACACTCCTAAATTAACCTCACTTTCACTTTACAAATTCAAACAATTACCACAGTAGTAAACAAGGATCGATCCCATAGAGAGTGGTTTGTTTTATATTTATCCTATGATTTCTAATGAAAAGAGGATTTTGAATTGATTAACTAAATTAACATGAATAAACTAATAAGAATTAACAATGAATAAAAAGCTTCAGTTCTTCAGTCAGTATCACCTTTTTACAACAATAGATTAATCAAGTGTAACATTATTTACCCTTCAATGAAACTAATAGCCCTAGGTAACAACAAGTTCTGCTACCAGAAACTCTCCTTAGATTGTCACTCAATGAAACAAGCTCTTCACAAGATTCTAACCATTATATAACCTAGAACAAGCTCTCTAGATTTAATATAACAGCAGCATTAAGAACTAGGGAATTAGACTATTCCAAGCAACAAACACATAAGCTCAGATTGTTTAACTTGTCTTCTGATAATCATAGCAATACTCAAAAGCTTGTCCACAATCAGGTATTACTAATTGCTACTTGTGATTAGGAACAATATCAATTATACGTAATACTAATCCTTGATCTAGCATATGATATTCGTTAACCAACTCAATCCTGCAAAAATCAAATTAGTTAAGCCAAATAACATTCAGAAATTTAATCAGATTATCAAGAATAAATTTCATTTAAGAAGGAATAAATAACGAATACTCAATTAACCATTAATTATAAATAAGGTTCAACATCCCTTAGAATTGAATAAAGAAAACTAGCCTAACATGCTTCCAAGTCTGCACTCCAATGGTGTAGATGAGAGAATGTAGTAGATGATTAAATGGTAGAATGAATAATACCCTGACTATTACATTTATTTATAGTGCTAGACAAAGTCCTAAATCCTATAAGAACTAGAAATCCAAATCCTAAAAGGAATTACAAATCATAATTAGTTTCCATAAAGAAATAGAATCTAACAAGGAAATAAAATCTCAGTCCAAAGCAATCCTAATTTTAATAGCAATATCAAACCAAATTCATGTAAAAAGATGCCAAAATCTGCTTTTAGAAACTTTCCAAAAATCTAAGATTTTTAAATTTTCTTTTTCTCTTCAATTCAGCTCCAAATCAACTTGTTTCCATCCTTTTAGCTTTAATTCACCTGAAAATATTAAACAAGTTATTAAGCTCATATACACATGAAACATGCAATAAAACCAAACGTAAAGGAATAAAAAATCATGAATATTGTGTACTTATCACCTTCTTCGCTTGAACCTCGCCTTCAGCACGATCTGCACGTTGAGTAGCCTTCAAGTAAGCATCCACCGCTCTGGCATGCTTCACCGACTCCTCTTTCATGTCGTTCTTTAGTTTCTCAAGCTCAGCTAGTGCATCATTCCTCTCACTCTCCACGTGAACTAAATCCCACTCCACGATTCTAAGACGCTCATCCAGATTTTGAATCGTCTGATCCTTCTGTTGTATATGGTGGTCTGACGCTCCTCCACCAGTTCCTCTAGCTCCCCGACTCTACCCTGCAACTCAATGTTGCGGTCATAAACCTCTTCATACATCACAACGCAGATAAAGTTAGGTGGAAACTCCTCTAGATCATCCTCCTCCTCTGACTCATCCTCATCCTCTTTGTCAAAGACTGGCTTATGCTCCTAATCCACTACTGTGATCAGTGGATATGACTCTCTCTAAACTAACTGCTCCCAGAAAGTATGGACGTCATGGGGCTCCTCATCCCTAGGCATCTGAGGTAACTCCTCCCTAGCCTGACTAGACTCTCCAACAATCGTCATCCTGACAACAAAATTTTAAGGTTTAATTATTACGTGATATCATTCGATACTCTTCGATACTCTCGTGTACATAAACATAAGCACATAACATATAAGATAGTTTATTATCTTGACTATCATTACTATCTTTTCGATCTTCTATAAGGCTACTACCTAAGGTTTTCCCTCCTGAGGTTCATAACCTAAGGCTTTGATACCAACTTGTGACACCCCCAAATCCGGGTACTTCATTTTCACAGGATTTTGTGTTCACTATCTAAATAAAACATAACTAACTGCCCATAACAAGGAATGCAAAATAAATTACAACCTTAATAATAAAATCTTCCTTGTAAAAGGATTACATCACTGTCAAAACGTTTCCCAGGTTTCTAACCTCAAACAATCATCAAATGCGAAAAGTAAAACATCATATAATAAATTAAGTCTTATTATAAAATCACATAATAACATTGAAGAAGTCCTTGCTACTTGTTCATCTTTTCCTTGCCCTTACTGGTTGACAGCTCATCAACCTTCTCAACTTTGGCTGCAATGGTTATATATGCAAGAATGAACAAACAAAAGCTCACTTGAAATAACAATCAATAATGATGACATATCACTGAATAAGTTTAATTGAGTTGAATAACATTCTCTATCATCGATAATTAAGAATTGAAAATAAGATTTAGAGTTCATTTGAGGGTCACAAGACCTTGAACTATGTCCTAGATTATAAATATTTCTACTTAAACCTTTAACAGTCGTTAAACTATATGGACCTTTTAACTCGTACTTAAGGGGATCAGCCCTTCATACCATGTATTGTGCACAAACATCTTAACGCTTTCGCATGATAATCCCCTATAATAGGGTTATTGATCTCAGCTTTAGTTAACGAGTCCGCACCAAAGAAAGTTTGGTTTGGATTAGCTCAATGGGTAATTTAGAGTTCAATTATCATCAGCTAAGGAGTAGTTGAATCAAACTTACAATAACTTAAGAGTTCGATAATAAAAAAGTTATGGAATAATTATGAGTCACAAATAATAGACATTATACTTAAAATCATGCTTTAGAAGTAAACTTAAAGCATTTGAAAAATACAATAAAACTTTGCTTGAATAATTAAGTCAAGGTTACATTATTTTCAATAAGGAAACCACATAAAATACTTGACCAAAATGGAATTAAAGAACTTTCATAATTAAGAAGTAGAGTTAAGGAACTTGCTTAATTGTAAACAAGAAAGGATAGAACAACTTGCGTAATCATAATCGCGTTAAGGTACGAAAACTTGCTTCGTGCGTAAGCTAGCAAATAATAACTCGTTTCACAATTATCCTACGTACACGTTATTAACAATAGTAACACAATTAGTTACCATATAGCTAAGTCACATCATTAGTGAACCAACCTAAGTTAACACATAACTCTTATTCATTAGGTTTAATCATTAGTTAAAAACATAACATGATCAAACCACAATTACTATTATTATCCATGTCTAACTTAAACTTGTTAATAATTAACCAAGTTATAATTTAAAATCATAAATCTCACATTAAAAATAGGATTACATACTGTCCAATCAACATATAACTCCATTAACATGCTTTTATAATCCTTCAATTAACATTTTAACCATTTGTACAATTAAATAGAAATCTCTGGCTAAACTGCATAAGTGGCGCTGCAGCGCCACATATTGAACTGCAGTAGGCACGGCAGCGCTGTGCCAAGTCATCAGGGCTCTGCAGACCGGTCTCGGCATTGCAGCACTGCAGTTAACCCATATAACTGGCGCTAAGGCGCCGTCACACATCACCAGATGCTGCTGTAGCATTGCAGCGCCCTGTTTACTAATAAAACAGGCGCTGTTGCGCCACACACAGTAGGACGCAGACAGCTTCGCGAAAATCACAGGAAAAGCCAATTTCGCTTATTAACTCTGCTCAAACTTAAGTTTCAACTCACATAATTTCCACAAAACCTTACAAAAACATAAACTAATGCTTCTAACATGATTTTACACATATAAACAACACAACAATCATTTAAAAACCTTTTAATTCAATGTTTTTGAAGAAAACTCAATTGTTAAGCGTTCTTGACAAAAATAAACACTGCGACTTTGTTTTTAAACCAAATCACTTCATTCAAATCATGTTGTTTTCATTTCTTAATATATTATCACAATCTATAATCGATTTAAAAAAAATAGCATGAATTAGACATCAATTTTAATATCAAAGAAGCTATTTTTCAAAATATTTCACTGTAAATTGCTATGAACATGATTTCTTCATGTTCATCATATTTACATGAATTAAACAACTTAAATACTTATACAAATCATATATAACAATTTATATACACAATTTAACATATATAATTCATATTCTCACAAATTATTATGAAAACTCAAGCACAAAAAAGTTCTAAAACAAAACTAAAACTTTTAGAAAATAGAATTATACCTTAGAATTGCTTGTTAATTTTAGAAGAAGATGATGATGGATTCCTCTTGTTTCACATAGAACTTTTTCTCTCTTCTTTTCTTCATTCTCTCTTTTCTCTCTGATATTTTCTTTCTCTGTTCTTCCTTCTCTAACTTACTTTATGTAATATAAAAACTGATGTATAATATAATACGTATAATAATATAATATAATAACTGACAAACTTAATTCCTCTTAATAAATATATCAGTTACTTGTTTTTAAAAATCAAAAGCCACTAAGGATTGTTTGGCAAAACTGAATTAAAAATAGAATTTTAAAAGTTTTAAGACTTGTTTGGTAAAACTGAATTAAAATCCTTTAATTTATTTTAATAACTCCTTTACTACATAGTTTA
The DNA here is from genome assembly GCA_020205555.1 of Panax stipuleanatus. NCBI lineage: Eukaryota > Viridiplantae > Streptophyta > Magnoliopsida > Apiales > Araliaceae > Panax > Panax stipuleanatus. The sequence goes on along the minus strand of CM035123.1, from coordinate 61,680,561 downwards.
AATGTCACACTTTATTCAATTAAATTCTAATTCAATTAAATTAAAGTTAATATCAACTCATTAAATAAAATTACCACATAACTTAAATTGCCACACAATTATAATTTTTTTATTAATCATAAGTTCATGTAACAAATTAGTAAATCTCTAATTTAATTATTAAATTAAATTATACATTACTATAATTATTCATCAATTTATTAAATCATTACTACCAAATTACCACATAATAATTCAACTAATTTAATTTTCTCAATTAAATTAAACTTCAACCACAAAATTATTAAACATCAATTTAATATTAAACATTAATTTAATTAATATATTACACTTAATTAAATTACTCCACCACATAACCACATTAATTATTTAATCAACTCAATAAATAAATCAACTAAAATATTTATTTAATTCAATAAATATTTAAAATTATAATACAAAAATTTTGTTTGTTACAAATCGGTTGTGAATAAATCGATTAGAAGAATTCTAATCTTATTTAAATAAAAAAATTAAACTAATAATTTATTTAAATAAATAATATTTATTCTACAATAAGGGTAAGCCCCTTAGCGATCAATGACTTTCCAGATAATATAAATTTCAACATTAATCATAAAAGAACCTTTGAGTACATAGTTACCGTACAATTCATTCCTTCTACCATACAATGTCCCAATTAAATATAAGACATGGATTTACTATCAAGTCTTATTTTATTTAATTATATGTATTTCAATCCTAAATGCACAAACTCTGATAATGCAAATTAGAAACTACTTTTTAATTTTATTCTGTCTTGACCAAAGACTACTAAGTTGTCATTTATCGAATCACATAGGACATTCACTTCTTTTACTAGAAGTGGTAGATTCTTTATTGATTATTCATTAACTTCATGTATAATTAATTATACCCAAGCATACCCTTTGATATACCCCTAGGGTCTTAAGGGACATATCAAAGTATAACTCATCATACATAAGATACTATGATGATCTCAAGTCTAGGGATTACTTGTACTACTATCACTAAAGGAATTCCTATTGATAGGCGAGCAAAATTCCATTAGGTATTCCTTAGCCAGCCACGTTCAGTGTTCTTATTCTCCAATAAGCACCTAATGGAATTATGATTAGGTTGCGAAACAATGAAGGAATTGGGTGAAAAATGGATTGGGGATGTTTTTTATGTGGTTCGGGTTTTGTAAGTCGCAATTGGATTGGGAGAATGTGGTGAAGTCGACTGGAGAAAGGACTTTAAAAATTAAAAACTGTGTACCTTGCCGGGGAGAGAATTTTCACCCTTCAAACTACGCCGGAGCAAAGTCTGCTAGAGGAGTCTGCACCTAGGCGCCTTTTTTCCTTTGTTAAACCTCGTCAGGGCGAGTTTGGCCAGAGAGATCTGCGCCTAGGTGAGATTTTGCTTTGAAAATTCTGCGCCGGGGCAAGAATGCTATTTCCTGCCAAAAATTTTCCTTTGTGTGCTCATTCTCCCGACTTTATAGCACGCGTGTTATAGCCTTTGTTTCTCTTCTTCCTCATATGAATATATGCTCCCATCTTAGATTTAGTCTCAGTTTCATTCATTCTGTATACTTAGAACCTCCAATGCCTGCAATGATGAGAGACAAAAATGGATTAGAGTACACACTTTGGATCATGAGTATGAAAACTTATAAAGTAAATAAATCCTAAAAATTAAAAATTTGAAGATTTTACAAATGGACACTCTGCAATTAAGCTCATAAGTTCTTGGCTTCCAGGGGGCGTTGCCCCCTTGCAACCCCAGCTAGCTCACCAGCGAGCTGGGCAGCCGCTTGCTCACCGGTGAGCTAGACCCCCGACTGGGTAATCGTAGTGGCTGTTAGTTGAACCCGCCAAATATAACAACTTACTTTCCTATTAGTAAATTAAATAAACTAAAATAAATATAAAATTCTTGGGTTGCCTCCCAGTTAGTGCTTGGTTTAGAGTCTTTCAGCCTGACTTTGTTTGGTCAACGCTATCCAATTCCTCTTCGATAATTGAGGATCCCTCCATCCATTAGTAGCAATATGTTATTTGGGAGGTTCCCAATAGTGATGGTCATAGCATCAAAGTCACCAAGCTTGATTTTTATAGATATATTCTCCATTGAAAACGTCCAATAACTAGGTGCTTCTTCCATTGTGGTTGTGATTAGATTGGGGTATGGAAGCTTGTCAAACACAACGGGCTCTTCTTTTTTTTTCTTTTTCTCATCCCACCATAACTCCAACACTGTACTAGCTCTCATGTTATAAAGAGCCTTGCCGAAGGTATGACTACCAAGTGGGCATGGTTTTGCAAAACTAACTAGATCCTTAATCTTTGGTGGAGAAGGCACTTGGGGAACTAAAAGAATCAGTTCGTCTTCTTTGGAATTCACAGTTAGATCTTTGCCGACCTCATTTTCCTTATCCCCACTTGTCTCCTTTCTTTTGATATCTTGTGGCTCATCTAGTTGCAGATTTGGTTTGGGCTCTCAATCAGTTTTGAAATCCATGTCATAAAGCCAAGTGTTTAGAGGACGGTTGTTTAAGGCTTTGGTCATTTGCTTTATCTGATTCTCAAGATTTTAAATTGACCTCTATTGATTACTCCTCTTCTCCTCATTCGACGCTATGAACTTGGACAATAATTCCTACAATCTTGAATTTTCTATTTTCAATCTCGGAATCCATGTATTGAGGACCATTGGTTGAGGCATTGATGTTCCATCTAATTCTTAAGATTTTGGTTCGATATTTCTTGACTCATCCTCATCTCCTCTAGGTTTGCTATGAGTTTTGACATGAATTTCTCCAGATTTGACTTTTCTTCCTGTGGCAATGGAGGTGGACATGAGAATTCTGGTGTGTATGTTGGATTGGGAGCGTAGTATTGGTCTTCATAATTATAGCTTCATGAAGAATCCGGGTGATACCCCTAATCTTGATGATAATTGGGATAAGCATAGTTGTTGAGGTAATCACCACCACACTGTCCCGGTCCAAAATTGACGGTACATTGAGGACTCGGATGGTTGCCAACACAATAGTTACAAACTACTGCTATCTTTCGAATATGTTGGGCTACAAAAATATCCAACCTCTTTGAAAGTGTCTCAAGCTGTGCTGATGATGCAAGAATTACATTGAGTCCATCAATTCTTGTTTCCATTGGTTGAGTAATTCTCATATATGGCCATTGGTAATTAAATCCAGCCATGGTACCTGAGAAGAGAGAAAAATAGGAAGAGATAAAAAAAATGTTTAAATTAAGACTAATTTGATTGAAGCTAATATTGGTAAAAATTATTAAACTAATTCCTTGGCAACGGCGCCAAAAACTTGTTGGGTAAAATCTAGTTACGCACAATACGCAAGTATACGTGGTCAACAAGTAATAAAGTGAAATTAGAGTATCGTTCCCACGAGGAATTATTTAATAAAAATCACCAAGTACTAACCTGTAACCAACTCAATCTTATTTAAACGAATGAATTAGTATTTCGAATTAACAATACGTAATTAAACTAATTCTAACTACCACTAGAATGAAATAGAATATGAAGAATTGAGACTAAAATTTCACCTATTATTTTATTTAAATCAATACACTTCCCATTAAATCAATTTAATTATCTTGGATTGTTAATCAAGAACATTAAGGTAAAATATAACCATCTCTCGATGCACCATACCCATATCAACTTAAATCCATAAATGATAGAATTAAGATGAACACCTTAATTAACTAATCCACTATATCTCTATGTGAATTACAATTAAAAAGAGTTTAAGCACAAGTTCTTATAAAATTACATGTGGTGTAAAGGTATATCTCTATCCTAAACAAAAATCATAAATTCCAACGCCATGCATAAAACACAATCACATGCTATTATGATTAGATCTAAACCCATAATCCGTATCTCGATTTTATATGGATTATCCCGGTAATTGATAGCTAGACAATTTAGCAATTATTCACAAACCATAATAGACAATCCAATAATAATGAACAAGACTAACGAGGAAGCATATCAAAGTAAACTACGCAACAAGATCCATTATAATCTCAAAATAGAGTTTAGCTCATAATTAAGTCAAAATCCATAATCCACAATTGTTTATACATTGAAAGATAGAAAAATAGAAGTAAAGAGAAGTTAGGAATTGAGATATGTAAATCTGAATTTCTCTTGCTCCACTCTGAATCTCCAATGATCTTCAATTGCTTCAATCTCCAAATCTAATGAAAACTAGGGTTTTTCTAATCTAATCTAATATAATGGAATGGAATGGAATAATCTAGCATGCCCTAATCCTTGTGAATACTCTCCTTTTATATCCCTCTCGATGTGTCTTTCAGTCATCCTTAAAGTCCTTGAACCAATCAGCAAAACAAATCCTTCTCCGAGTCAACTTCTGAAAATTTATTCTTTCTTCCCAACATCTGCGCCTAGGCGCATATTTTACACTATAGAAACTCGCTGGGGCAAGTGAACAGTAATTCGAAATTACAAAAATGTCATTAAGCTCTATTTTTCATGTTTTGACCTTTTGAAGCCGTTTTGTACAACACAAACACCAAAAAAGTAAAATAACACTAAAAATACTTACATTTAACAAAGAATCAAGTCTAAAAGGTGTCCAATTTGTAGGTATAAAACCCACTAATCAGCGATCATGGTGTTGGGATCGACCACTTTAATCATAGTGTCTGGCTCGACGATCGCAGTGTTGAGTGGTACAGACTTGTCTGAGTCTGTTTCATCAAAAATGATGTGAATAGAGACTTCAACACTTAGGGTTTTCTTGTTGAACACTATGTAGGATTTGTTATCTGAGGCGTATCCAATAAAGATTCCTTCATCTGACTTCGGTTGGAACTTAGTCAGATATTATTTTCCATTATTGAGAATGTAGCAAGCACAACCGAAAATATGAAAATAACTAACGTTTGGCTTTCTTCCTTTTTATAGCTCGTAGGGAGTCTTCTTCAGTGTAGAGTGAACAAGAGACCTGTTTTGAGTGTAGCGAGTAGTGTTGATAGCTTCTGCCCAGAAGTAATCAGGTAGATGAGCTGCTGCTAGTAGAGTTCTCACTACCTTAATCAGGGTTCTGTTCTTTCTTTCAGCTACTCCATTTTGCTGTGGAGTTCTTGGAGCTGAGAAGTTATGATTGATGTCATTACTTGCACATAACTGATCCATCTCAGAGAAGTTGAATTCTCTTCCATGATCACTTCTAATGGCCTTAATCTTCTCTCCTTTCTCATTCATCACCAGTTTGAACATCTTGATAAGTTGGGAGCTCGTTTCATCCTTTGAACTTAGAAAGAATACCCATGTGAATCTGGTGTAGTCATCCACTATCACCAGTGAGTATCTTTTCCCTCCAAGGACTACAGTTGGAATAGGCCCAAAAAAATCCATGTGAAGTAATTGTAGGGGCTTATCATTAGAGTTGAATATTTTTCCTTTGAATGAGCTCCTTGTCTGCTTTCCAAGTTGACAGGCATTGCATGGTCTTTCTTTGACGAAGTTGAGTTTAGGCAAGCCTGCTACCAAATCTTTGGAGGCTAGTTTCGACATGTTCTTGAAATTGAGATGACATAATCTTTTATGCCATAGCCAGCTCATTTCTTAGGAGGCTTTAGCAAGAAAACATATTGTCTTATCGGAACTTAGTTCAACAAGGTTGACAACATAGACATTTCCTTCTTTGGTTCCAGTCAGCTTTAAAGAAGAAGTCTTTAGATCTCTAACTTAACATTGATTATTGAGGAAGGTGACTTAATGACCTTTGTCTCATAGTTGGTTGATACTCAGGAGATTGTGCTTCAGTCCTTCCACATAAGCTACTTTGCTGAAGGACACAACACCATTTCCAGCTGAGCCATATCCTCTAGTCTTGCCAGATCCATTATCTCCAAAGATGACTGTAGGACCCTCCCTCTCTTTGAAATTATACAGGAGAGCTTTATTTCTAGTTATGCGCCTTGAGCATCCACTATCCGGGTACCAGGTTGTTACAGTGGAGCTCTGTTGTGAAGAACGAGAATTTTGTAATTTATTTTTATATTTATTGAATCAAATAAATATTTTTGATGATGTATTTATTGTGTTAAATAATTAATTGATGAAATTAAGGTAGATTAATTTAATTATATGTGTTACATTGATTAAATTAATGTAGAGAATTTTATAATTCAAAGTATGAATTAAATTGAGCTTATTTGATAAAATAAATTATTTAATAAGCATAAGTTATTCTAATTAATTTAATAATTAATTAGAGATGTAAAGATTTCACATAATTAATAAATAAGAATTTTAATTATGTGATTATGTGATTTAATGTGGATTGTCATATTTTATTTAATTGAATTTAAATAAGATTATTGGATTAATTAAGTGTGACAATTAAAACTATGTTATAAGCATTTAATTAAAATAAAGGGAAATGAAGAATAAAGGACAAACAAATAAGGCCCTAAGGGGAGTTGGGCAGTTAATCCATTAAGGGATTAACTGACCACTACGATATCAGTTTTATATATATATATATATATATATATATTATATACGTATATTATATCTAGCCTTATATTACATTACATATCAGATATAACATATATCATATACAGAGAGAAACTTAGAGAAATATCAGAGAGAAAAGAGAGAATTTGAGAGAGAATTGAGAAATTTAGAAGAAAAGTTGTAGATTCTAGAGTCTCTATCATCATGTTTGAATCATATACACAAAGTAGAAAGGGTAATCCCTTATCTCAAGTCTCTAATTCATGATTTCATGTTTTCTCCATTAAAAGCATATTTAAGTTCTCTATAATTAAATTTATGAATGATTATTGTATATATGATGCTATATATGTTAATAAGTGTTCATAACATGTTTTATACCATGTATGCATGAGTTAAAGTAGTTAATTTCATGTAATTATACATTAATTGGAGTTTCATGAATTATAGAGTATAAAAAATATGAAGAACACATATATAGCCTTATGTACAAATTTATATGCTATAATTGTTTACTTAACATGAAATTGGCAGTAGATTATAATTATACATGTTAAAACGAAGAGAACGAACTTTAAACAGACGGATTCGAAGTTATAACGAATCCGTAATGTTAAATTTCATGATTTCTCTCGAAACTTTTTAAAATACCAAGAATAGTAGAGTAATTGCATGATCTAAAGTGTTAAAAACATGTTAGTATCATGGTATGATATTTCTGTGAAGTTTATACTTCATGAGTATCAGTAATTATCATCGTGTTAGTGTAAATTTGAGTTAATTGGGCTACGAACTGTCAAAATCGCGAACTGAACCTGAATCGCTAAGGTACACCCGCCCCAGCGGCTCCATACCCGCCCCAATGGGCCCCTTGTAGAATATATACCCGCCCCAGCGGGCATAACACCCACCCTAGCGGGTGTAGTGTAGAGAAAAATTAGTTTTCGACCATTTTGTGTATTGTTAAGCCATAACATGATGTATTAACTGAATATAATGAACCTAATTTGACGCCCCCAAATTCGGACCGCCACTTAGTCACTCGAATTCGGTTCGTCAAGTGCTCATGGTAATACAATAATAACTAAAATCACACATTCACAGCGGAAGATCTAATCTAGAATAATATACAATAATTTATTATAATTATTCCCCCAAGTCTCGCAACCTACAGTACTTAATAGATTACATAATAATATCAATTAACGACTTATTACATAATCTAACTTAAGCTTAAACATGGTCAAATCCAATCTTACTACATCATCTTAATACAACATTAAAATATTTAAAACATAAAAGAGACAAGCTAGTTGGTAGCCTTGCCCTTGCCTTTATCGACGCTCGAAGGTTCGCCCTGCTCTGCCTTAACTGAAATATTTTAGGAAAAGCAAGAATGAGCATAAATTTGCTCAGCAAGTAATATAACAACAAGGGTGAGTAATATAGTTCTCGAATCTCAAAAGAGTATAACAGGATGTGATAGTTTCTAGGATAACAAGAAATATCAACAGTTCTCAATAATAGTCGCTAAGGACAGAAAGATATCAATAAGATTCAATACTAAATCAATTCAAGGTTTCAAGATAACTGAATACTGAGCAGTCACTAAGGACTATGAACTCTTACTAGAATTAACAGTATTAAACTGATAACCTAATCGAAAATAAGTACAACAGGTGATCAGCCTAAAGTACCCTACGGTATGCATATCATTCAATCGTACTAAATTGTGCACACATCGGTCTCCCGACAAATATATTTTTCCTTCAAAGATGGTTGTTCATCTCAGTCAAACACATGATTCGACACCAATTAATTGGTTTGGGTCGCTTTTCAACAATATAAGTCTAGCCAAATCAAATGGCATAGATCACAACAATTATAAGTTCAATCTCAAGATTTAAAGTTTGAAGAATATAAATCAACTTTTGTCTTATCCATGAAGTATATGATTCATAATATCTGGATTTCAATCTCAAAAGCTTACTTGTACGACAATAGTATCGCAAGCTAAATGAATGTTCAATAAAGAGTAGAATTAGGAACTTGCTTACAACGTTTCTCGAATAATGTAAACACAAAGATAGGATACTTGCCTTATCGTAGTTTATCCATGAAAAGCAAATCAACACTTTCGAATCCCTATCGTAATATAGTTACGTATATATATGATAACCATTAGTCATATATTATAGCTTCATATCTTATCTTGGACATACGATCAACACACAAGCAAGTCTTAGCCTAGCTACATAGTTATATCATACATAGTATCATATTAATATAACTTTTATCCTTAACGTTCCTCTTTTTGAGTTTAAACATATTCTCATATCATTAAAATCACATAAGATCACAACAAATAGCAAACATACTTGTTTTAGTACGTTATAGCATTATTGTAAGTTAACCGTCAAATCGGATTCAAGTATCACATAACATATGATATCACTTAGCATGTATACATATCAAAGGGGTCCTTCCATGCTTGTTCAACCTCTTCACATTCAATTTTTTCATGATATAGGTTCTAGCTTTACATCTTTAGACAATTTAAGGCCTTACAATATCATGATATCATGTAAACCATCATGCTTGTTATTTTAAACATACGAGGCGATCATGTAGTTTGTTTTAGGCATGCTCACAAGTATCTTTACTACATACATATTACTAGCATCGCTATCGATTTTGAAATCATACTTCATTTTGCGTTTATTTAGTTTTCATGGCACTTAGCATGGTATGTACACATGTATATATATATATGACACATTAGTGAGGTTTAAAAAAACTATCGAACATGCCCATGATTTTCAGAATCTGAACCTCGATCTAACATGTCAAGATTTACGTTCAAAACTCATACTTTCATTAGTAAGGTTTACTAATAAGGCATAGCGTGTCCATGTTATATTATTAAACACGTATACACAAGTCATCGTGTTCTTCATGCATTTCTAAACCATAATAACATGTTCAAAGTCCGAATATAATTATAGCACATCTAAGTCCCCTTTTCATAATCTCTAAGTTCCTTTTTAAAATTCTAAGTTCACTTAACGAGGTTCACATGATCACATTTCATTACGGAACTTATATACGCGAGTTAACATGCATCTCATGTGTTTCTAGGTCATACTAATGTGCCTCAAAAGTCAGAATATTAACATGGCTTATATACGTCAAAATTCAATTATAAACCTTACGTTTATTTTCAAAACTATAACCTTGTCATTCATGCATGAAATCTTAATAAAACATGCTTATGTTAGGTCTATGTACCCATATATATATGCTACCCATGTTAACATGCTTGCCTAATCTATACAAGTAACTACCACATAGAAGTTTCAAGAATAAAAATTAGATTCTGGTTCCAGAGGCAGCTGCGCCTCAGTAGTAAATCGGCGCAGCTGCGCCGTGTTTCGGCCAGCACCAGTGAGCTCCCTGCTTCGGCAGTTCCTAGCCCAAACACAGAAATTCTTCACGAATTCGACTATAAACTAACAGCATTGTCTCATTAACACATGTATTAACTTATATAACAACCAATTAACATTATCAAATCACAAAATCATGAATTCCAATTAATATCCAGAAGCTAAGAAATTTCAGAGAACAACAATGAAGAACATGAGAATGTGATTATACCTTTGCTATGCAAATGAACTGCTGCTAAATCTAGAATGCTCAACACTGATATATATATATATATATATATATATATATATATATATATAACTCTCAACTTAACACTTAAAATTTTTTTCAGAAAATTAAATTGAAGGAGATGGGTTGTATTTATAGAGAAACCAATATACAGACAATGCATATATACACCAAATTAAACTAACGAGATTTTGTATTGTATGGAGGTTAATGGAGAGTTGGTAATTGGTTGGTGAAACTCATTATCAAAACCACTCCCTTGTTCATCATGATAGCTAATCTTTGTTGCTGAGTTTAAGGAAGAAATAAGGAGTAGGCTAGCTTGAGTTGTTCACGTGTACAAGGATTGTGTTTATCAATATGGGACAAGCTTCTAAGTATCCAGCATTCTAGCAACATGAAGTGTATTAACACTAAGGCCATATATACATACTATATATATATATATATATATATATATATATAGATTATAATGTACTTAGAGTCACAATGTAAGTCACGTAATTAATATTTCAAGGTAGTAGAGGTGATATGACAATGTAGCATACATATAATCCATGTACATTTTATCATACCGGTATAATTTAATCGGATACTATCACATTTATTATTAAATTCTACAATCAACAATTGATTACAATATATTCATGATATATTATTTTAATGTATACTTACATATGTATTGTCACATAAGCATCATGATGCATTCATAACATATATTTTCAATATAGTATAGTCACGTTAATGTTATACTACACTATATAATATAGTTACATCCCAAATACTTTATATTATTAATTATTGCATACTTGCACATAACAATCAACAATCAATACAACCTTATTATATTAATAACTTACTTATTTTTATTATTCATAATGTCAAATAAATAAATTATTCATCTCATTGATTAATGTAATTATTAATAATACTTAATTAATAATCATAGGATTAATCATCACATTCGCAAATATAAATCTCAGTATATTTATAAACAAGTGGTTTATTATTATTTTATCACTTGCAATAATAAAAATCAACATACCAACAATTAATTATAGATTAATTATTTAATAGTTCCTTCATTAATTTATATAACCATTATTATTTCTCATCACCGTGCCACACAAGGCATTCAACGAGTTTATCGAAAACTCCATATATTCTCAATTATTATAACCATTCAATTTAATATAATTGAGCTAACTCATCTCATAACACAAAATTATTTATATTCAAATAAATTCTCATTCCTATTAATATATTAATTTAATAATATTCAGAAATTATCGGGAATTACACCCTCCCCCCCCTTATAAAAATTTTGTCCCAGAATTGCTACAAGGTTACACAAGTAGATGGGGATAATCCCTCATCATCCTATCTTCTAACTCCCACGTAGCCTCTTCGACATCGTGGTTACGCTAAAGTACTTTTATAGATGAAATAACTTTATTTCTTAAGGTTTGCTCTTTTCTATCTAATATCTGGACAGGAATTTCTTCATACGCCAAGTTCTTCTCTACTTGAATAGGCTCATAAGAAATCACGTGCTTGTAGTCGGCTTTGTAAGGTCGCAACACGAAAATGTGGAACACGTTGTGGATGTGTTCCAACTCGGGTGGTAATGCAACTTTGTATGCTACTTCGCCCACTCGCTTCAGTATCTCGAACGGTCCTATGAATCTTGGACTCAACTTTCCTTTCTTGTCGAAACGGATCTTTCCCTTCCATGGAGATACCTTCAAGAATACGAAACTGCCGACTTTAAAGTCTCAGTCCTGCCGATGCAAATCTGCGTACTTTTTCTGGCGGTCTTGAGCAGCTGCTAGTTTGGCTCTTATAACTGTCACCACATCTGCGGTTTGTTGTACTAACTCTGGTCCGAGTATTCGTCGCTCTTCGACTTCGTCCCAATATAATGGCATTCTACACTTTCTTCCGTAAAGAGCTTCATACGGTGGCATGCCGATACTCGCATGGTAACTATTATTATACGCAAATTCGACTAAGGGTAGGTGGTCGTCTCAATTTCTCTTGAAGTCCATCACGCAAGTCCTAAGCATGTCCTCCAGCGTTTGTATAGTTCGCTCACTCTGTCCGTCTGTCTGAGGATGATAAGCGGTACTCAACCTCAACTGTGTTCCCATTCTCTCTTGCAAGCTTTTCCAAAAGTTCGACATGAAGCGCGGATCTCAATCAGAGACAATCGACACCAGCACTCCATGTCGTGAAACAATCTCCTTTACGTACAAACTCGCTAACTGATTCAAATTGTAGCGGATCTTGATCGGTAGAAAATGTGCGGTCTTCGTTAGTCGATCCACGATAACCCAAATGGCATCATATCCCTTTTGTGTGACTGGAAGTCCTACCACGAAGTTCATTGTAATATGCTCCCATTGTGACACCCCCAAATCCGGGTACTTCGTTTCCATATGATTTGGTGTTCACTTTCTAATATAACATACATCTACCCAATGAATAATGTAAAATAAACTACAACTTAAATTAGAATAGATAAATCTCCCTTAAAACAAGGGTTACAACCTTTTCAAGATAATCCCGGTTTACTCTAACCTTGACATGAATATAATAAAGTGCGGAAACAAAAACATAACATTCAAGTCTTATTACAATCATTCTCAATATAATAAAAAAAACAAGTCTTCACTTGCTTTGCTTTCCCTTGCCCTTACTCATAGACGGAGCATCAGCGTTATCAACCTTAACTGAAATTGTTATTTAATGCAAGAGTGAGCAAACCACAGCTCACTGGAGTTTAACAATAACATAGACATGAAAGGATATATTTAAAAGAATATGAACAACTTAGCTTGCTTCAATAATAAAGAATTGAATAATAATTCTCTATCAACATTAAAATTCGAATATAGAATTTATCTGAGGGTCATAAGACCTTTGAACTCTTATCCTATGTTATAAATATTTATATTTAAACCTTTAACAGTCAATAAGACTATGGACCTTAACTCGTACTTAGGGGAATCAGCCCTTCGTACCATGTATTGTGCACAAACATCTTAACGCTATGCGTAGTAACCTCCCCTAGTAAATAGGATTGTTCAACTCAGTAATTTGAATTCAAGTCCGCACCAAAGAAAGTTTGGTTTGGATAAGCTTACAAGGGTAATTTAGAATTCATGTTCATCAACTAAGGATTAGTTGAATCAACTTCCAATAATTCATAAATAAAAGAATTATGAATTAAAATATGCTTTAGAATCAACTTAAAGCATTTAAAATAATAACTGGATCTTACTTGAACAATAAGTTAAGATCATTTCAATTAAATAAACAATTGTCTAATACATAAATAGAAAGGACATTCTCAACAATGAATATATGAATTCAAGAATTTGTATATAATCAACAAGTTTAGGGTACAGAAAACTTGCATAAAATTAACGAGTTTAGGGTTTAGAAGACTTGCCTCAAGCGCAAGCTACTTAATTCAATTCACGTACTCTAATACTTCTTATACACATTCAATTATAATAATCTAAATCAGTTAACACATAACTAATTCACATAAGTGGTTAACCCTCATGGTTAACTCACTCTAATTAAATAAACAATAATAATTAACTATCACATAGTTAATCACATCACACATATACTCACATAATTAACTTAATTATGTATTTAACTAAATTATAATTAAACAATTATAATTCAAACACTTAATAAAATTATAATTACCATTTAAATTATAAATAATTATAATTTAAAATCAATTAAACTACATTCATACATTTATAATTACACAATTTATAATTAATCATGTAATTATCAATTTAATTAATAATTACTTAAACTATACCATGCATTATAATTACATAATTTATAATTAATTATGTAATTATCAATTTAAAATCCACAATTAAACATGCATTTATTAAATTATAATTACATAAATTATAATTTAAATTAACATCTAATAAATCAACCTTTATTCATTATAATTTAAAATAAACATTTACTTTTGATTATAATTATTTAAATTATAATTATATATCACATTTAAATAATAATTCAAATCATACTTTAAGGTTTTCAAACCTCTTTTCTTTTCTAAATATAAATTTGTCAAATTTATGTTAACAACATGTTGTAGCAACTAGATACATGTTCACTGTCATTGCATAATTAAACTAGGTTCAAAATCAACACTGCACAATTAGCTAACCTTCACTGCCTAAGCACTGTGCCCGGCGCAGCTGCGCAGGGAAAGATTCTGGGAAAGGCAGCCGGCGCAGCTGCGCTGCTTTTGGCTGTGTTACCGGCGCAGCTGCGCAGGAACACGGACAGAGGCAAACAGCAACGGCACCATGCTTCACTATTAACCCATACAAGCCAACAATCGGCAATTCACAGTAACTTAAATATTGTAAATCATACCTATGCAATAATACATATATATAACATGCTTCTAAAATACAAAACCATCTAAACAATGATAATCACAAATTTTAAAATCTAATTTGGCCATTTTCATGAAAACTCATATTTTTCATAAAATAATTCACTGTAACTATTTTTCTCCATCAATTCGAACTTACATACATGCATTACATACGAAGTTGAAGATAGCATCTAGAAATTACTTAATAAGCATATTAACACATACCAATTGCATGAATTTCTCAATTAACATTAACTACACTCATGAAATTCCATATGAACTCATATAAACATGAATTTTCTGTTAAAAATATATTTCTACAGTAATTTGATTTTTGAAAATCCTCTTATGTCATACAATTACCACAATCAACACATGGATACAATACATATATATAAAATTCATGATTACATAATTTCATGAAATTCACATAAAATTAAATTTACAGAAACTCAAAACAATGAAGAACAACTGATCACAATTCTTTAAAACTATAAGATATTAATTACCTTTTTGATGATTGGAGAAGAATACAATGACTAATTCTAGCCTTCACAAGTTTCTTCTTCCTTCTCTTCTCTAACTTCTCTGCTCTTCTTTTCTCTTTTTGTTCTTAGCTTTACAAACTAACTTCTAATCTAACGTAGTATAGATATATTATAACTGATATAATATACGTATACTAATGATATATATGTAACTGCTAATTACTTAATATATATAATAAATACATTTATTATATAAGTTACAAAATTCAAAAACCACAATGCCTTGTTTGGCAAAACAAGGATATTTTCAAAAATTGATTATTAATGCTAAGGCCATGTTTGGTAAACAATTTATTTAAAAATAGCTTTTTGATAGTTAGGGCCCTGTTTGGTAGAAATAGGTTTAAAACAAATACAAGGGCCTTGTTTGGTAAAAATTATTTAAAAATTCTTTTCCTTTTATTTTAATATATCATTTTGACACATACTTTAATGTCATATTTTAATCAATTAAATATTAATCATCTAATTTAATCAATTAAAATCTAACATCCATTAATCACATAAAATTTGCCACATAATTATAATTACTCGCTAATTATAATTCATGTAACACTTCATCACATAATTCATCTAATTCAATTATCTCAATTAAATTAGAACTATAATATAACATTAATATATATACATATCAATTAAATAACATTCATTAAATTAATATGTAACACTCAATTAAATCATTACCATAAATTACTTAATCTATTTATTTACTCAATAAATAATTCACATAAATATTTATTTAATTCAATAAATATTTAAAATTAAATATAAAATCTCAATCGTTACAATCTTCCCTCCTTAAAAGGATTCTGTCCCCACAATCACACATAAAAAAAAATCTCGTCTATTACACCCATTTTCACTCCGGTATTTCTAACGGTTGTATTAAACCACTCGATCGCTGGTGCTCTGCTTTTATGCGTTGGCAAGTCAAACATTTACTAACGCATTTTGCAACTTCCCGTTTCAAATTGGGCCACCAAAAGTGTTGCCTCAAATCTCGGTACATCTTAGTGCCTCCCGGATGAACGAAATATGTCGTATTGTGTGCCTCCTACAAAATCTCTTCTCTCAACTCGGTTACCGCTGGCACCCACATTCTCCCTTCGAATCTCAAGATACCGTCTTTATCCATTCGAAATCTCTCTTCTTCATTTTCTGCGATCCTCTTTCTTATTTTCTCGCACTCCTCGTCCTTCTCTTGTGATTCCTTTACTCTATCCAACAATGTCGGACGAGCTTCCATTATGAACAACTTTTCTTCAGACCCTTCTTTAGGGATTTCGGCACATAAACGCCGCAGGAAATTAAAAATTTTTCAAAACCCTAAAATAGGATCTATGCGAAAAACATATTAATTCAGAGGTTTAGATTTGTTTTACCGATTATTCAAGCCGCCTGAACGGAGACGATGGAGATTCTGGAACTGCTTCGAATCCTCAACACAATCCAACGGAACTGCGCCTCTACGGTATCCACACGAACGTCCCGCGAATCGTCACACGATCTGCAGCAAGGAAAGCTGTGCTACTAGCCGCCAAGGATCTGGATTTTTCTCTCTAGTCTCTCTCTAAGAGCAGCTAGGGTTTTGATATCGATCATATCCTAAACAGCTGATATATCATATATATAGCAGTTAAAGGAATTAACCAAAGCCTAATCCAATTAGAAAAATAAAAGCCGAATTTATATATACATATATTATATCTTAATTAAGTCTTACTTAATTAATATACATATATATAAAAATTATCCTATTAATTTAAATACTATCAATCATATTGATATATTTAAATCCATACAATTTAAATTAATTCCGTTTTAATTACGTTCTAAGTGTGTGACCCTATAGGTTATTATTATGTTGGCAATAATTTTAAAATCATATTATAAAATTATAAACAGTGAGCGGCATCTAGTAATGCATCACTGCTACCCAAATAATAATAAGATCGGTGATTCGATACAACCTTTTCGTGACCAATGTTTCAATGTAATTTAATCCTTTTAACCTTGACATCCTAAATTAAACTCGAGGCATGGAATGTGTCATCCTCTTCATAATTTAATCTGAGTTTTCTTGATTGATGAGTAGACTATATGAAACAAATCACTATTTGAGCATGGCCATGCATTTCATAGTCCTACTCAATCAAGAGGCCTATGGATATCACCCTTAATATATAGGAGGGTTAAATTCCATCTAGATCACTCATATTCCTCACACAATTCATGATGTACCCAATAATCACCTTTATCGTCCACCCTATTAAAGGTGGCCTTTAATGATATCAAAGTACATAAATTCTCGTGTAGTAATATAGTGATTTCAGGTCGGAGGATCATTACATCATTGTCACTATGAGAATTGCTTATGACACTTTGCATAATGCTCCACATAGAATTCTCATGGTGGGTCTGTCCAGTACATTGTTCTCTAACATGTACCTATGCATTGACTCAATATCTCATATATTTATGACCAATGAGATTTGGCCATCAGTCAATCCACATACTAGTCTCAATGTATCATTGTTGTCCCATTAACAATGACACTCGACTAGGGACATTTAAGAGTAATGAAACTAATTGTAATTATATGATCTCATGTTCAAGTCACATACTTGAAGCCATATAATTTGTATCACTATTCTAAGGACTTTTATTATGTTAACATTTATATAACGCAGTAAATAAAACCATAATAAAATAATTCATTTATTCAATCAAATATAATATCAAAAATGTTAAGCAATTACATCAAAGAATTAGCCTCTAGGGCATAAACTCTAACACCTTCTGGTCCTTTCACTTCTATCTCTAATTTCTCCATCTCTCTTATCAGCTCTTCCTGAGTTGTTAAGTGAAACAGTTTCTCCCTTCCTTTTCTGCTCAGAGCATCGGCAACTACGTTTGCTTTACCCGGGTGATAAAGAATATCGCAGTCATAGTCTTTGATTAATTCTAACCACCTTCTTTGACGCATATTCAATTCTTTCTGTGTGAAGATATATTTCAGACTCTTGTGGTCCGTGTATATCTCACATTTCTCTCCGTACAAATAATGTCTCCAAATCTTCAACGCAAAAACTACTGTCGCTAACTCTAAGTCATGAGTAGGGCATCATTTTTCGTAATCCTTCAATTGTCGAGATGCATACGCAATGACCTTGTCGTGTTGCATGAGCACACAACCAAGTCCCTTGTACGATGCGTCACTATACACCATAAACTTTCCAGCATCATCTGGTAATGACAATACAGGCGCTTCGCTTATTCTCTTTTTCAGTTCTCGAAAACTCTCTTCACATTTGTTTGTCCATATAAATTTCACCGTCTTCCTCGTCAGATTAGTCAACGGGGTTGCTATCTTAAAAAAATCTTGGATGAATCTTCGATAGTACCCAGCTAACCCTAAGAAACTTCTTACCTCCGTCGGTGTTCTCGGTTGTTCCCAATTACTTACTGCGTCGACCTTTGCAGGGTCTACTGAGATTCCATTCTTATCCACCATGTGGCCTAAGAATTGAACCTTCTCCATCCAAAATTCACACTTAGAAAATTTTGCATACATCTTCTCTTTCCTTAGTGCCTCCAAAATAATCTTTAGATGTTCGGCGTGTTCTTCCTCTGTCTTCGAGTAAACCAGAATGACGTCGATAAAAATTACCACGAATTTGTCCAAGAATGGATTGAAAACTCGGTTCATCAAGTCCATGAATGCTGCCAGAGCATTAGTCAATCCAAATGACATTACCAAAAACTCGTAATGTTCATAACGGGTTCGAAACGCAGTCTTTGGTATGTCCTCATCCCGTACCTTCAATTGGTGATAACCTGTCCGTAGGTCGATCTTGAAAAAACACTTTGCTCCCTTCAGCTGATCAAACAAGTCATCTATCCTCGGTAGCTGATATCTGTTCTTGATCGTTACTCTGTTTAATTCTCGATAATCGATACAAAGCCTCATCGATCCGTTCTTTTTCTTAACGAATAACACTAGTGCTCCCCAAGGAGACACACTCGGTCGAATGCAACCCTTATCCAATAACTCTTGCAGTTGTATCATTAATTCCTTCATTTCTACTGGCACCATACGATATGGAGCTTTCAAAATCGGTGTCGTTCCCGGTGCTAAGTCTATTACGAATTCAATTTCTCTGTCTGGCGAAAGATCAGGCAGATCGTCCAGAAATACATCTAGAAATTCATTCACTACGGATATATCCTTAATTTTTACTCCCTTTTTTCGAGTATCTATACTGTTCCTTAACAATTTCTTGGCCTGCATCATCGTAACGCAACACGATTGCGTAAGAGATGAGCTACCATAAAACACTACCTTAGACTTACTCGGAGTCTGAAGGTTCACACATTTGTTCTGACAGTCAATTATTGCAGCATGGTTATATAACCAATCAATTTCCAGTATTACGTCAAATTCTCCCAATCTAATTGGAATCAAGTCTACGCTCAATTCATGTTCTCTAATGTTTGTGCGACAATTTTGATAAACATATTCTACAGGGATTATTTCCTTATTCGCAACTTCTATGTTTAAGGAATTTTCTAATCGTTCTCGGGGTGAATTAAGTCTAAGGATTACTTGTACTACACTCACTAAAGGAATTCCTATTGATAGACGAGTAAAACTCCATTAGGTATTCCTTAACAAGCCACATTCAGTGTACTTATTCTCCAATAAGCACCTACATACTTGCTTTAATGTCTCCACACAAATGATTATGAGATCGATCATCCTCTTCCAAAGAGCAAGCAACGTATGTACCAATCTATCCGGATTCACTAATCCCCTATTTAGTAATCCATCGATTGAGAACTATTTTAGTTTTAAGCTATCTAAAAATTTAAATCTCATTAGCATGATCATCATCATGATTTTAAAAGCTTGCTTAAAACTATAGGTTTATCACATTTAAATATAACAGTATTATATAGATAATGTAACTCCTGAGAAAATCAAACTTTTATGTAAATAAATTTTATTTGATTTTGTTGAATAAAATTATAATATATGTTTATTAAACTGAGTAAGTTGATTGAAGGTCATTCTATGACCTAGAAGATGCGAATGTGGTTAGGATTCTGACTATGTGCTAGAATTAAATGATTTAAATTTCCTATGACGAAAATAAAAGTTTTTCGAGAAATTTTTGTAAAATCACTATTCATCAATTTTTGCTTGGCAATTATTTTTGAATTTTCAAGAAACGCATAATGATAGGATTTAAAGACTGGATGAAATATCTAATAATATTTCAATTATGGCTCGTGAAGTTTTCGCTTGCGGACTTAAAACCCTAAGGGTTAGGGAAAGTAAAATCTAAGAAGGAATTAGTGGAGTATAATAATAATAATTATTATACATAATGAATATGAGTATAATACTATATATTATACGAGTATAGTACGAAGATAATGCGACGTATAATACGAATATTACACGAAGAGAATACGAGAATTATACGATAATCTTTAATGGATTTTAACCATTGGACTTGGACTTTGTCAAGCCCAATTGGGGATTGACTAAGGCTCAAATGGAATTAATTAAAAGCCCAAACCAAGAACCAAACACATGGGTCGAACCAATGGGTTAACGGGTGGGTAAAAGCCATGGAGCAACACATGTGGTAACACATGGGATGACATGTGGTGCGCATGTTAACATGTGATAGCACATGGGAGACATAGGTAAGACATAGGTAAGTTGAGGAGGTGGGATAATTGTGACACCCCCAAATCTGGGTACTTCGTTTCCACATGATTTGGTGTTCACTTTCAAATATAACATATATCTACCCAATGAATAATGCAAAATAAACTACAACTTAAATTAAAATAACTAAATCTCCCTTAAAACAAGGGTTACAACCTTCTCAAAATCAATCCTAGGGTTACTCTAACCTTGACATTAATATAATAAAGTGCGGAAATAAAACATAACATTCAATTATTACAATCATTCTCAATTAAATAAAAAAAAACAAGTCTTCACTTGCTTTGCTTTCCCTTGCCCTTACTTGTAGACGGAGCATCAGCGTTATCAACCTTAACTGAAATTGTTATTTAATGCAAGAGTGAGCAAACCACAGCTCACTGTAGTTTAACAATAATATAGATATAAAAGAATATTTTTAAGAAAATCTGAACAACTTAGCTTGCTTCAATAATAAAGAATTGAATAATAGTTCTCTATCAATATTAAAATTTGGATATAGAATTTATCTGAGGGTCATAAGACCTTTGAACTCTTGTCCTAGGTTATAAATATTTCTATTTAAACCTTTAACAGTCAATACGACTATGGACCTTAACTCGTACTTAGGGGGATCAGCCCTTCGTACCATGTATTGTGCACAACCATCTTAACGCTATGCGTAGTAACCTCCCCTAGTAATTAGGGTTGTTCAACTCAATAATTTGAATTCAAGTCCGCACCAAAGAAAGTTTGGTTTGGATAAGCTTACAAGGGTAATTTAGAATTCACGTTCATCAACTAAGGATTAGTTGAATCAACTTCCAATAATTCAAAATAAAAGAATTATGAATTAACATATGCTTTAGAATCAACTTAAAGCATTTAAAATAATAATTGGATCTTACTTGAACAATAAGTTGAGACCATTTCAATTAAATAAACAATTGTCCAATACTGAAATGGAAAGGACATTCTCAACAATGAATATATGAATTCAAGAGATCATATAAAATCAATACAAGATTAGGGTTTAGAAAACTTGCGTAAAATTAACGAGTTTAGGGTTTAGAAGACTTACATAAAATTAAAGAGTTTAGGGTTTAGAAGACTTGCCTCAAGCGCAAGCTACTTAACACAATTCACGTACTTTAATACTTCCTACACATATATATTCAATCACAATAACCTAAATTAGTTAACACGTAACTAATTCACATAAGTGGTTAACCCTCATGGTTAACTCATATTCTGATTAAATAGTAATAATAATCAACCATCACATAGTTAATTACATCACCTACATATTCACATAATTAAATTAATTATGTATTTAACTCAATTATAATTAAACAATTATAATTCAAACACTTAATCAAATTATAATTACTTAAATTATCATTACCTTTTAAATTATAAACAATTTATAATTTAAAATCAATTAAACCACATTCATGCATTTATAATTACACAATTTATAATTAATCATGTATTTATCAATTATAATCAATAATTAATTAAACTATAACATGCATTATAATTACACAATTTATAATTAATCATGTAATTATCAATTTAATCCACAATTAAACATGCATTTATTAAATTATAATTATATAAATTATAATTTAAATTAACATTTAATAAATCAACCTTTATTCATTATAATTTAACAAAATTATAATTTAAAATAAACATTTACTTTTGATTATAATTATTTAAATCATATATCACATTTAAATAATAATTCAAATCATACTTTAAGGTTTTCAAACCTCTTTTCTTTTCTAAATATAATTTTGTCAAATTTATGTTAACAACTTATTGTAGCAACTAGATACATGCTCACTGTCATAGCATAATTAAACTAGGTTAGAAATAACACTGCACAAATGACTAGCATTCACTGCCTCTGAACAGAGCCTGGCGCAGCTGCGCAGCCAGCTGCCTTGAAACTGGCGCAGCTGCGCAGGGTGAGAATCTGGAAAAGACAAGCGGCGCAGCTGCGCAGCAACTCGGCCAGACGCAGACAGCCACGATACTCTGCTTCACCGATTAACCCAAACAAGCCAATAAATGCAAAAATACAGTACCATAGACACTGTAACTCATACATATTCTATAATACATATGTATAACATGCTTCCAAAACACAAAACCATCCAACTAACAATAATCACAAGTTTTAAAAATCCAATTTGGCCATTTTCATGAAACTCATATATTTTCCAAAATAATCCACTATAACTATTTCTCTCAAGCAATTCAACTTTATATACATACATTATTTCTGTTATAGAAGCAAGTAACGTAAACAACTACCAATTTGTACAATTCACATATATAATTCATAAATTTCTACTCTAAATCAACCAACCACATGAATTTCCATAAGAACACTATTTTCACATATAAAACTTGTTTTTACAGTACTTTGATTTTGAAAACAATCATTGATAGCATACATGTAATGGATTACAACATCCCTCAATTCATATAACATGTAAAAACAATTTATCAATTACAATCCCAATTATTTATCAAAAACTCAAGAATACAATAATTAAAAACAAGAGGTGACTTATTACCTTAATTCTTGATTAAGCTTTGATAGAGGAAAGAATAGCTCTGATAATCCTACTTTGATTCTCAGAATTCCAACTCTTCTCCACCTTCTTTATTAAAATTTTTACAGTGTTTCCTCTCTTTTCCTCTCCTTCTCTTTTCTTAGTTTAGACTTAGGAAAAACTAACGTAGTTTAGGAAAATATAACTGTTATATGGTAATATACGTATATAATAGACATAATAACATGCAACATAACTGACAAATATATAATGTCTAAATTAAATAATTAGCAGTTACATAAGTTTCAAAATTCAAAACAAAGCCTTAAGGCTTTGTTTGGCCAACCCTCTTTAATTTAAAAATAGATTTTAGTCACTAAGGCCATGTTTGGTAGAAATAGGTTTAAAACAAATACAAGGGCCTTGTTTGGCAAAACAATTTAAAAAAATCCTTTTCTTTATTTTAACCAATCATTTAACACATACTTTAATGTCACATTTTAATTAATTAAATAGTAATCAACTAATTTAATCAATTAAAATCTAACATCAATTAATCACATAAAATTGCCACATAATTATAATTACTTGCTAATTATAATTCATGTAACACTTCATCACATATCTCATCTAATTTAATTATCTCAATTAAATTAGAATTATAATATAAAATTAATATACATTAATTAAATAAATATTACACATTCATTTAATTAATATGTACACTTAATTAAATCACTCCATAAATCACATAATTTATTTATCTAACTTAATAAATAAATCACATAAAATATTTATTTAATTCAATAAATATTTGAATTTTAAATATAAAATCTCAATCGTTACAATCTTCCCTCCTTAAAAGGATTCTGTCCCCAGAATCACAAAAAAAAAAAAAAAAAAAAATCGTTTATTACAATAATGACCATCCTACCCCAACTCTTGAGAATTCTATATATACCAAACCATTTCACTCATTTCTCTCTCCTAAGTTATCAACTTAATCACCAACACTAAAGCAAAGCTATATTGAGCGAGAGAAGATAGTAAGAAACAAATAATCAAGGAGCCAAGAAGCTAGTTGAGTCTCTATATCAAGAACTCCAAGAACATCAAGAGGTATAATTATTAAGAAATTGATTTTGTTCATTTTTCTTTCAATATATAATTGATAGAGAAGTGAATTGGTGGAGCATGTTATGTAAGAAGTAATAAGGATAGCTTTGTAGTGGACTTAAAATACTAATAAACCATGAATAAGTAGAATCATAATGGTTGATTAAGAACTTAATGAAGAAACTATCAAAATCTTGAAATTTTTAATGATGAGTATGTGAAACCATTAAAACATAGAAGTTTAATTGGTTAAAATCACTAATGAATAACCAATGGATTAATTCCATTTGGTTCAGAGTAAAAATCTTGAATAACGAAGTTATGGCAAAAGTTACGAGAATTAGACGTTAAACGTCGAAATCGTAAAATTCCCGAAATAGAAGTCAAAAGTCGCCGTTTAACTCGAAAACCATAATTTTCAATGGCGTAACGTATAATTAGGTAAATAAGACTTGTGGGAGCAAGAACGAACGAATTCGAACTTAGAACGAAGAAATGAGCGTCGAACGTTCACGAACGTTTAACGAACGCGTAAAAATGGACTAAACGACGAATTTCTCGCCAACGGATTCAGAAATGAATTCCGACTGGATGGAATGGTAGAACATGTTATATGTGAACTAATGGCTTTAAAATGAGCCAATTCTGAGTTATAACGATCGTGTTACGAGCTCGAAAATCTCAACATTTGAAAAATAATTCTAAGGCTCAGGGTCGACGCCGCAGCGCCGCCGAAGTTTTGTTTCCCAGCACCGCAGCTCCAGGACAAGGCTGAGCACACTGCAAGACAGCGCCGTAGCGCTGCCTTTATAACTAAGGTTGGCCCTGCAGCGCCCTTAACAAAAAAAATTCTGACACGGAGGTTTGTTAACCCAACTTTTTACATGGTAATTGTGGGGCAAGTAAATGGTTAATATTCATGAAGAGAGAACATTTACGGATGGTTTTAAGAATTAAACGTTGACTAAATGTATTTAAATTTAAAACTCGAAATCCAAAAACGTAAATCGTGAATCGTGGTCGAGTTTAATGCGCGCCTTAAGGTTATATGATATGTAATAGAGGTGCGTAGTACTAGAATGATAAGAAATGAAGATAAAACTTATATAATTTCTATACGGAGTCCGATATCGATAATCTAGTGGAAATGTGTTCGACTTAGTGAACCGATTAGGGTTTCGTTTGTCGTTGTGCCTAACAATGATTGATAAGAGTCGGTTTATAACATATGAATGTTAATAAGCCGTAACAAATGTTAAATAACTTAAACGGATGTTATCAGTTTAACAATTTAGATAAGCTATACACGAATGAGAAAATAGTTTACATAGTGTGTATCAATTGTGGTAACTTAATTGGTATGCTATGTGTTTATGTCTTGTAGAAGTTGTAAAGACCGAGTAAAGTAAACTTAATGGATTAAAGACGTAAAGGCAAGTTTTCTAAACTCTTATCTACACGTTATGTTGGACAAGTTGTCAATATGCATGGTTTCCTATGCATAAATTGTTATTGAATAGTCGATACCATTTGATTCAGCTAGACTAAGACTTAAAGTATTTTTGGTTGATTTTCCATAAATCTTTCCAAAATATTCATAATATTTCCATCCTATACCAATTTTTTTGGTACGGATTCAAAGGTAAGCCTGAGTAAGAATACATATAGGTTTTTACGTCGTTAAATCGATGGGCACCTGAAGTTGCCAAAACTGAAACGTAAATACGCTTAATGAATGAGTGTTGATCAACATAGAGTACTACAGGCTGATCACCTGGATGTGCTCGTAAGCTATATCGAACTTGCGGTCTCAGTGCCGATTTGTTCTTTTTATGAATGAAAACGAAATGAATGTTCATGGTCATTGACCAGCTCAGATTCCTAAGAGACTATAAGTCCTTGGGAATGGTTTTAAAGGAATCAAAATGCTATTTTGATTATTCGTAATACTTCATAACTATTATACAGTTATTGAAGATGAAGTCATATGATTCTTGATTTTGTGGTTACAGAATATAATGTTAAACTTGCTGAACAAGTTATGCTCATTCTTGCTTAAATTATATGATTTCAGCTAAGAGCGAACGTATCAAAGGATCCGGTAAGGACAAGGGCAAGTCCAAGATGGATAAATAGTTATAGTTATAATAGCATAGTATTATTTTTGTAATGAATGATATTATGATACAGAACAAACATAAAGTTATAAAGAACTTGGGAAGGGATTATTATAATGTAATATTTAGTAATTATGCATATTATTGAAGTCTTCAATTGAATGTATGAGTAGATAGTAGCACCGTGTAGCACTATGTCCAGGGTTTGAAGGTACCCGGATTTAGGGGCATCATAGATAATATAAACTCCTTTAAATAAACAATTCTTTTATTAATAAATGATTAAGATTGTTACAAATTAAATACTTCATCATATCAAATATGATTGGCTTGTGTGCATACTACTTTCATCAACAACTCATTTGGAGAGGAGAGAGCTCATTCTAGAGAGAAACAACATTTTAGATAGAGAGGGGCTCAGATTTAGTTCTCAAAAATCATTAGATCCAAGTTATATCTAGCATTATATAGTTAGATCATATACGTATAGAGTGATATAGCATGGATTCAAGTTAAAGGAAACTTTTATCTTCATTTCCCAAGGTGAAAAAATCGAATCTTTGTTCATTTCTTTGTAAATATAGTTAGATCTATTAGATCTAGTTTAATATTGTGCTTATATATAGTTAAAGTTTCAATCTTTATACATATATTAGTTGTTTATATCTAGATTTATCTGTTTTACCAAATATTTGGTATATATATATAGTTAAAGATCGAATCTTTTTACTAGATCTACCCTATATCTAGCCAGATCTAGCCCTTAGCCGGTTCCAGAGCGTTGAAGGTTGAACCTTTTATGCTAGATTGGCTCGAATCTAGGTTATATCTAGTCATTTTCAATGTTTTCAATTCAATTTAAACACTCCGCAAAACCCTAAATCTATATCTAGTAGGGAGGAGGTCCTAATTAATCGCACTAGGGATTCTAACAAGTGAATCACCTGATAATGGTTTTAGGATATATTTTTATATACTTTTGTTTAAGATCCCGCTGGTTTCATGGCGCGGTCTTTGGATACCTCAGATCACATACCTCAGTATACAAATATGTAACCAATCAATAAACAACCAATAATCATTATAGTAGTTTTGTTCCTGGTTATTGATTGTAAATCGAAATTATAAACACATTGTTTACTTACATATGTAATTATATAATCCGTGAACGCCGATTTCAAATTTCCTCTTGATCTTGAATGTTCTGCTGCTATGGAAACTTCAGAATCGTTTTTGGAAACTCCGGAGTCGTCTGTTGATTTCGTCTTCTCCGATCTTGAATGTTCGTTTGATTTTGTCTTCTCCGATCTGCAAAATCCATTTCCCTATTTTGTCGTTATTTTGAATTTAGGATATTAGTTGGTTGTCGATATCACACATTCGGTAACTGACGTGTACGGCAGTTATTGCTCCTTAATTTTAGTTCCGTATTAATGTGAAATTGAGGGATACTAATTTATTGCGTTATTTTTGTAATTATTTTGTGGATGCACTAATGCTGTAATTATTTTCTAATTGTTGTATATTACTGTAAAGAACCCTTAAAAGTATTGGACTTAATCTATGTTCATGGCCCAAATATATTAATTTAAAAGCCCAAAAGAATTAAATGGGAAGCCCAAACTTTAGCCACTTATTAAGGGACTTAGTGGACATGGGAGTAAGTAAATGAAGCAATAAAATTTAACCAAATTGGGGGAGAAAAGCCCAAAATTTTCGGCCCACACAAGAGAGGAGAAAGAGAGGGGAGGAATGTAATCATTTAATTTACTAAATCCTTACCTACTCTTAACAACTCTCACCTACTACAACATGTGTCACTAATTCATTTGGCCACTCATTTTATCCAAGTCCACAAGCAAAGCAAGAATGATTAAATGAAGATTTAATTTAGTAGCCCAAAATAATGGGATATGTGCTAGTGGAATAATTATGGTTAGGAACTAACCATACTTGAGTAAAAGGTAGGAAATTATGGGAAATGACTATATTGGCCATAAGAGAGGGAGGAGAGATTGAGCATGTGTCGTAATTATTTGTTTACTTTTGAAGGTTACCAACTCCTACCAACTCTCACATGTGTCACTTTAAGAATTAGCCTCCTCATTTGTTCAAGTGTGCAAGCAACATTAAAATGAGTAGAGAGAGAAAGCAAGAGATGAGATGGGAGATGTATCATAGATATACATATTATATCTATACATTATTACTAACCACCCATCCCATTTGGCAAATTAAAGGTACTTCAATTATTTTCTTAGTTCCTTTCTTCTAAAAAGCTTAACAAAACAAAATAGAGAGAGACAAGAGAGAGAGAGAGAGAGAGAGAAAATTTGGCAAGAAGAAGAGGAAGAGGGGAAGAGGTTGATCTTTGATGTATCCTAGATTCATGAAGAAGAAGGAAGCAAGAACATAGATCTAGGTATAAAAGGTTTCTACTTAATATAGTTAATTTCCTTTTTATTTTATTTAATTTTTGATAATGTAAAGTTATAATCTTGAGATTTATAACCTTAGATCTATGTGTTTATACGTGTTATATGTTTAGATCTAACCCTTTTAAGGATCAAAACTTGGATCTAAAGCAAGAAATGGAAACTAGGTTTTTCAAAAAGTTAGAAAATCCTAATTTTTCTTAGCATTAATTGTGTTTAATCTAGTGTTTGGTGAATGTTTGACGAAATTGATCATGGATCATGGTAGAACCTTGAGTATAAGGAGCATTAGTATGTATTATGATAGTTTATGCTGGTTAATGTTTTAGATCATGGAAGTTTTCTTACAAAACACAAAGGTTAGAAAATCAGATTTTTGAGAAAATAAAATACGAAATTCAAACCATCATATCTCTCATTATATTTCACATTTTTGAGTGTGGTTAAGTCCTAGAGTTATATCTATGAGTCTTCTAATATCTTCAAGTGGAATCACTGAAAAAGGTGTTGTAGATTTTCATGTGGACTGTTTTTAACAAAGTAGGCAAAATCTGAAAAAGAGCAAAATGCAATCTGCCCAAAATTGTCAGGGGCAGTTTCGGCATCTTATTTAATGAAATAAATTAAATTCTTTTGGGACAAGAAAATAAATAATATAAAGTATATCTTGTCCGAAAATGAGCTTATTCCGACTTAAATCGACCGAGTTATGGTCATTTCCATATTAGGGTATTTCCGACAAAAACCGCTATAACTGGAGTTCTATAACTCCGATGGTCACGAAATTTAAACTGGAAGTTCATGTTAATACGTGTAAGATTCTGCCAAGAGTTGAGAATTTTTAGAGTTGGGCATGATATAGCTAATTTTCTTAAGTTACGAACTAAAAACGGACTTTTAAAAAATACTAAAGGAAATTGAAAATTTTCAAAAAAAATTATTTTTGTGTATGGAATATAAGTATATATGTGTGGCCAAAAAATAAAGAAATAATAATATGATTTGGTATTTTTCATGGAAATAATTTAGTTATTAATAAATGAATTAAATTAATTATGTAATGTTAAAAATATGGAAAATAGGATTTTATGACTTGTGAACCCTAGATATGGTATATACAGATTTTTGAAAGGGATTTTGGTCATTGTTGATGAGACATTATGTTTATGGTCTTGTATGGTTGTCAAATAAATAAATTAGTAAATAATTTAAATATTATAAAATAATTAATAATATTAAATGAGAGTTTAAAAGAGGAATTAAGTTATTGATTGAACATTCAATAGGCCATATTAAATGTGTAGTATGATGAATTAGAAATTTAATATGTTAAAAAGGGAATACAGTTTAAATTCGGCTTATTGAATTGGTGTATTCGGCTTGCTGAATTAATTATGTTAGCTTGTATTCAGCTTGCTGAATTACTGAATTCGGTTTGCGGAATTAGTGAATCCGGTTTACTGAATTTGAATCTAGGTTACTGGATTGTAGGATTGTTTGAATCCAGGTTGCTGGATTATAGTTCAATTTGAATTTAGGTTGCTGAATTAGATATTCGGCTTAATGGATTATAAAGAATAACTTATAATATGAAAGATTAAGTGTTAATTCATAAGTTATATGATAAAGTAGTGGTACAGTCATACTCTTTAATGGGTGATGTATAGTATCTGGGATAAACGATTCCTTCAGGGAGCGGAGGTATATAGGAACTAACAATCGATCTAACTCACCGTAAAAAACAGTTTAGATGAGACGTAAACTAGTTTGTTGGTTGTTTGTGGGAAACCACTCAGTATACTATATTGAACATGTTAAGGACTCGATGTGTGTCTAGGTTTAGAATTGTGAATACGTATGGTGTTAAGGTATTATCTAATATTTGACTATGTGGTTAAATGTTAGATTGTTTACTTTTAACGTATGTTATGCTGATTAAAAAATCAATCTTAACAGTGATATGTCTTTACAATAAAGCAATTAAAGTAGATTCTGTAGCAGTAATCGACGGTACAGGCAAGTTTTCCTTAACTCAAACTTGAGTTATATTTTGAAAGCATGTTAGTGAATAATTATTGTTAATTATTCATATCTATGCTGATTATTGATTTACACTTAGTGCATATTGCATATGTTCATCAAAGGCTGATCACCTTCAATACCATAAAGTTCTGTTAAATTTGTTCATGGTCCTTGTTAACATTAAACATTATTGATTCAGTCATTCAATTATTGACATTTTGATTCATGCTCTTTCACAATTATTATATTGCTGAAAAGTAAAAAGCTTATTCTTTCTTTCAATCATGAGATATCTTCATTGTATTTAAACTTTTTGAGCAAAGTAGTTGCTCACCCTTGCTATATCATGATAACTAAATTTCAGATTAAGACGAAGGCTCAAAGAAAGACAAGGGAAAAGACAAATTCCAAGAGTAGATTATATGCATTTATAACTATTAGTTATCTGATGCAAATGATGTTGGGTTAGTTCCAGTAGGCACACAATAGATCTAGAAGGGGGGGTTGAATAGATCCTTTTTAATTTCAAGTACTTTTCCATATTAATTTGTATTACTAAGTAATTAGTATATGACAAACATAAGAATCTTTTCAAGCACAACGGAATAAGTAAAAGATCCCCTTCATTGATATATTCATAAACACAGTTACACATTGTTCTTGTAGTTAGTTTAGTTGTAAGTAGTTATTACATACATAGCAGTTATAGCAGTTAAGTACATAATGTAAATGACATAAAGTAAATGACAAAATGTAAAAGACATAAGGGGTTTTAAGTGGTTCAGAGACTCAAGCTTCTAATCCACTCTTCTGCTTCTCTAGCAGGAAATCCACTAAGAAAAGGGCAGCACCCTGAATCACTAAGATTCCTTCAAGGCCAGCAGCTTCGCAACTTCAGTTCACTAAGAACTCTTCAAGCCCAGTAGGCTTGGAACTCCTCTAGTTCACTAAGAACTCTTCAAGGCCAGCAGCCTTGGAACTCCAGTTCTCTACGAACTCTTCAAGCCCAGCAGGCTTGGAACTTTATTTAGTCCCTCCAGACAAGGACCCCTCAGGCCCTGGCTACTTGTTGTTGTTAATGTTGTTGTTGTTTGTTCTTTGCTGCTAAGATGTCTTGAAGCTTTAAAATCTCAGGTTCTTAGCAGCTTGGCATGGTCCTCTTTGCATTCTGCGTAGAGTCTGGACCACTTCTTCTTTGGTGCAGTTGAGCTTCTTTTTGTTCTGCTCATCTTCATCTGATATCAGTTGTACACCATCACCATCCGGGTTTGCTAAGGTTTGACATTGCTGGTCCATTTCTTCTGGTCGTTAGCATTCCCTGAACCCTTCTTGAATGATATGCAGACATGGTTCTGCATCTTTTCCTTTTCAGCTTCTGGTTCTTCATGGTGATCCATAGTGTGGCTCTTAGGATCTTCTTTCTGCTCAGCCACTTTTTTGAATGCTATCTTCATGGCCTTCTCGGCTCTCAGCTTAGCTGCCATTTTTAAGGGCATCCTCATCGCTGTTGAGTGAAGCCTGAGTCTGTTGAAGCCCTTCTTCAAATCTGCTTTACTTCCACTTTCGTAGTCTCACTGCCACTAAGACTTGTTCTGTTGATTCACGTCCTAGATCCCGAGACCCCTCAATAGATCTTGTTATACACATAGCCCCTTGAACATCGGCCTCGATATCGCAATCTAAAAGTTAGGGTACGGGAGCCCCCTTTTAGAACTCTTTTGATTATATTCAAGCATATTAATGTGAGCCTAGGGATCCGGGGTCGAGATCCAAAAATCGAATCTTGACTAGATTCCCACGATGGACATTTTGTAAAAATGTAACATTAAACTATGCAAATCATTGTACATGTAATTTCGGGCCTTAAAACAACTTCGAGGGCCTTGTCCTGAGAGACCGGATTTAAAGCCATGTGATAGTGAAAATTGTGATTGTGGGTGCTCAAGTCGATCGAGATGGCTTTCATGCCCAGGGATGACCCGACCCTTTCTATGCTTTATTTCGCTTCGCGTATTATCACCAAACAATTTTCAAATCAAAAATGACAAAGATCTTGTAAAAAAATATAAATCTCTCGAGGATAGACAAACATAAGTTTAAAACTAAGCGACAATATAGGGCAAGAACACCGAGTTCTCCAAATCCTCTCAAAAGTGTTTTAGTTAAAATCAAATGACAATTTAAACAAACGTCGCTCATAGGCTAAAATTAGGCTTAGAACAACTTATAAAACCAACACACTTGACACAATTCAAAAATATCAAAGGCTTTCTCAAACACACACACACACACACACACACTTCATGCTTAGGAAATTAATAAGATATGGTAACCGTGTTTTCACGGAAGTTGGGGGGTGCCTAACAGCTTCCCATCGCTTAAGCAAGCCTTCGAACTCTATAAATTTCGGGTTCCAGACCAATTTTACGGAGTTACATATTGTGACACATTGCGAAAACCTATAAAATAGGATGAGTTGTTACATCCATTTGAACTTAAATCAACTGACAACTCTGTCTAATTCAGCACAATCATTAAAATCAATTTGTTTTCTCAAATTAGTCGGCATTTATGTCGGTCCTTTCCTAAAATCTCACCCTTTAAGATAAATCAATCGACATAGTGAAATACAAAAGTTAGGAAACAACACAATTTAAGAAAACAGAATCTCCTTGGTGTCGATAGATTACGACTCTGTTGGGGACTTTAGAGAGCTTAAGTCGCGTTCAATCTTATTGATTTCCTTCTTTATTTGCATTCTGTGTGAATGATTTATGTGTGATAAATGCTTCAATTTTTTAAATGCTTTATATTAGTGTCTCGTACAATGTCATCATATGCATTTGGTAAGGCACGATAAATGTATGTTGTGTGATTCCTCCACCAGGAGGCAAACCCGTAGGTTGTTGATTACTGGACTCAAGGGGGATTCCCTTGCGAGGCTCAGGAAAGGTACCACTCAGATCCGCTCCAATCGAAAGATCGAATCCATTCCCATCGAGTAGATTACAAAGATCTGGGAACACTCACGCCGAAAAGCCCACAAAAGTAATCCTAGGGTAGGTCAGCCTCAGATAAACCCATCGTACAGGAAGTCTCTCCATGCCTTGTTACTCTTTCGTATATATAAATGTCATCCATCTTAATTAACCATCCTATATCTTCTTATCATGTCATAATCAAACAACTAACCCAATTTTGTAGGAAAAGATTAAAAAACCTCAAACTTAATGCATAACATATCATGCATCTATACCCTCCATAATATCAAGACTAAACTATATATTGTTTATGTGTAGATTGGTAACACGATTTCGAGCCAAGAAGCCGCGAACACCACCAACAAAAATGGCTGAAAGTAGTGCACCAGAAACCATTCCCGTCTCTTGGGAAGAATTTGAAGAATTCAAGAAACAGATCGCTGAAAGGGCCAGTCTGCTGAAAGGGCCATTCAAAGAAACCGAAGATCCAAAATTGTGAACTTAACCTGAATCCTCCGCACAGTGAGGCAGCCAGATTCTGGGCAAAATCGGTGATGCCCAAATCACCACTTCAGTCTTCTAGTTCGGTAGAAGATCCACCATGGATGTCGCAGGTAAATGTCAAACGAAAGAGGTCATGGATCTCCGAGAGGATAAGGAGACTAGGGACATCAGGAAGAAGGTCAGACAAATGAAAGAGGTCATTCGGTCCATCAAGGGAACATGATCCTATGGCAGTATCAATTATTCTGACTTGTGCATCTTCTCGAGAGCCCAATATCCAGATAAATTTCAAGTTCCTGAGTTTGAAAAATACAACAGATTGGGAATCCCTACACCCACCTGAAGGTCTACATTGGCGAGTTGGGGTCTTATGCTGAGGATGAAAGCCTCAAAATGCAACTTTTTTTAGAAGAATCTTACTAGGGAGGCTAGAACTTGGTATGCCAGGCTTGATAATTCCAAGGTCCACAGTTGGGAGGAGTTAGCTTATGCCTTCCTCAACCAGTATAGTTTTCAGTCGCAAATGGCTCCCGAATGATATTAGATAACCAAGATCAAAAAGCAAGATAATGTGTTATTCTGTGAATACGCACAAAGATGGAGGCGAATTATAGCCCAAGTTAGCCTGTCGATGACTGATACTGAAATGGTAATGACATTCATTGACATCCAGAAAACACCCTAATATGAAAGGATCCTGGCTGGGATAGGTAAGCCATTTTTCGAGATGATAAAGTATAGAGAGATGACAAAAATGGGCCTGAAAATGGGGAAGATCAAAGACCTCATAGCTTTGGAAGTGGTCGCGAAGCATATACAATTCTGTAATTATGCAAGTTCCCCTAGGAGAACACATAAGAAGAAGGAAGAGGATGTCTCCCTAGTACAATAAGGACAGTCCAGGCGTAACAACAACAATTCGCCCATTCAAAAGCAAAGCAATTACCCTCTATTCCAATCACCTGCAAACCACTAAAGTCCCACTTCACAGAAAGCAGGAGAAAACAGGCACAAAAGGGTATTCACCCCCTGGGAGATTCATTGGAGAATGTGTTGGCACTGCTAATCGGGCAAAAAAAGATTACCGAACTCGCTCCCCCTATCGATTCCAAAAAGAAAACAATATATGACCCCAACAAGAGGTGTGTTTATCATTCCGGATCCCCGGGGCACGACACTCTGGATTGCTAGTCCCTGAAACATAAAATTCAGAATATGATTGAAAGCGGGGAGATTGTGGTTAAGCCATCGTGACCCCCTGATGGACTCTACGGCACGCATGCGTGAAGTGGTCGTCTCCCGAATCATTTATAGTAAAGTTGTAAGAGTGGAAATCTCTCGACACCTCAACCCAATGCCTATTAAGAGGCGAGGAACTTGGTACAATTGATCAAGCAATGTAATCAGCATTGAATGGAACACCAACAACACCTAAACCCCGTGTTTATATAGAAACAGGAACCTTAGTACAATCGATGATTAATGCGGTAGAAGATGCCACATACAACTATGTAATATTGTATGATAAGTCAAATTGAAACTTAAAGAAAAATTAAAAAAATAACTTAGTATTTCTTCAAAGAACCAATAGTAGAGAATAAACTCACAAAAATTTAATAAATCTAGATATTGAATAATTGATTGATATGAATTACATTCATTTATCTTATTTATACTAAATAATGAAACATAGAATCCTATAATGAATTACAATAGATTTGGAATCAAAATCTAATCTAAAGTATCCTAGTTTCATTATAAATATGATAATATACTGAAAATAACGAGTTCAGGAAACAAATCTAAGCCCAAAATCTGTCAAAATGCATCTACCTCAAAAAATGCGCCAACTAAAACTGGACCAATTCACCGGGGCCAATTCAGACAGAAACCAATTCGCTGGGGAAGATTCAAAACTCGTTGGGGCAAGTTTAACAGAGCCGAATTCACCAAGGCGAATTCGTTAGCCTTGGTGAATTTGCTTGGGCGAATTCCCTGATTTCAGCTTGACTTCCTTTAATTTCTTGACTTGTATCAAATTGACCTGAAACGCAACCTTGGACCATATTTATGATCTTGTGCACAATTTCAATCTACTTGGACCAAGTTTTCACGTCATTCTCGATCCACATTGCTTGCACCAAACCCATAAGTCCATCCTTGAAACGTTTAGCTCGGCCTCACGTCACGGGTCCAACTGGCTCCTGCACCGAATCCGATCCATAACCTCCATTTGAATCCAAGCTAGGTATGTCCTCATCACCACCTGGTGAGTAAGTTTTATACCTACGAATCAGATCTTATTAGACTTGCTTTATCGTTAATCTCTTTTATTTTGTGTGCATATTATACATTCTATGTTATTTTTTAGGCTATGACACGACATTGGCATGAAGAAGTAAGGAAAAACAATCCGGATATCTTTTGGAGTACAATATGCAAGCAAATTCAAGAAGGGGAGATTGAAGGGATTTTAATGCTAAGTCGGATGCATGTTCTTGGCTTGGAACTTGAATATTTTTTATATCTCATCGAGAGCTTCAATTTGATAGGTGGCACGTCCAGTAACTCTTTCTAGATAAAAAAATTATAACCTTTTTACCAATAGACGTTGAAACTCAAAGTTTGGAGTTGCCATTTACATAGCAGCCACTTGAAGCCCAATTTCGACCTTGATCTAGCCAGAATCTCTCAATTCTTAAAGAATGAAAGTTGAATATCTACTTCTTATCTTTTCAGAACATCTTGAATTGTCCAAATCGGAGTTCGGATAAGAGAGTTATGGCCATTTTACCAAAGGACGTCAGAGCAAAAAATTCCAACAGATTGTCTGGCGTGGCAGCGCCAATTCTAGTGCGGCAACGCCATCCAGTCATGGAATTTTGGCACCACAGTGCTCAAAATATGAAGGAAATTAGCGCTACAGCGCCCGAGTCGCGGTCAAACTTAGTTTTGACGCATTTTTATATGTTGTTTACTCCAAATTGGATTGGGTTTGCTCCTAAGAATAGGATTTTACTTGTAAACTATAAATACATGATATGAGGCATAAAATAGTTGAAATTTTAGAGACTTTTGGACAACAAGCAATTGACATCTATCTTAGGAGAATCTAAGAAGGATTGGAGGCTTGAAGCAATAGATTATCGCGAAGGAAGATTATGATAGAAGGCTAAGGAGGGTATCAAGGATTGCTTTAAAAAAGTTTTTCCTTCCTTCTTATCTTTTTATTTTGTAATTCTTTGATGACGGTTAACTTGTGGACTATAGTTTTTGACTCAATTATGAGCTAAACTTTATTTAAGATTGCATGGAACTTGATGAGTAGCTTTGATTGACTTACTTCTTGTTGATTATTATTTGTTAAGATTGGATTGTTTATTATATCTTGCGTTCAATTGATTAATTGCTTAGCCAGTGATTAGTGTGATAATCTATATGAAATTGGTAAATGGAATATAGATTTAGATCTGCATATAATGGCATAAGATTATGATTTCTGCATGAGATGGAATTTATAATTTGTGTGTAGGATATAAATATACCTATATGCCTTATATGATCTAAAAGAGAATATGTGCATGAAATTCTTGTTAATTCTAATTCACATAGATATATAGTGAGTTGATTAGCTAGAGTGTTGTTTCTAATTCTAATCTTTATTGGATTTAGGAAGATTTGTTTATAAGGTCTTTGAAAGATGCATATTGATATTGATGAGTTATTGATCAACAATCCTTATTAACTAATACAATTCAAAAGGAAGTATTGACATTAAAGTGAATCATCAAGGGAAGTTGTAATCTAAAGCCTTTTTATCTGAATTTAGTTCTTGGTAGTTAATGATTAATTAGTTTAGTACTTTACTTTGAAAATTCAAACAACTTTTATCGAATTGTTTAAATAAAATTAATTTGATTATGAGTTAGTACTTGGTAATTATTATTAAATAATTCTTTGTGGGTTCGACACTCTCTTATCATTATATTACTTGTGGACTGCGTATACTTGTGTATTTTGTTAGTATAGATTTAGGCAAAAAAAATTTTGGCGCCGTTGTCGGGGAATTATTTTAATAATTTTTTCCAATATTAATTTCAATCAAATTAGTCTTAATTTAAATGTTTTTTTATTTTTTTTATATTTCTCTTTCTATTTTACTTCCTTTTCAGGTACCATGTCTGAATTTAATTATCAATGGTCGTTTGAGAGGATGACACAACCAAGGGTGGCGGGGATAAGTGAGGTTGATGCAGTTATAACTTTATCAGTCCAAATAACAGCACTTTCAAGGAAAACTGATGCTCTTGGGAGTCAGTCCATTCAGAATGCCTATTATCAGTAGCAGCCCAATACCAACCTAAATTACTATCGTCAAGATTGGCAAGATTATTAAAACTTTTCTTGGAGCGATAATAATCAAGATCAATTCTTTACCCTAAGTCTATCATACCCTTCAGAATTTTCGTATTAACATTCATTGCAGCAAGAGGATACATCTAATTTTGAAGAACTTGTTACTAAATGGATGGAGTAAACTGCGGTTCAAATGAGTAGTCAAGAAGATTTAATATATAACCTCAAGAACCAAGTGGGATAACTTGCCGATGCTATCCTTAATCGTCAGCAAAGCACTTTACCTAGTGATACAGAGATTAATCATAAAGTGGACGGTGAAGAGCAGTGCAAGGTGGATACAAGGAAGTGGCGAGGAGTTACACGATGATGTTAGAGGAAATATAAAGAGTGTACATCCTGATATAGAAGATGATTCTGAGGTTGGAAATAAGAGGAGCAAGAAGGGGTTTGATGACAAGGAAGATCAAGAGGTCGCATTCAAGGTTTAAAAAGCCATCGAGTACCTAAAGGATCTTCAAAAATGTTTTCGGGTTAATCTTATTAAGGATAAAGCGGATGAGGAAATTTATTTTCTGCCAATGGATGAGGATAAGTTTGGGGGTTTCCAATCGTTCAAGAATGCTAAGGAATTAAAAGAAAAGACTAAGAGAAGGCATGCAATGACAATTTTTGCAATTGAACCAGATTGAGAGAAGGGAAAGTAGTCAGACTAAGACTATAAAACAAGTGCTTATTGGGAGGCAACCCAAGTTTAATTTTTAGTTTTTAGTTTTATTCATTTTATTAGGTTTTATATTAGTGAATTTGAATTTATTTAGGATTTAATAAACTTGCTTCTAGTGGGTTTACATGTTATTCAAGTCAACTTCAAGCGTGGTGCCCAATTTATTCCAATAAGCCTAACCTATTCTTCAAACTTAGCGGATAAGGAGGAAGATTACTATATTTTCAAGAAAGTCATCTGCTTTACTTTTTCCTATTTCATCCATTGAGGAAAATGTCTAGTTTAAGTTTGGGGGTATTATCAGGTTCATATGTGTTGCGTTTAGTTTAGTATATGTGTTCATTTTTGTGACGCCCCGAAATCCGGTCTATCTTCACACCTGAATTCCGTACATCACGAGTACATCTCATTCCAAACATACATCATTATATAACTAAATATAACAACATACATCTGCAAAATCCCAGATTCTATTACCTTAAAACCTCGTTCATTATAAATAATGGTAATTACATTATTCTTTACATCTTGCAAGAGTGACTATCATCCGCCTACAAAAGATTCATAAAGTTCATTAAACTACTCTACAGTTTAATTAGCTATTCTAAATTATAAGTATTGACTTGATCTTATTGCGTGTTCATATAAGAAACAACACTTCAGTAGGACACCGGTCAGCTTGATCTTTACGGGATTCTTAAGTTCATTTTATCATCGTTCGCTGAAAATATTTTTATTTAAAGCAAGAATGAGCATTTAATTGCTCAGCAAGTTAAAGTAGTTGAATAATAACTAAGCAAGAATCACATATTCTTTTAAGATTTCAATAACCGGACAAAGGTTATGAAGCAGTTCGAATAATAGGAAAAACTCTGATTCCTATCATTTTAAAACATTAATCACATTTACTTCACATACCTTACATTTAGTCTGGCTAGAATCATTAGCACATGCTTAATCCTAACAGTCCACAAATAGAACCACACCACATTAAACCGTTCAATCCTAGAACATTTTATTTCATAAAAACGCATAAGTGTTGAAAGTTCGGCACAAGACATTATACATAGACACCTAACACAAATATGACACATTTGCACATAGGTAAAACTTCTCAAGTCTAACATCTGAGAAAGTTTAAGAAACTAGCATTCATTTCAAATATGAATGAAGTTAGGAAACTTACCTTAAGCACATCTACAGCTTATAGTTTACGCTGATCAGTTTACCGCAATCCCTATATATCACATAAGGACATAGCACATACACCAATTAGTCATACATTTGACCTACGCATTGGTTTAAACTTAACTTTACTTCCTATGGCTCGCGTTCTTGTAATCCAATTTTACGTGACCAACTTTATTTTCATTCCTTCGGTATTATGATATATAGAGATGGCATAAACCTTATAATTATCTTTTACGACAGATTTACATTCTTATCTTCTTCTTATAATATTTCTAGGACTTAACTCATCCTCTACATCTACATATGTGAAAAGAATTACACTTTCACCATACATATCCACAACTCTACTCTTAGCACACATCGAGTCTCTAACACTGTTCAATATAGTACGCTGAGTAGTTTTCCACAAACAACCAACAAACTAGTTTCTCGTCTCGTTTACACTGTCTTTCACAGCGAGTTAGATCGGTTGGTAGTTCTTATTAACCTTTGCTCTCTAAAGGAATCGTTTAGCCCAGATACCATACATCAACCATTAAAGAGTACGATTGTATCATAACTTAAACTTAACTTCTTATTCTTACCTTTTTATTGTAACTTACTCGAACCATTAAAACTATAATGTTCGTTAAGTTAAATTCCCATTCCTTATGGCTTTCTGGCAACTAAATGCCATACCTCAGGATTTATTCATTAATGTCTAGGTCATACAGTTATTTGTATGCCGAGAACAACCTTCAATGTTAAGATTACACGTTCATAGCTTTTACACATTTTACATTACTTTATCTACATATCTTATAACGTTCGGTCCATTTGACTCGTAACGTTATTCAAGTTATTATCACTAACTCGGCTTATTCAATGTTTATACTTCATTCGTTATTCTTCATTATCTCACGTTCAAACCATACACGGGGTGTACGAAAAGCACGTTTAACTTACGCGTACACTCAATATCTTTACGTCGGCTTAAGTGTTTAACTTTTACGTTTCTTTCTACGCTTGTTATTTAATCCACACTCGGACTTTCCTTAATCTTATTACCGTTCGCTATGGTTTTCTTGATAATCACACAACTTACGTACTACACTCATCAACGTCTAAGTCATACAACCAATGTATACTTAGAACATTCGCCCAACACGAATACGATTCACGAGGATCATTTACGTATTCGGCATTTACGTTGATCGTCTTTTTAACCTTCACTAAACCTTTAATTAAGGTTTTAATCACTCTCAGTAGTGAACCACTATAGGAACATCACGATCAATTCCATCTCATTATGTCTAAGCCATACGATTCATTGTATGCTAAGATCGATCGTTGATCATAATTACTTTGCGGTTATAGCATCTATACGCTTTACACTTAACTTTTATTACGACATTATAACATCTAAATGTTATAAGTCACCCTCCTCACTCAACTTCTAAGGAATCACAATCATAGCAATCCCACACGTTCGTTTTAACGTGAATACGGTCCCCGAATATCGATTACGTATTTTGCGTTCGTCATTTAATAACCTTTATTCAACGTTTAATCGTCAAACTCAAGGTTTTACTCACCATTCTAGAAATTTCTTTTCATAAACAT
The DNA here is from genome assembly GCA_020205555.1 of Panax stipuleanatus. Classification (NCBI taxonomy): domain Eukaryota; kingdom Viridiplantae; phylum Streptophyta; class Magnoliopsida; order Apiales; family Araliaceae; genus Panax; species Panax stipuleanatus. Next base: position 61,638,026 of record CM035123.1, on the reverse strand, counting down.
TGCATTCATGATTGCCCCTTAATTACCATCCAAAAAGTTGGACAATAAAAATCTCCAGTCGGAGAAAAATTTCTTAAGGGCGTTGCGGCACCACTCTAAGGCTTAATTGGGGCTCTGCGACTCCTCTTGGCAGTGCAAGAGGTCCGGAGCCGGCGCTGCGGCACGCCTTCCCCTTTGTTGGGCGGCGCTGCTGCGCCAGGCTTAAAACTAAGAAAATTTTCTTAGTTTTTGAACAAGTTTGAGACGCCTACTTTGCGATGTCATAACTTCCTCTCCCGATAACGGAATTGGTTCGTTTCGGAGGCGTTGGACACCTTGCAACACCTACTACACTATCCCCCCAGATAAAAATTAATTTTCCCATATTCTAAATAACCTAAAAATTGGCTCAAAAGTCCTCCCTGGCTAAGTTTTTCAACTTTACGTTAAATTTTATTTCGTCCGTAATTCGTTCATCCGAACCTAAAATTCGTTCATTCTTGAATCCACGACTCACGTTTTCTAAGTTTTCTTACATTCTTATGAAACCCTAATCATTCGTGTTCCTTAGCTTACTTTTTACATTCTTTCGGCTTTTACAAAATTTTGCTAATTTTAATCTGTTCTTCATGAACGTTTCTACCATTCCTAACCAAGCAAACATATATACGATGGTTTTAAGCTTGTCCATCAACAACAAGATCTAATTAGATGATTTTAAATTTGTCTACCAACAACGTTCTTACCACATTCTTCGTGTTCTTCGTTCGTTCTTCGCGTTCTTCGTTCGTTCTTCGTTTTTAATCGATATTATGAATACGATTTTACGTTTTCTTGAATATTAACATTATAAGTTTGATATTTCATCCTTATATCATCGTAGAGTTCATATAACTCGTCTGAATCGTCCATTAACATCAAGTAATTCATACTTTCTATGAAAGCTTTTAAAGAAACTTATAAACTAAACTTTAAATTCTTATTTCTTCATTTCCTTATGGTTAAACCATATGGAAATAGTTTCTTCACATCTTTTACTTCTATTTTCATTATGCTATGTATTTTGACATAAACGACTTAAAGAAAATTTGATTAAAGGTAAGTTTTAATACCTTTCGTCTTGATTTTTCTTTCGTTTTCTTCTTTCTCGTGGCAAAGCTGACGATTTGCTAGCTTTTCCTCTCCCGAGACTTGTTAATTCGAGTCCCTCGCATCCTCTCTTCATTTTTCCAGAGTTTTCTCTCTCAATTTTTTGAAAAATGAAGAGTCATGCTTGTTTATATAGATTTTTAATGCTAGGGGCATTTTGGTCATTTGATAGTTTTTTACCATTTTACCCCCACCTCCTCACTATTCATGACTCCTTACTATTCACGAAGCTTCTTATGGAAGCTTCGTGGTTCCGTCCTTCGAATTCGCCTGACAATTTGAAAAATTGCGTTTCTCGAAATTAATTTTTTTTTGATATTTCGTCTTTCATCTACAGATTAATTTTTACTCGTTCTTCGAAACTTCGAAAAACTAAAAAACACTTTTCGAAGATTAGCGTTTTCCATCACGTTTCCCCATAAAGTAGTTAAGCAAATGAAAAGTACATAACAGTAATTTTCGTCATTTTTTATTTCGTTCAATTTCTGCATGTTTTTCGAGAAAAACTTTTATCGGCTAACATAACTTGTCATGGCATATTACCGGCAAATCTTCAAACGGAATGTCATTACAACATACCAAACACTCAAAAAGGCGTAGGTTATTCAAACCCTAAACCCTTAGGTTTCGTCGTGTGAATAGTGCCTATTTTGTCTTTTTCTCAAAAATATTTTTGTTCCCGAAAATATTTTATTTTCGTATTGAAAATTCTTAGTCGATCATTCTAGCTTGCAGCCAGAATACTCCTGGCTTATGATCATCCTAGGTCATAGAATGACTATTAAACATATAACACAAAATATAATTAATAAAAATCTATTTTATTAATTAATAATTCTTTAAACAAAATTTTCGAGACAATCCGATTTTTCGGGTTGTCACAGTTTTTATATATTAATGTGTTGCATTCATGGTAGGGTGTTAATGTGTTGGTTGCATTATATCTATTAAGATAAGTTGTTTGCATATAGTTTGCATAAACCTAAGCAATGAATTGGTATGTGTCAAGCCTTCGCTTATGATAATATTGGTATTGCAGTTTAACTTAAACAACGTTGACAATTGATGCTTAGTTTTAATCTCAATTATGGGGATAATCTTAATTTTTCTGAAGCTCATGTTTACCGGATAACACATGATAATTAACTGTTTTGATCAACCTAGTTTAAGGGTTTCATAATTTGGTTCTGGGAAAATAGTGGTAAAATTTTGAGAAAATCAATGAACCATCAGTGAAGGCTAAAATTGAGCAAGAAAATAATTTTGGGGAAATCTGGGGTATAGTCATATAAAAAATAAAAAAATATTTTTTAAAAAATAAAGTAGAAAAAAATAAATAAAGAGCTTGGTTGATTTGGTTATGTGGCCTTTGTTACTCGGATAAGTAAGCCCTAGGGTATTTTCTACACCCAGCGCCCTAAAACCATCTGGTTTGGGAGTCGTTGGTCGAAAGTTTGCTACATGGGTGACTTTATAAAGCCTAAGAGAACTAGACATTGCACAACCAAGTTTAAAAATGAAATGAGCATAAGACGCAATCGTGCAATAATAGGATATATAAAAATAAACCTCGTTAGGGACTCTTGGACTTAATAATTGCTTGATAGTAGCCGGAATTGTTGTGTTCATAAAATTATTTGAGTTGGAACCAAAAAATTTCTTCTAAGAAAATCTTTATGTGATTAATCTTGAATTGTGGTTGGTTAGAATGGTTAATGAGCACACGCGCACAACATGGGTGATGACAAGTATTGATGTCTGATTAAATAAAGTTATTGACTTTGCATTGGTTAAACATATTATTTAAGTACATTGGTGATATCTTTGAGGTCTGTTGGGTAATGTACTGGTTTATTGCTTGATTTGTAAGCATATAGTTATTAGTTTGTATTTTCATAGTGTTGCATTATATTGCTTGGGGACAAGCAATGGTTCAAGTTTGAGGGTATTTGATGAGTGAATTTTATACCTACGAATCGGATCTCATTAGACTTAGATTATTGTTAATCTCTGTTGTTTTGTGTGCATTTCATACATTCTATGTTATTTTGTAGGCTATGACACGACATTGGCATGAAGAAGCAAGGAAAAACAATCTAGACATCTTTTGGGGTAAAATATGCAAGCAAATGCCAGAAGGGGAGATTGCAGGGATTTTAATGCTACGTTGGATGCATTTCTTAGCTTGGAACTTGAATTTTTATTGTATGTCATCGAGAGCTTCAATTCAATAGGTGGCACGTCCCGTAAATATTTATGGATCAAAAGTTATGACCTTTTTACCAACGAACGTTGAACCTCAAAGTTTGGAGTTGCCATTTACATAGCAGCCACTTGAAGCCCAATTTCGACCTTGATCCAGCTAGAATCTCTCAATTCTTAAAGAATGAAAGTTGTAGATATACTTCTTAGCTTCTTGGAACATCTTAAATCTTCCCAATCAGAGTTTGGATAATGAGTGATGGCCATTTTACCAAAGGATGTTATAGTAGAAAATTCCAGCAGATTGTCTAGCGCAGCAGTGCCAGTTCTAGCGCGGTAGCGCTATCTAGTAAGGGAATTTTGGCACAGCTATTGGTCAAAATCTAGTTAAGCACAACACGCAAGTATACGTGGTCAATAAGTAATAAAGTGATAACTCGAGTATCGTCCCATAGAGAAAATTAAAACTGTATTTTATTCTAACAAGCACTAATTTTGTGTTATCTCAGTTTCTTTAAACAAGTGATCAATGTTGTGAAATTAATGAAACAAAATAATTTACTAAAAATAAAGCTAACTACCAAAAGATTTAATCAAATAATGAAGACTTAAGACTACAACTTCACTTATTGCTTCACTTAGATCGACACACTTCTAGTTAAGCCAAACTAATTATTCTGGATTGTTAATCAAGAACACATAAGTAAATATGACCGTCTCTCAATGCATCATACTCATATTAACCTAAATCCATAGATGATAGAATTAAGATGAACACCCTAATTAACTAATCAACTATATCTCTATATGAATTACAATTAACTAAGATTTGAATCACAAGTTCTTTTTCAGATTACATGCGATGTATATGTATATCTCTATCCTAGACACAAGTCGTGAATTCTAATAAAATGCAAAAAACACAATCACATGCTATTATGATCAAGTCTAAACCTATATTCCATCTCTCGAGTTCATATAGATTACTATAACAACTAGTGGTCATGCAATTAAACTTTTAAGCACAAATCATAATAGACAATCCTGGAAATAACTATCATTAACTTAATAAGGAAGCATGTCAATCTCAATTACACAATAAGATCCATTGTAGTCTTAAATAGAAAATTAGTTCAACATCCTTGAATTAAAATCCAAAATCCACAAGTAGTAAAACATTCTGAATACAAAAGTAACAGTAGAGAAAAAGAGTAAAAACTATGATGTAATCCTTCTTCTCCTCTCCGCTCTTGCCTTGATTCCTTCATGCTTGCGTCCTTTCTTCAATTCTCCAAAAGCTTGATCAAAAACTAGGGTTAGATGTCGACTTTCTGTCTTTCCTGTGTATCTTTTATATCTCTGACGTTCCTTCCAAAATCAGCCTGCAGAAGCCTTTCCAAAACCAAACTCTCAAAATAAAGTAACTGCCTCTGTCCCGACCAATTCGCCCAGGTGCATTTAACACCTTCAAGTAATTCGCCCCTGCGGTTTCATACTGCCTATCGGCCCCGACGCATTTGATATACTAAGGAATCTGCCCCGACGATTTCACCTGGCTAAGAAGCTGCACAAATTTTCATAAAGTCCTGATTTTCCTATTTTCACCATCCACAACCAGTTCCTGCAACATAAACATGAAAACAAGTAAAATGATACTAAAAACACTCAAAGTAGTAATGAATCAAGCTTAAAAGGTAACTGATTCGTAGGTATAGAACCCGCTCATCAAATACCCCCAAACTTGAGACTTTGCTTGTCCTCAAGCAAAAGCACAACAATGCAAATGCAACTAACTACATGCCTACGAATCCAGCCATCAGTCAGTATGAAATCTAATAATTTTGACTCAGAGAAATAATAAATAGCTTTAAATAGTAAATCTAACCAAGAACAAGACAATAACCCATATCAATCTATAAATCAAAGCCTGTTATCACTGATGTATTGTGTGTGTGCTCAATAACCATGAAAACCAACTACAGTGCAAATACAACACATAATACTCTTTTTAGAAGGAAGGACACAGTTTTAACTTAAGAAACTCTGTAAACATGTTAAGCTTCAACTAAAACTTTGCATTACTTAAGCTAGGTGTCAATATGGGATTTATTTCTTCTTTTATTCGCTTATAATGGCATTTTTTCTCTATATCATGTCTACACATGACTGTGCAATGTTTAGTCCTCTTAGGCTTTTTAATGTTACCCATTTAGCGAGCTTTCGACCAACGACTCCCAAGCCAGATGGCTTTAAGGGCACTGGTGTAAAGACATCCCCTAGGGCTTACTTACTCGAGTAATAAAGGCCACAGAACTAAACTAGTCAATGTGTTTATTCATACTCTTTTTTTTAATGAAGCTTATTTATCCCATATTCCCCCCCCCCCCCCAAACTTAAGATTTTGCGTTATCCTAGCCTTTACTATAAGTTTACCGATTTTCCTTCATTAAAACCAAGATTTCCCACAAGAAGACAATTATGTGATCTTTCAAACTAAGTTAATCAAAATGGTCAGCCTAACGTGATATTCGGTTACATCAGTTTCAACAAGATGAGATTTATATCATGCTATGAAATTACATCTATGCCTTGGTTATCAATAGTTAGTTCTTATCATGCTATGCAATTCCAATCTCATCATTAGCCAAGCCAACTTCAAACTAACCTGTTAGGAATATATATGAGAATGTTATTCCTATTTTATATGATTTGATTATGATATACATGAATGAATATGCAAGTATGCTTGCATTGATAAAAGCTATAAAGTTCTTTAATAGATAATAGGAATATATGTACAAGGACTTAGACTGAAATGATCAAATATGTTAGGTTAATCCTACATAAGCAAAACAGCTTTGTAAAGTCCTTAAAAAGAAATGATGTACAAGGACTATAAATATAAAAAGATCAAGCTTGTTAGGTTGATGTTATAAAGTGTAATAGATAGGCTTGTCTGATCGTCGAGCACTGCACCAGCATCGTAGTCTGCCAGGAGAGACAAGGAAGACTCGAGAACTATCAAGGCAAAATCATAGTCTGCAAGATAGTAGATCTCGGAGTTCATAGTTTGCCAGGAGAAATGAGAAAGGATGGTAGTGTATCGAGAAGAACTTTCTTAGAGCCGTAGTCTGCTAACGGAAGTCATGTTCCGAATCTTAGAGACAGCCTGTCTATGAGCCGATCGAGCGTCTGCCAGAGCTGAGTCAAGAATCCTAGATCACACTTGAAGTAGTGGAGTCTACTGATCATATAAGAGGCAGAGAAAGCAGAAATCGTAGTCTGTCAAGGTCTGATCTCGGAGTCGTAGTGTCTGCAGAAACAAGGCTAAATTGTAGTCTGCAGAACGAAGGCTTCTACCGATATTGCTCACAATGCCAAGGCAGAATCGTAGTGTCAACACGATTCTCACTAGATGAGCACTCCCAGAATATCCAAAGAATGAAGCCTCTGGTCTAAGCTGCAAAGATACATTCCACCTGAAGGAAACTAGAGAGCACTCAACGAATGGCAAGCAAGCTAACAGAAGATCTAAGCACCAACTCATTCGTCATCCAGGTTGAGTTGTGAAGCCATTCATGATGAAGTCTTCCACAAGCCGATTAGAAGAAGACTTCAGATAAAGTGATTGACTAAAGAAAGTTAGCAAGTGCAGTAGCTGTCAAGAGAACAGAAAAGAACGATCTTAAGATTAACCAGGATCATAATGTTTGCCGAACAAGCAGGAACTGATACAGTTTACACAGAGATACTGACCAGCTTATGAAGAACAAGACAGAAGTGATTAAGCATGGGTCAGACCATTGTTGATAGGTGAATGGGAGATCACCAGAAGAAAGAGAGCTGGGTATGCCACAAATCTGACGTGTCTTACTATTCAGAAGGAGGCCAGAACAAGGACTCAAGCTATCAGTTCCTGAGATCAGTCGAGGCAAGCAGAAGTGATGAAGCACTACACAAGTGAAGGAAGAGGTGTTCTACATTACAGATCCAAAGAACACTCTTCAGAATTGTAGTGTTATCTCAACCAGTCAATGAGCAACAATCAATAAGACACACTACGATCAAGGTCAAAGAACATCTGCATTAGAATCGTGGAGTTCGGGCATCTGAATATTGAAGCACTAGCAACGTCTCAATATGAAGACTGACATCCGAACGTTGCTAATTGAGAGCATCGATGCAAAAGGACAACTCCTGAGGATTCGAATCCATCATAAAGGAGTAATAAAGGTGACTACCAGCCTGACACGGAATAGTGACATCTCTGAGGCGGTAGGTGAAAAAGTAGACTGCTGTGTTAGTAAAGTTAAAAAAGAGCTGTCACGTCACATCAGCAATCTGCACCAAATAACTGGAGATCTACGAAGTAATTCAAATAGCTCCCAACAGCTATATTCCAATGGGAAGATTGTGAGGGAGTATATAACAACTAGAGCTTCAAAGATCAAGAGTTGCTGAGTGGTAGAATCGTTGAGTTGTTGGAATGCTATATGGTTGACTCTACGAGTTCCACCAGAGCTGAACAGAACAAGTCTCAATGGCAGTGAGACTATAAGAGTGGAAGTGAAGCAGATTGGAAGAAGGAATTAAACAGACTAAAAGCTTCACTCAACAAGGATAAGAATGCCACTGAAGATGGCAGCTAAGCTGAGAGCCGAGAAGGCCATGAAGATAGCACTCAGGAAAATGGCTGAGCATAAAGAAGATCAGAAGAGCCACTCTATGGATCAAAATGAAGAATCAGAAGCTGAAAAGGAAAAGATGCAGAACCATGTCTGCTTATCTATCAAGAAGGGTTCAAGGGCTGCTAAGGACCAGAAGAAGATGACCCACAATGAAAAGCCCTAGCATTCCTATGTGGTGATGGTGCACAGCTAACATCAGAAGAAGATGAGCTGAACAGAATGAAGATTAGCTGCACCTGAGAAGAAGTGGTCCAGATTCAAAGCATAATGCTGAGGACTAAGCCAAGCTGCTAAGTACAAGAGATGATAAAGCTTCAAGACATCTTAGTAGCAAAGCAACAACAACAACAACTACAACAACGAGTAGCCAGGGCCTGAGGGGTCCTTATCCGGAGGGAATAATTGAGTTCTAAGGCTGCTGGCCTTGAAGAGTTCTTAGTGAACTAGAGGAGTTCCAAGCCTGCTGGTCTTGAAGAGTTCTTAGTGAACTAAAGTGTCAAGGCTGCTGGCCTTGAAAGAATCTTAGTGATTCAGGATGCTGCCCTTCCTTAGTGGATTTCCTGCGAGAGTGCAGAAGAGTGGATTAGGAGCTTGAGTCTCTGAACCACTTAAAGCCCCTTGTGTCTTTTACATTCTGTCATTTACTTTATTTCATTTATATTATGTACTTAACTGCTATAACTGCTATGATTGTAGTAACTACTTACAACTAAACTAACTCCAAGGACAATGTATCAATGTTTATCAATATATCAATGAAGGGGACATTTAACTTATTCTGCTGTGCTTGAAATGATTCTTATGTTTGTCATGTGCTAACTTCTTAGCAATACAAAATAAAATGGAAAAGAGTTTAAAAACGCAAAGGATCTATTCAACCCCCTTTCTAGATCTATTGTGTGCCTACTGGGAACTAACAATTGGTATCAGAGCAGGTTCTCATACTATATTCAAAAACTAATCATTTTGAGTCTGATCCTAGGCACAAACATTATTCGAACCTTAGATTAGTAGTAAGTCAGTTGTAAATGCAGATGAGCTCACATGTTGGAAATAATGTGTACAGGTAAATGTGTATATACACCTGAAGCTGCTCAGATTGGTCCAGGTTCTTAAATGCCATAGTATCAAGACCAATCCTTGTCCATAGTCAATCCTGTAGTCTGAAGACCAGAGATGAGAAGTCAAGAGGCATCAACAGCAAAGAATCAAGCATCCTCCATTCTGAAAGATGAAAGGCCATACATGCAAAAAAACGCTCATCCAGAGGAGAAAGAAGAATTTCTCAAATATGTATTTGGCTAACCAGTTGTTAGATGTGAACCCTAAGGTTCAAGGTGATTAAAGAACTAAAGATGCCAAGACGTTCTTAGCTTACCTCTTCAAGGCTATGACTGATTAATCAAAGGACAATTGGAGCAACAAGCTGTCAGAAATAAATATAAAGATATGCACATCAATGTCTACCATCATTATAGCAAGGTAAATGACTGTCAAGAGACTGACCGTGTAAAGGTACGGTTCCTCATTCATTATAAATGTGTACATCATGTTGCATCACCTTATTTACTATAACAGTTTTCTATCAAGAGATCATACTCTTCCTAAAAAGAGGAAGAGAGAACGTACACTAAGGTTGGAAACTTAATTGCTAACAAACTTTCTCTCCATCCAAGTTTTAGGTTGAAGATAACATCTTGAAAGATGTCTGAAATAGGTCATAAGCATATCAAGATTTAATTAATCTTAAGTGGAGTAATCCTTGCTGAAGGGTTAGTATGTATGTACAAACCTATGTTCTAGGTTTTTGATAATACATAGAGTATGATCAGTTCTAGAGGAGTATCTTAAAGATTCTTAGAAACTGATCATCTCCATGAATCTACCAGATACAAATAAGTAATAGAGTTGATTCCTACTCTGCGAACATTCAAAATCTGTGAACATAACCAAGCAAAGGGTGAAACCATCAAAGAAAAAGAGTGTATTATTAAAATGATTAATCTTACATACACTCACCATCATGCATTTTAATGTCATATCTAAATCTGATACTTGCATGGATATGATCATTGATGCTAAATTTGGTGTCAATTCTAATATATGAGGAATAGGGGTTTTGAGAAACTAACCTAGCAGGACCCATTTGACCAGGGTACCAAAAATAGAAATTTATCTAACCTGTAGGTAATTGGTCTATCTGACCACACTAAGGAATGCTGAAGCAGATGACTTCAGTTACGAGGACTTAACCAGCTGGAGGCTCAAGACATTTCAGCAATGCTCTTGTCAAAATTCATCCTATGCCAAAGCCGATTTCTGAAGATTTACTGAGCCCACATGAATAAAGCTCACTTGATTGCTGATCTTCATATGGTAGCTGACCGTTCATGCCAAGATCCTCTATGATTATTCATAGAAAGCATATCAACTCAGAGGGAATATCAAAGAAGTTCACATCAAAGGATCATCAAGTATTGATCATGAAGAATGCATCATAGAAGCAGAACTCCACGAATGCAGCCTATCAAAGAACCTAAGGAAAATCGTAGTGTTCTCTACGATCAAGACTGTGCCAAGCCTGTGCAAGTCAACACACAACGATTACTGTATAATGATCATAATCGTAGTGTTTCTCCAGTCAGCATAAAAGTCCACAGTTATGATTAAGGAGGAAGGGCAACTAACTGAAGGAAGGCTGTATCAAATGAAGAAAACTACGTTCGTAGTTCTGTCTACAATCGTGGAGTGATCAGTCCTGAAGATATCTCTCTCTATAATACAAGGAAGCCTTTATAATAGAGATGATTCTAGTCAGAAGGAGATATGCAAGACTGCCTTCTGATGAATATGAAGAAGAAGAATTCATGCTTCTTTGAGAATATATCATCATCTGTGGGGGAGCAGTGATCTGCTAAGAGCAGCAGCACTAAAGATGTCAAAGATGATTAATGAAGAAAATTCTTCAGATCTTCCAAGCAGAAAAGACAGTCACTTGATTGAATCAGAAAGATCAAGTGAGAAGCTGAAGAAGCTGTGAACTTCAGAAGAAGAAGAAAAGCAGTCACAGAACAAAGAAGTTCTCACTCACTACGATTAAAGAGGTGTCACCAATCTTAGAGTCCAGACAAATTATGACTACAGATGGAGAAGCTGCTACAGCCTCTCAGCCTGAATAATTATCAGGGCTGAATCTGAAGGAAGTACAAAAGCTGCGTCCAAGTCAAAGAAGAGGACTAGGAGATTTATTAAGAAGTTTGATCTGGCAGATGAGAAAAATGATCAAAGGATTGCTGTCGAAAAGGCTGAACAAAGCAATAAATCTCAAGCATATGGTCCAACTAAGAAAGAGACCAGAACCATAGGAGATCAGGTCATGATCAGTTATACAAAGTACACTAATGAACCTGATCAAACCATGATCTATGCTGAGAGAGAAAAGTTGAAGATAGTGGAAATTATGGAAGAACAGATGAAGATATGGAGATGGTGAAGCTTAGGGAGCAAAATGAAGAAGTAGAATTCTTGCCAGGAGTTATAAGATAAACAGGAGCTAAACCAAAATAGAAAGATTCCAGTTACAAAGTCCTAAAATTCTGTGACTGATGAACCAAATGAATATGCATCATAATCAGTAGTAATGTCCCAAAATATGCTACTGATAACCATATCAGCCACCAATCTCAAAATCGTGGAGTGCCTATGATAAACCATCTGATCATAGAAAAAGAGCAAGAGGACACCACGATTACAACCCATACAAAAACCAACACCAATGAAAATCCAGAGTAGGTGAATGGACTCCTCAGCAGAAAGGTCAAATGTGATGTCAATACTAATCTTGTCTAAAGCTTTTCATCTGATAAGTGCCTCAAGGACAAACCTGATCCTTAGCATTGAGCTAAGAGGTTGGCCCTTCCTGAGCTATGCTAATATGAAATGCATCACAAGAATCTTTGCTGAAGCAAGCAGCATCTCATCAGAAGATTACTAGCTGTAAAAGAGAATTTCCAATCCCTTAGAGTACAATGAAGAAGTTGTCTATTGAAGCATGAACACAGACTACGATCATCGAAGAGGATGCAGAGAGTGTAAATTAGTCTGGGAATCGTAGAGTATTGAGCTAAGACATAAGTCACTCCACGGATTGAAGAAGTCAATAGTCAATAGAAGAAAAGTCAAATCTGGATAACTGACACGATGGAAGAGTTACAGATTGTGACCTATCAACGTCTTATAACTGTCCCACTAAGAAACGTGGAAGGAACAGTTATAAGAGGGAAATTCAAATAATTGGTAGTTTCATTTTAGCGGGTTCATCAAAAGCTGCAAACCTGTCAAATCCATACATTCATCCTCTTAAGCCAAAACCTGAACACTTCCAAACAGCCTGACCTTCTTCAACAGTCATCCGATGTAAGACCCCGAATTTTATGAAATGAAAGTATTAAATTTTTCTTAGAATTATTATTTTATTCAGTAAATGGTTAAATTAATAAAAGGTTAAAGTTAAGGGTGATTTGTGAAAATTTTACAAAGTAAGCAAATGGTCATGAAATATTCGTTGTGTCGGGGAATATTCTTTTTTCGAAGAATATCCATACGACGGCGAATTCATTGGTGGACCCCACAACGGAATAATTGTCGGATATAGAAAGCGACAGAAATAACATTTTCACGGCAAAACTTTTATCGTTAAACTGTTAAAATATCCGATGATAAAAATATAGTAATATGCGTTATTGCACAGTAGCACACGGTATTGCATAGTATATTTGATTATTGATGCTTACGTAAGAAGTCGCTCAGTATTCAATAATTGCTACAGTAGTTGCTGCACAGTATCTCATATTATTGATTCAATTATTGTCACAATATCATCTGCACAATACTTTAAAATATTAAATCAATAATTGACACAACACAGTTACTCATATTATTATTATTAGCATTATTGACAATGTCTAGAAAGTTCTGTCAAGGAAAGGGGTTAGGTTATTTAATTGCGCGTGAGTAAGGAGAAATCCTTATCCGAAAGCCCCCTCTTTCCTGTGAACGATCTGGTTGTCAATATTGTGAATTATAATGATAAATGGTTGATAAAAATATTTTCATTGTGTTGGGAATATTAATGTTAGTGGAAATAGACATTTATTTCGATAATAGTTGATTTTCGGATGTTAAATTGACCAAACGGGGAATTAATCGGATAAATGAGCGATTAATGGGTGGTTAACATGTGGGACCCACTTATTGGTGGATAATAAATAGTTGGTGGGTGGTTGCAGGGGTGGAGGTGCAAGATTTATAAACTTGAGGGACTAAATTAAAAATAGAGGTAAAGATGGAGGTACTAAAGTGTAATTAACCATTTTTTTCTAGCCTATAAATAGCAAGCTAATTTCATTCATTTCTCACCATTCTTGAAGTGCAATGTTATAATAGTGAGAGAAATTATATAGAGAGAAAGAAGAAGAGTATTCTGCTACTACACTATTCTAATATCCAATCTTCTACCAATGTAAGGGGTATTATTTCTTTTGTATTCATAAAGAATGCTATTTTTTTTCAATACTCGTAAGGGTTGTTACTCTATTCTTTATTGATCTGTGGGAGTAACCTGTCTACACTGACTACCGCATGCATGGTGAATAGCCCTTCGTATTCATTTTTTATTGATCTGTGGGAATAATGTATCTACGCGGACTACCGCATGCCTGGTAAAAACCTTTTGTATTCATTCTATTCCTTGTTAATCTGTGAAAATAACATGTCTACACGGACTAACGCATGCGTGGTGAATCACCCTTCGTATTCATTTCTATTAAATTGTGGAAATGATTTGTCTACGCAGATTACCGCATGACGGGTGAAAATCCAATTACAGTTTCGTATATTCATTCATACTCGTACGAAATATTATTTCACTAGAATATTGGTCTGAACTGTTTATGAAATTTTCATCTTTTCATTATAAGTTACTATTCACAAGTTACTATTCACGGTAAAAAAATATTTTTTTTTCTTTGATTGGATCCAAGTTTTGAACTTCATTCTTGAATTTTGCTCCACAATTGATTATTACTGAGTATTCTTGAACTTGGATAAACTAAATTATGAATTCCTAATCTTTGTCATTTATCTCACTTGATTCGTTTTTATATTATTTTTCATCATCCTCAGTCTTAAATGATGATATAAATGAATATCTTTGGCTTGTAGTGCAAAGATGAATGATTATTTGATGAATATCTTTGGCCTGTAGTGCAAAAATGATTACCTGATGAATATCTTTGACCCGTAGTGCAAAGATGGACAGGTGTTAAGATGAACATGACCACTGGTGATACAAATAAATATCTTTGGCCCTTAGTGCAAAGATGAATATTTGATTCGAGATATATATTGATTGATGTTACAGGGATAAAATATTGATGATGGACTGTTAAATCATAGAAGATAGTAGACATCATTCTCTACTTAACTCTTCTAATGAATTGTTATTTTCGCTGCAGTTGTTGATCTAAAACTTGTTGTCCATAATATTTTATCTGATTTGTTGAAGACTAACGATAATTTATTCTTCATTATCTTAGTCATAAAATTCTTTACTGGGCTAGTTGAGCTCACCCTTTTCTTCCATTGTTCTCTTAAGGAAATGAGAATATCGCAGGTACTAGTCGGGGAATGGAGTGATGGTCCGAGTTAGAGCTGTAGAAGTCCTCACTATTTTTTTTTATAAAATAGTGTGATAATAAATGTAATGAGGACTTAGTTTGAGTGTTTATATTTTCTACATGTCTGTATTGACACTCACAGTTGTGTGGTCGTATTTTGCAATACCGTTTGATATAAAAGATTGTATTTGATTTCTGTACCATGTATTTGGTGACTCAGAATGGGTTGAGTATTGGACCAATTTTGGGGGCGTCAATGTTGGTATCAGAGCTTAGGGATATGGTCTCTACGATATCTGAGACTAGAACTAGAAGGGAAGAGACGAGTAATATCCTTCGCTAGTGTGTGTCCTAACTAAGCTAAAATTTCTTACTTAATAAGTTGACAAAT
The DNA here is from genome assembly GCA_020205555.1 of Panax stipuleanatus. Lineage (NCBI taxonomy): Eukaryota > Viridiplantae > Streptophyta > Magnoliopsida > Apiales > Araliaceae > Panax > Panax stipuleanatus. Next base: position 61,622,940 of record CM035123.1, on the reverse strand, counting down.
TGTGATATGTCAATTAACCTCTGTTTTGAAGCTGTATACTGGAATGATATCTGAAATCCAAGAGATGAGCAATGGAAAAATATTGATACAGAGGAAATGACCGGGAAGATAGAATCTGAAATGAAAGCAAGGTATCCCCTCACCTCTTCGAATTATCAGGTACGTAAATTTTGAGGACGAAATTTCATAAGAAGGAGAGATTGTAAGACCCCGAATTTTATCAAATGAAAGTATTAAATTTTTCTTAGAATAATTATTTTATTTAGTAAATGGTTAAATTGATAAAAGGTTAAAGTTAAGGGTGATTTGTGAAAATTTTACAAAGTAAGCAAATGGTCATAAAATATTCGTTGTGTCGAGAAATATTCTTTTTTGGAAGAATATCCATACGACGACGCAGTCATTGGTGGACCCCACAACGGAATAATTGTCGGATATAGAAAGCGATAGAAATAACATTTTTACGGCAAAACTTTTACAGTTAAACTGTTAAAATATCCGATGATAAAAATACAGTAATATGCGTTATTGCACAGTAGCACACGGTATTGCACAGTATCTTTGATTATTGATGCTTACGTAAGAAGTCACTCAGTATTCAATAATTGCTACAGTAGTTGCTGCACAGTATCTCATATTATTGATTCAATTATTGTCACAGTATCATCTGCACAATACTTTAAAATATTAAATCAATAATTGACACAACACAGTTACTCATATTATTATTATTAGCATTATTGACAATGTCTAGAAAGTTCTGTCAAGGAAAGGGGTTAGGTTATTTAATTGGGCGTGAGTAAGGAGAAATCCTTATCCGAAAGCCCCCTCTTTCCTGTGAACGATCTGGTTGTCAATATTGTGAATTATAATGATAAATGGTTGATAAAAATATTTTCATTGTGTTGGGAATATTAATGTTAGTGGAAATAGACATTTATTTCGATAATAGTTGATTTTCGGATGTTAAATTGACCAAACGGGGAATTAATCGGATAAATGAGCGATTAATGGGTGGTTAACATGTGGGACCCACTTATTGGTGGATAATAAATAGTTGGTGGGTGGTTGCAGGGGTGGAGGTGCAAGATTTATAAACTTGAGGGACTAAATTAAAAATAGAGGTAAAGATGGAGGTACTAAAGTGTAATTAACTAATTTTTTCGTAGCCTATAAATAGCAAGCAAATTTCATTCATTTCTCACCATTCTTGAAGAGCAATGTTATAATAGTGAGAGAAATTATAGAGAGAGAAAGAAGAAGAGTATTCTACTACTACACTATTCTAATATCCAATCTTCTACTAAGGTAAGGGGTATTATTTCTTTTGTATTTATAAAGAATTTTATTTTCTTTCAATACTCGTAAGGGTTGTTACTCTATTCTTTATTGATTTGTGGGAGTAATCTGCCTACGCGGACTACCTCGTGCATGGTGAATAACCCTTTGTATTCATTCTTAATTGATCTGTGAGAATAACATGTCTACGCGGACTACCGCATGCATGGTGAAAACCTTTTGTATTCATTCTATTCCTTATTAATCTGTGGGAATAACCTGTCTACGCGGACTACCGCATGCGTGGTGAATCACCCTTCGTATTCATTTCTATTAAATTGTGGAAATGATCTATATACGCGGATTACCGCATGACGGGTGAAAATCTAATTACAGTTTCGTATATTCATTCATACTCGTACGAAATATTATTTCACTAGAATATTGGTCTGAACTTTTTATGAAATTTTCATCTTTTCATGACAAGCTACTATTCACGGTAAAAAGAATTTTTTTTTTCTTTGATTGGATCCAAGTTTTGAACTTCATTCTTGAATTTTTCTCCATAATTGATTATTACGGAGTATTCTTGAACTTGGATAAACTAAATTACGAATCCCTACTCTTTGTCCTTTATCTCACTTGATTCGTTTTTATATTATTTTTCATCATCCTCAGTCTTAAATGATGATACCAATGAATATCTTTGGCCTGTAGTGCAAAGATGAATAATTATTTGATGAATATCTTTGGCCTGTAGTGCAAAGATGATTATCTGATGAATATCTTGGACCCGTAGTGCAAAGATGGACAGGTGTTAAGATGAACATGACCACTGGTGATACAAATGAATATCTTTGGCCCGTATTGTAAGACCCCAACTTTTATGAATAAAGATTTAATTTTCTTTATATATTATTTCGAAATAGTAAGGTGTTGATTTGATAAATATAAAAAGTTATGGGTGAAATGTGCAAATATTTTAAAATAAGCAAGTGGTTATAAAATATTCATTGTTGTTGAGGAATATTCGTTTGGTCGTGGAATATTCTTGTTGTCGGAGAATATTCGTACGACGGCGCAGCTATTTGTGGGCCCCACAAAGGAATAACTATCGGATATAGAAAGCGACAGAAATAACCTTTTTATAAATAACGGCGTAGTTATTACCGTTAGTACTGTTGAAATACCCGGTGGTTAAAATACAGTAATACGCGGTGTTGCACAGTAGAAAACGGTATTGCACAGTATTTCGAATTATTGATTCTTACGTGAGAAGGCACTTACTCAATTATTGTTACAGTAATTACTGTTTAATATTTTATATTATTGACTCAATAATTGCTACGTTGATATTTTATATTATTGACTCAATAATTGTTACATTGATATTTTATTGACTCAATAATTGCTACGTTGTTATTTTATATGATAGATTCAATAATTGCTACAGTTGATATTTTATATTATTGATTCAATAATTGTCACTGCACAGTATTTCACATTATCAACTCAATAATTCATATTATTTGAATAATATTATTAGATAGCATTATTGACAATGACTAAGGAAGTTCTGTCTAGGAGGGGTTATTTAATTGCGCGCCAGTAAGGAAAAATCCTTATCGGAAGGCCCCCTCTTTTCTGGGAACGACCTGGTTGTCAATATTATAGTTCTATAATATTATTTGTGAATAATTAATTATTGATTTATATGATAAGGAAATATGTATTTTGTAGATATAAAAGAAGGAATTAGTGCTGATGTGTTTTTATCAGTATTTTGGTGTGGAAAATCATCCGTTTATGGATTTCGGAAAATTTATGTTTGGAATTTGGAAAAACTTCCTTCTACAAAGTTGTAGAGAATTAAATTTTCTATAAAAAAACATATAATTTATATTTTTCTGATAAAGGGGCTATTTATTATGAATTATTGAAGTTTCAAAAATTAAATATTTTTTAATAGGAGGTGGGCCCCACAGGTGTCTGGTGGCTTTTGAAGTTTCAACAGGCTGCGGAATTTTAAAAAAAAATAATATTAGTTTATTCAAAAGTCTACTTTGGCATCCTAAGCTTTTCCTATAAATAGGGTGCTTAGGTTAGAATTGAAAATCACACCAGAATCAGAAATTTTCTCTCTCTATAATATCGAGCGTATTTTTGTGAGTATTTAGATACTTTGAGTATTACTATTCAATGCAAGTTTCCTTCAGTATTATATCCGATACTCCAATCAGAAGTGTGACGCCCCCAAATTCCAGGACCGCCACTTGGTCTCTCGAATTCGGTTCATCACGTGCTCATGGTAATACATCGCAATAATAATAACTAAATATCACATAATCACAGCGGAAAATCTATTCTAGAATAATTTACAATGATTTATTATAATTATTCCCCCAAGTCTCGCAACCTACAGTACTTAATAGATTACATACTAATATCAATTAACGACTTATTATATAATCTAACTTAAGCTTAAACATAATCAAATCCAGTCTTACTTCATCATCTTAATACAACATTAAAATATAAAAAAAACATAAAAGAGACAAGCTAGTTGGTAGCCTTGTCCTTGCCCTTATCAACGCCCCAAGGTTCGCCCTGCTCTGCCTTAACTGAAATGTTTTAGGGAAGCAAAAATGAGCACAAATTGCCCAGCAAGTAATATACGACAAGGGTAAGTGATATAATTCTCAATTCTCGAAAAGGTATAGAAAAGTTTGATAGTTCAAGGATAGCAAGAGTATCAACAGTTCTCAATAACAGTCGCTAAGGACAGAATAATATCAATATGATTCAATAATAATTCAATTCAAGATTTCAAGATAACTGAATACTGAGCAGTCACTAAGGACTATGAACTTCCACAGGATTTGACAGTAATAAACTGAAAATCCAACAAAAACAGATACAGCAGGTGATCAGCCTAAAGTACCCTCGTTATGCATAATAATCAATCATACTCAAGTGCGCGCGTCGGTTCTCCGACAGTTATAGTTTGTTCTTCTCAGTCAAATACAAGATCCCGCACCAATCAATTGGTTTGGGTCGCTTTTCAATAATATAAGTCTAGCCGAATCAAATGGCATAGACACTTTCACAATATTCAAGAACAATACTAAGTTCAACATGTATAATAGCTTTAATGAATTAAGAGTTCAAGTATGCTAATTCAATTCAACAATTTAGTAAGAAACTGGTTCACAATATACAAGGATAGAATACTTGCACCGTAAAAGAGTGTAAGTTAGGAAACTTGCCTTTAGCGTAGTTTATCCACGTAAAGTAATTCAACACTTTTGAATCCTATTTATAGTGTATTATAAGTATAGGATTTTCATTATTCATTTATGCTCACATATGATATGTAATTTTAAACGCACCCATAAACGTTTAACTTAGTTGCATACTATACACATACTTCATCATATACTTTTGCGTACATATAGCACATTTCAGTTTACAAGACATTATGAAGTCATCACATAGTTTTTAATCGTTGCTTTATAGTCCCCAAACACCTTTTGGACTTATCTTTGGGAAGTTTATAATCCAACATTCAATTTTATCACTTAGCATGCCTCTTAACACATTTCTTAGCATACTGGTCATATATTACAAGTTAAAGTAATCGCATAAGCTAACTGTCAAAAAAATCAGATCAACAACTGGCTCAATTCTGATTCCAGACTGGCGCAGCTGCGCTATGGCTAAGCCTAGGGCCGGCGCAGCTGCGCAGCCGTCTGGCTAAGCCAAGGCTGATATGTGCCTTATGGTTTCTGTCCGGTCATGCAAGCTAACATTCAAACCAGGTATACTGACATGTTAAATGTCCTTTCGTGTTTTCCCAAGGCAATCTAGGTTCCACTTTCCATAACATGATTCTAGACATACATTTTAAACAATTCAAGTCCTTACAACATCATAAAATCATGTAAGCTATCAAGCTCGTTAATTTTAAATATACGAGGTGATCATATAACTTGATTTAGGCATGCTCACAAGTAGTTATATCATACAATCTAAATTTATCTTTACATATTAGGGTCTTAGTTTAGGATTTCTAAGAGCTTAAGGCCAAATGTGGCCATGCAATCACAACGTATACAATTAAACCATAGATACATGCGAGAAGGTCATACAAATTGTAATATACATGCTTGCGATTGTCCATATCATTTATTCATAACTAGCATTGTTAGTTACTTTAGAAACATGCGTAAACCCGTGCTTGGTTAACTTCTTATTGAATTTTAACAAGCGAGCACACACGTATGGTATACTAGTGATGTTGTATTCATTATTAAGCATGTTAAAAAATATCAGAATATGGATTCTAATACAACATGTTAAGTCCATGTTCAAAGTCCATGTTTCGTTAGTAAGTTCTATTAACGAAGTCTAACATGTTCATGTTACCTTAAGATACATATATACACAAGTTATCACATCCTTCATGAATCTCTAAACCATAATAACATGTATCGAAAGTCAGAATATAAATATATCATATTCAAGTCTCTCTTTATAACTTTAAGTTCCTCTTTAAACATATACGTCGTTTCGTCAAAAAGGTATACCATCTTGGTTTAAACATGCTTACGTTAGGCCTATGTACTCATACATATGTTCTACTTATGTTCACGTGCTTGCCTTATCTATACAAGTAACTACCACATAGCAGTTTTAGGAACAAAATTAGATTCTGGTTCCAGAGGCCGGCGCAGCTGCGCTGCGCCTCAGTAGTAAACCGGCGCAGCTGCGCCGTGCTTCGGCCAGCACCAGTGAGCTCCTTGCTTCGGCAGTTCCTAGCCACACACAAATTTACTTCACGAACTTGATTGTGATCACTCACATTGGCTTATTAACACATGTATAAGACTATATAACAACTAAGAACATGTCCTAATCCAATCTAGTATGAATTGAAATCAAAATCAAGAATTGGAAATTTTGACAGTAAGCAAAATATAGAACATGAATGAAGAACATGGAAAGATAATTATACCTCTGTTAGATAATTGAACTTGCTGCTACTTCACAATGCTATTATACTGATATATGAATATGCTCTCAACTTATCAACTCAAACAAAATCTCAGCAAGAAAATTATGAAGAGAAAGGGCCATATATTACATCCTCCCCCCTTACAGAAATTCCATCCCGGAATTGCTACGAGGTTACACAAATAAATGGGGATAATCCCTCATTATCTTATCTTCTAATTCCCACGTTGCCTCCTCGACATCGTGGTTACGCCAAAGTACTTTTACAGATGAAATAATTTTATTTCTCAAGGTTTGCTCTTTCCTATCTAATATCTGAACAGGAATTTCTTCATACGACAAGTTCTTCTCCACTTGAATGGGCTCATAAGAAATCACGTGCTTGTAGTCGGCCTTGTACGGTCGCAACACAAAAATGTGAAACATGTTGTGGATGTGCTCCAACTCGGGTGGTAACGCAACTTTGTATGCCACTTCGCCCACTCGCTTCAGTATTTCGAACGGTCCTATAAATCTTGGACTCAATTTTCCTTTCTTGCCGAAACGGATCTTTCCTTTCCATGGAGATACTTTCAAGAATACAAAACTGCCGACTTTGAAGTCTCGGTCCTGCCGATGCAAATCTGCGTATTTCTTCTGGCGATCTTGAGCTGCTACTAATCTGGCTCTTATCACTGTCACCACGTCTGCGGTTTGTTGTACTAGCTCTGGTCCGAGTATTCGTCGCTCTCCGACTTCATCCCAATATAATGGCGTTCTGCACTTTCTCCCGTAAAGAGCTTCGTACGGTGGCATGCCGATACTCGCATGGTAGCTATTATTATATGCGAATTCTACTAAGGGTAGGTGGTCGTCCCAATTTCCTTTAAAATCTATCACGCAAGTCCTAAGCATGTCCTCCAGCGTTTGTATTGTTCGCTCACTCTGTCCGTCTGTCTGAGGATGGTAAGCTGCACTCAACCTCAACTGCGTTCCCATTCTTTCTTGCAAACTCTTCCAAAAATTGGACGTGAAGCGCGGATCTCGATCAGAGACAATTGATACCGGCACTCCATGTCGTGAAACAGTCTCTTTTACATACAGACTCGCTAATTGGTTCAAACTGTAGCGGATCTTGATTGGTAGAAAATGTGCGGTCTTGGTTAGTCGATCCACGATAACCCAAATGGCATCATAACCTTTCTGCATAGCTGGAAGTCCTACCACGAAGTCCATCGCAATATGCTCCCATTTCCACTCTGGTATTTCCAACGGTTGTAGTAAACCACTCGGCCGCTGATGTTCTGCTTTAACGCGTTGGCAAGTCAAACATCTACTGACGCACTCTGCGACTTCCCGTTTTAAATTGGGCCACCAAAAATGTTGCCTTAGATCTCGGTACATCTTTGTGCCTCCCGGATGAACGAAATATGTCGTATTGTGTGCCTCGTGCAAAATCTCTTCCCTCAACTCGGTTACCGCTGGTACCCATACTCTTTCTTCAAATCTCAAGATACCTTCTTTATCCATTCGAAATTTCTCTTCCTCATTTTCTGTGATCCTCTTTCGGATTTTCTCACACTCTTCATCCCTTTCCTGAGCTTCCTTTACTCTGTCCAACAACGTCGGACAAGCTTCCATTACAATTAACTTCTCACCAGACTTTTTTGGTCCTTTCACTTCTATCTCCAATTTCTCCATCTCTCTTATCAACTCTTCCTGAGTCGTCAAATTAAACAACTTCTCCCTTCCTTTCCTACTCAGAGCGTCGGCAACCACATTCGCCTTCCCCGGGTGATAAAGAATATCGCAATCATAGTCTTTGATTAATTCTAACCACCTCCTCTGCCGCATGTTCAACTCCTTCTGTGTGAAGATATACTTCAGACTTTTATGGTCCGTGTATATCTCACATTTTTCTCCGTAAAAATAATGCCTCCATATCTTTAACGCAAAAACTACTGCCGCTAACTCTAAGTCGTGAGTAGGGTATCATTTTTTATAATCCTTTAATTGTAGTGATGCATATGCAATGACCTTGCCGTGCTGCATAAGCACACAGCCAAGTCCCTTGTGCGTTGCATCACTATACACCACAAAATTTCCCGCATTATCTGGTAATGATAATACAGGTGCTTCGCTCAATCTCTTCTTCAACTCCTGAAAACTCTCTTCACATTTGTCGGTCCATACAAATTTCATCATCTTTCTAGTCAAATTGGTCAGCGGGGTTGCTATCTTAGAAAAATCTTGGATGAATCTTCGATAGTACCCGGCTAACCCTAAAAAGCTTCTCACCTCCGTCGGTGTTTTCGGTTGTTCCCAATTACTTACTGCTTCTACCTTCGCAGGGTCTACAGCAATTCCATTCTTATCCACCACGTGGCCTAAGAATTGAACCTTCTCCATCCAAAATTCGCACTTTGAAAATTTTGCATACATCTTCTCCTTCCTTAGTGCCTCCAAAATAATCTTTAGATGTTCGGCGTGTTCTTCCTCTGTCTTCGAGTAGATCAAAATGTCGTCGATAAAAACCACTAAAAATTTATCCAAGTATGGCTTGAAAACTCGGTTCATCAAGTCCATAAATGCTGCCGGAGCATTAGTCAATCCGAATGACATTACCAAAAACTCGTAGTGTCCATAACGATTCGAAACGCAAGTCTTTGGTATGTCCTCATCCCTTACTTTCAGTTGATGATATCCTGTTCGTAGCTCGATCTTTGAGAAACACTTTTCTCCCTTCAGTTGATCAAATAAGTCGTCTATCCTCGGTAGCGGATATCGGTTCTTGATCGTTACTCTGTTCAATTCTCGATAATCGATACAGAGTCTCATCGATCCGTCCTTCTTTTTAACGAATAGCACTGGTGCTCCCCAAGGAGAAACACTCGGTCGAATGTAACCCTTATCCAACAACTCTTGCAATTGTATCATCAATTCCTTCATTTCTACTGGCGCCATACGATATGGAGCTTTCGAAATCGGTGTCGTTCCCTGTGCTAAGTCTATTACGAATTCGATTTCCCCTGTCTGGCGGAAGACCAGGCAGATCGTCTGGAAATACATCTTGAAATTCATTAACTATGGATATATCTTTAATTTCTACTCCCTTTTTCTGAGTATCAACGATGTAAGCTAAATAACCTACACATCCTTTTCTTAACAATTTCTTGGCCTGCATCATCGTAACGCAACAAGATTGCTTAAGCGATGAGCTACCATAAAACACTATCTTAGACTTACTCGGAGTCTGAAGGTTCACACATTTGTTCTGACAGTCAATTATCGCAGCATGGTTATACAACCAATCCATTCCCAGTATTACGTCAAATTCTCCCAATCTAATAGGAATCAAGTCTACGCTCAGTTCATGTTCTCTAATGTTTGCGTGACAATCTCGATAAATGTATTCTACAGGGATCACTTCCTTATTAGCAACTTCTATGATCAAAGGATTTTCTAATCGTTCTCGGGGTGTACTAAGTCTACTAGCAAATTCTTCATATACAAAAGAACAGGTGGCACCCGAATCAAATAATACATAAGCTTTTATATCATTGATTGGGATTATACCTGACACCACGTCCTTCGCAGCCACGGCATCTTGGACGGTCATGTTAAAGGTTCTGGCGGTTGGGCGGTTGGATTGTGCCGGTCCACTGATCATCAGCTTGTTGCCTCCTTGCTGATTACTACCCCCGCCACTTCCCTTCTTTGGGCAGTCCTTAATTTGGTGCTCCGTCGAGCCACACGCAAAGCATCCTTGTATCTTCTTTGGTTTGGGACAGTTGGGCGAGATGTGCCCTTCCTGTCCGCAGTTGTAACAAGTGCCACGTCCCTTCCAGCACTCACCCTGATGATTCTTCCCACACTTCGGGCATCCTTCAGCCCTCTTCTTGAAACCTCCACGAAAATTCCCTGATTGATTATTGTTGTTTTTGTTGTTGTTGTTATTCTCCCACTTTCTCTTTTCCAAATTGCTTCCTCCGCTACTGCTTCCTCCCATACGATTCGCTCCTCCAGCATTCTTTCCTTTCTTTTCTTTGTTATATAGACTTAAGGCCTCACTGCCACCTTCCGCAATGATTGCCTTCTCTAGTAATGTTGCAAAGGAATCAATTTGAAGAACTGATACCTTATTGAACAGCCACGGTTTCAACCCTTGTTCGAAACGTCTAGCCTTTCTCTCTTCATCACCAACTTGGTGCTCCGCAAATCATGCTAGTTCGTTAAACCTAGCCACGTATTGCGCCACCGTCATCTCACCTTGTTTTAACTCTAAGAATTTCACCTCCATCCGATTCTTCATACTCTTCGGGAAGTAATTCTCGAAGAATAGCGTCTTAAACTTATCCCAAGCTATTATTCCTTCTCTAGCTCTTTGTTGATTAGCCTCCCACCAGTAGTTCGCTTCTCCCCTCATCATATACGTGGCAAACACCGTCTTTTGATCTTCGCCTACGCTAGCTATAGTGAAAGCTTTTTCGATCTCTTTGATCCACGTTTGTGCGACGATTGGGTCGGTAGTTCCCTCGAACTCTGGGGGTCCTACACTCTTAAAGTCTTTAAAGGTTGTTACTGGCACGGTCTGAGGGTTCGGGCGAACGGGTTCATTGTTCCTTCCCCTTAAGGCCTCTCCTAACAAGTCTACCAACTTCTGAATCAGGTCTACTTGTTCTCTCTCATTGTTTACTGACTCCTCAGGTGTAGCCAATCTACGTCTGGGTGGCATTATCTGCATCACAATTCTCATTATATTAATATTCAAGTATATTACTTAAGTATTTCTTCTAATACTAAAAGAATAAATCAATAACACGTTTCCGATATAAACTTCATTTATATTCATATGCCAAATCGTTTCATTACATGATTTTCCTAGCATACTGCTATAAATGTTATCACATATATCCCCTAATATCACAAAAGACGGGGAATATACCAACCTACTACCATACTACCCCTCTAACAAAAACTAACTCGGGGTTTACATCATCATCCCACATCTTACACAAAAGATCGGGATTGCATCATAGTATATACAATACATAAGGACACAACTAGTACTACCACTAGACTGACTAAGGAAATCTCATCCCATCATCCCGCGCTCCACTGCGCTCTTGTACTCCAACTGTGCTATATACGCAACCAGCTCTCGGCTCAAGGTATGTAGAGTATGTCCCTGTTCTGCCGGGTAGTGGTACACACCATCAATCACCCTTTCAAAAGCTGAACGGAACACATACCCCATCTTGTTCATCTTTCTCTTCTTGCACCTGACCTCGTCCTCAAGGTCGTCAGCTCTCTCATTGGACGCTTCCCACTTCTACTCGAAGTGTAACCTATCCATCACCTCCAACTCTAGCTGAGTACGGAGTGCCTCTTTCTCAGTCTTCTCACTCAGTTCCCTTTGCTCAACCTCCTAGCTTCTCTGCCAAATCTACATTCCTAGCCACTGACCTGTGAAACAGAGTCCCCATCTAGATCCCTGCCTCCCTACGGTAGGCAATCTCCACCTCTAACTCCTGCATAGCCAACTTCCTCTGATGGTCCTCGTCCCTCAGTTTTTGGAACTCAGACTCTCTCTCGTGGGCCTCTGCCTCCAGCTCCTGAATCCTGCAGTCTAACTCTAGGATCCGCTCCTCGTATTCTCCTAACATCTGCTCCTCTATAGTAGCCTCATCAGAGTCCTCTACTGGCTCATCCTCCATCGGCTCCTCCTCTGGATCAGTCTCTATCTTAATCTCGATCTCATCCTCGTCATCAAACTCGGATGGTGCAACTGCCTGCACTGGCACAGCCTCTAGAGGTGCCTCGTATACTACATGTATATCTCTGGGCTCCTCCTCTGCTACTCTACTAGTTACACCTGTGTCTGTCATCCTACAATCACAAACACAAGGCAAATAATCAGCAACTCCATTAGAATGTTAAATAAAACATAAGTTCATTGTATATAATGAAGTTACATTTCATAACAGACTAAGTCTCTCAAGGAAAACTCTACATGAGTTTTATCTCCTTCCTAACTTCTAAGTTCACCTAAGCTATAGTCCAAGGACACTCGTTCCTAAGGTTTATAACTACAGCTTTGATACCAACCTGTGACGCCCCCAAATTCCAGGACCGCCACTTGGTCTCTCGAATTCGGTTCATCACGTGCTCATGGTAATACATCGCAATAATAATGACTAAATATCACATAATCACAGCGGAAAATCTATTCTAGAATAATTTACAATGATTTATTATAATTATTCCCCCAAGTCTCGCAACCTACAGTACTTAATAGATTACATACTAATATCAATTAACGACTTATTACATAATCTAACTTAAGCTTAAACATAATCAAATCCAGTCTTACTTCATCATCTTAATACAACATTAAAATATAAAAAAAAACATAAAAGAGACAAGCTAGTTGGTAGCCTTGTCCTTGCCCTTATCAACGCCCGAAGGTTCGCCCTGCTCTGCCTTAACTGAACTGTTTTAGGGAAGCAAAAATGAGCACAAATTGCCCAGCAAGTAATATACGACAAGGGTAAGTGATATAATTCTCAATTCTCGAAAAGGTATAGAAAAGTTTGATAGTTCAAGGATAGCAAGAGTATCAACAGTTCTCAATAACAGTCGCTAAGGACAGAATAATATCAATATGATTCAATAATAATTCAATTCAAGATTTCAAGATAACTGAATACTGAGCAGTCACTAAGGACTACGAACTTCCACAGGATTTGACAGTAATAAACTGAAAATCCAACAAAAACAGATACAGCAGGTGATCAGCCTAAAGTACCCTCGTTATGCATAATAATCAATCATACTCAAGTGCGCGCGTCGGTTCTCCGACAGTTATAGTTTGTTCTTCTCAGTCAAATACAAGATCCCGCACCAATCAATTGGTTTGGGTCGCTTTTCAATAATATAAGTCTAGCCGAATCAAATGGCATAGACACTTTCACAATATTCAAGAACAATACTAAGTTCAACATTATAATAGCTTTAATGAATTAAGAGTTCAAGTATGCTAATTCAATTCAACAATTTAGTAAGAAACTGGTTCACAATATACAAGGATAGAATACTTGCACCGTAAAAGAGTGTAAGTTAGGAAACTTGCCTTTAGCGTAGTTTATCCACGTAAAGTAATTCAACACTTTTGAATCCTATTTATAGTGTATTATAAGTATAGGATTTTCATTATTCATTTATGCTCACATATGATATGTAATTTTAAACGCACCCATAAACGTTTAACTTAGTTGCATACTATACACATACTTCATCATATACTTTTGCGTACATATAGCACATTTCAGTTTACAAGACATTATGAAGTCATCACATAGTTTTTAATCGTTGCTTTATAGTCCCCAAACACCTTTTGGACTTATCCTTGGGAAGTTTATAATCCAACATTCAATTTTATCACTTAGCATGCCTCTTAACACATTTCTTAGCATATTGGTCATATATTACAAGTTAAAGTAATCGCATAAGCTAACTGTCAAAAAAATCAGATCAACAACTGGCTCAATTCTGATTCCAGACTGGCGCAGCTGCGCCATGGCTAAGCCTAGGGCCGGCGCAGCTGCGCAGCCGTCTGGCTAAGCCAAGGCTGATATGTGCCTTGTGGTTTCTGTCCGGTCATGCAAGCTAACATTCACACCAGGTATACTGACATGTTAAAAGTCCTTTCGTATTTTCCCAAGGCAATCTAGGTTCCACTTTCCATAACATGATTCTAGACATACATTTTAAACAATTCAAGTCCTTACAACATCATAAAATCATGTAAGCTATCAAGCTCGTTAATTTTAAATATACGAGGTGATCATATAACTTGATTTAGGCATGCTCACAAGTAGTTATATCATACAATCTAAATTTATCTTTACATATTAGGGTCTTAGTTTAGGATTTCTAAGAGCTTAAGGCCAAATGTGGCCATGCAATCACAACGTATACAATTAAACCATAGATAAATGCGAGAAGGTCATACAAATTGTAATATACATGCTTGCGATTGTCCATATCATTTATTCATAACTAGCATTGTTAGTTACTTTAGAAACATGCGTAAACCCGTGCTTGGTTAACTTCTTATTGAATTTTAACAAGCGAGCACACACGTATGGTATACTAGTGATGTTGTATTCATTATTAAGCATGTTAAAAAATATCAGAATATGGATTCTAATACAACATGTTAAGTCCATGTTCAAAGTCCATGTTTCGTTAGTAAGTTCTATTAACGAAGTCTAACATGTTCATGTTACCTTAAGATACATATATACACAAGTTATCACATCCTTCATGAATCTCTAAACTATAATAACATGTATCGAAAGTCAGAATATAAATATATCATATTCAAGTCTCTCTTTATAACTTTAAGTTCCTCTTTAAACATATACGTCGTTTCGTCAAAAAGGTATACCATCTTGGTTTAAACATGCTTACGTTAGGCCTATGTACTCATACATATGTTCTATTCATGTTCACGTGCTTGCCTTATCTATACAAGTAACTACCACATAGCAGTTTTAGGAACAAAATTAGATTCTGGTTCCAGAGGCCGGCGCAGCTGCGCTGCGCCTCAGTAGTAAACCGGCGCAGCTGCGCCGTGCTTCGGCCAGCACCAGTGAGCTCCTTGCTTCGGCAGTTCCTAGCCCAAACACAAATTTACTTCACGAACTTGATTGTGATCAGTCACATTGGCTTATTAACACATGTATAAGACTATATAACAACTAAGAACATGTCCTAATCCAATCTAGTATGAATTGAAATCAAAATCAAGAATTGGAAATTTTGACAGTAAGCAAAATATAGAACATGAATGAAGAACATGGAAAGATAATTATACCTCTGTTAGATAATTGAACTTGCTGCTACTTCACAATGCTATTATACTGATATATGTATATGCTCTCAACTTATCAACTCAAACAAAATCTCAGCAAGAAAATTATGAAGAGAAAGGGCCATATATATATCAAAAATAAAACCCAGACAAAGCCTTTTTCTTCCAAATCAAAACAACGGACTGAAGGATTGCATGCTAGATAAGAAGAAGTTGGTAGATAGTTGGTGGAATGCATCATGAGAGCCACTCCTCATATAATTATGAGCTAGGATTGCTTGGGAGAAGAATGAGGAAGTAGACTAGCCTTTGAGGTTTTCACGTGTATGAGAGGAAGGAGGAATGGACAAGCCATATATCTCAGCATTTTATTAGTACACAACACTTAAATTATTATACACACATAACATACTTCCTACTCTTATGTTATATTATATATACCTATTGTCCATACATAGGTTATAACTTAATGTCACAATATAAATTTGCATAAGGAATACTTCAATATAGTGAAGGTGACTTGTACGCATATAATCCATGTACATTCTGTTAATACCGGATATAATTTAATCAGATACTATCACATTATTAAATTCTACAATCAATAATTGCTTACAATATATTCATGATATATTATTTTACTGTATACACACTCACGTTGTCACATAGGCATTATCATGTATTCCTATATAGTTTTAACATAATCACATTATGCTTCATGTAATATATGGTTTCTATGTGTAATATATTCGTATTGCATTATATAACATAGTTTATGTATATACATGCATGGTCACACTTAAGTGTCTCTCTATAATATAGTTGTATTCCATATACTTTATATATTCAAGTATTGCACTTTTGCACATATTAATTAATATAATCTTATTATATTAATCACTCACTTATTTGTTTTATTATTCATAAGGTCAAATAAATAGACTATTTATCTCGTTGATTAACAATAATATTAATTAATTTATTCCTCATTGATTATTAATTACACCAAATTAATAATCATAGGATTAATTATCACATTAACAAATATAAATCTCAGCACAATTATAAACAAGTGGTTTATTATTATTATATTTCTTGCAATAATAATAATCACATATTATTAATCAACCATAGTTAATATCCCACAACAATCAATTAATATTCTCTAATAACAATTAACAATTAATTAATTGTTCACTTAAAAATTCTTCGTCAATTAATATAATTATTAATATTTCCCATCACTGTGCCACACTAGGCTCTCAACGAGTTTATCGTAAACTCCACATTTTTCTCAATTGTCATAGATATTCAATTTAATATAATTGAATTAATCATTCTCATAACACAAAATCATTTATATTCAAATAAATTCTCATTTCCATTAATATATTTATTTAATAATATATGAAAATTCTCGGGTATTACAAGAAGTACTATTCTTTTGAGGTAAGGGATGTTATTTTCTTTCGTAAATGATGTTATTCTTCTCAATATCATTATACCAAAATATTGACATGGATTTTATTATGAAATTCTTACTTTTTCCGTCGGGGTTACTATTCACGTATATGACACTATTCACGAAAAAATTAAACTTTCTTCTATATGTCCAAGTTGCTTGTTAAGGTTCTTATCTTTGATTGGATCTAAGTTTTGAACTTTATTCTTGAATTTTGCTCCACAATTGATTATTACGAAGTATTTTTGAATTGGATAAACTAAAATACGAATCCTCAATCTTTGTCCTTTATCTCACTAGATTCGTTCTTTAAAATATTTTCATCATCCTCAGTCCTAAAAGGTGATATAACTGAATAACTTTGGCCTGTAGAGCAAAGATGAATGATTACCTGATGAATATCTTTGGCCGTAGTGCAAAGATGGACAGGTGTTGAGATGAACATGACCACTGATGATACAAATGTATCTTTGGCCCGTAGTGCAAAGATGAATATTTGATTTGGGATATATATTGATTGATGTTACAGGGATAAAATATTGATGATGGACTTTTAAATCATAGAAGATAGTAGACTTCATTCTCTACTTAACTCTTCTAATGAATTGTTATTTTCGCTGGGAATATTAATCTAAAATTGGTTGTCCATTATATTTTATCTGATTTATTGAAGGTTAACGATAATTTATTTTCCATTATCTTAGTCGTAATATTCTTTACTGGGCTAGTTGCGCTCACCCTTTTCATCTATTGTCCTCTTCAGGAAATGAGAATGTCACGGGAACTAGTCGGGGGACAGAGTGATGGTCCGAGTTAGAGCAGTAGTAGTCCTCACTATTTCTGATAAATAGTGTGATAATAATTGTAATGAGGACTTAGTTTGAATATTAATATTTTCTACATATTTGTATTGACACTCACAGTTGTGTGGTTGTATTTTGCACGACCGTGTGATATAAAAGTTTGTATTTGAATTCTGTACTATGTATCTGGCGACTTAGAATGGGTTGGGTTGACTGGACCTATTCATGGGGGCATCACAGTTGGTATCAGAGCTTAGGGATATGATCTCTGGCGGAGATCGGGGAATAGAACTAGGAAGGGAGAGACAAGTAAATCCTTTATTAGTATGTCCTACCTAAGCTTATGTGGTATTTAGATGGTCAGTCGGAGCATAGGGTTAATATGTGATATGTTAATTTATTTAATTAACCCTTGTTTTATGACAGTATTTGAGAATGGCAGCTGAGAATGTTAACAACGAAGTGAATGAGACTGTGGAGACACCTTTAATCACTAACCAGGAAAACGTGCAACAAGAAGGCAATGTTCATCCTGAAAACAACGCTAGTCAGACGATAAACGATGAGATGTTTAGAAGTTTTTTGCAGTTCATGCAAAACCAGACGAGGGAGACTCGTGTGCAAAATACAGGTGGAGATAATAACAACACGCGAATTGTCACTGCCAAGCAGTTCAAAGAATTGGGACCACCAGAGTTTTTGGGCAAGCCGGATCCAATCAAGGCGGAGACGTGGATTAAATAAATTACCAAGATATTTGATGTCTTGGGATGCATGGAGGAACAGAAGGTTCCATTTGCCACGTTTATGTTCCGTGGAGAAGCAGATTACTGGTGGGAATCTGTGAAGCGTACCCAGCCTACCGCACTCAAGATGTCTTGGGAAGCATTTCAGAAACTGTTCAATGACAAGTACTTTCCTGAAAGTATTCGTCATATGAAGGAGGTAGAGTTTATCAGACTCGAGCAAAACAACATGACGGTATCCCAGTACGAGGCTAAGTTGGCGGAGCTGTCCAGGTTTGCACCTCATTTGGTGGAGAATGAGGAACGTATGACGCGGATGTTTCTAAGAGGTTTGAAACCCGAAATACGTCAATACCTCATTTCTCATAAATTTTCTCTATATTCGGATGTAGTGAACAGGGCCCAGTTGTTAGAACGAGATAATGATTATGTTCAACCAAGGGACCATAACCAAGGTCGTACCGGTGGCAGCAGCCATCGGAGCAATGACAACCAGCGAGGAGGAAAGTATGATAGAAGCGGTAACCACTCCGGTGGTAATCGTGGCCATGATAGTAGAAAAAGCGAATCAGGATGAGACTTCAAGAAGAGAAGGTATAACAATGAGAACGTGAAGACGTCGACATCAGCACCAGCATCAACTGTTTCTAGGGGAGGAGAAAGACCACCGGTCGTATGCTATAAATGCGGGAAAGAGGGACACATCAGCCCAAACTGCCCACAACTATTCAAAGCATGTTATAACTGTGGAAAAGAAGGACATATAGCTCGAGATTGTCCTATTGCGAAACCAAGTCCAGCGGGGGTGGTGATTCCAAAGGCGGTTTCGGACAAGTCAAAGTCGGGGATTCCTGGAAGAGCGTTTGTCATGACAGCCCAAAACGCGAGGAATCCACACGAGGTGATTACGGGTAAGCTAATCATAAACTCTTGCGAAGTTTACACCTTGTTAGATACCAGTGCCACCCATTCTTTTATTTCACCTGCTTGTGCTCAACGTTTGAACTTGACTCCTGATAAATTAGACTTTGACTTATCTGTTGAAACTCCGTTGGGAGAAACCTTTGTTACATCTACAGTTTACAAATCTTGCTTGATTCAGATTGGTACCCTTACCTTACCTGTTGATCTTATATCTCTGAAAATACTTGCATTTGACGTGATTTTCGGAATTGACTGGTTAACCACTTACCATGCCAAAATTGATTATTTTCGTAAGGTTGTTAGTTTTTATATTCCTAATCAACCTGTTGCGCGAATCCAAACCACCAAACCACTAAAATCAGTCAATATCATTTCAAGTTATAAAGCTATTCGTTTATTGAAAAACGGATGTCAAGCTTTCTTAGCTCATATCACAGATCTAAACCAGAATACGTCAGATTTGAATAATATTTCCGTTGTAAATGAATTTCCTGAAGAACTCCCCGGTCTACCCCCAGAACGTGAAGCTGAATTCTTTATTGACCTTGAACCCGGTACAAAACCCATTTCTAAAACCCCATATCGAATGGCTCCTATTGAACTTCAGGAGTTAAAGGTCCAATTACAGGAATTGTTAGACATCGGTTTTATTCGTCCTAGTACGTCTCCTTGGGGTGCTCCTGTTTTATTCGTAAAGAAGAAAGACGGGAGTATGCGACTTTGTATTGACTATTGGGAGTTGAACCATGTCACCATCAAGAATATGTATCTGCTACCTCGTATTGATAACCTGTTCGACCAGTTTTAAGGAGCACAATTCTTTTCAAAGATCGATCTTCGTTCTGGATATCATCAGCTGAAGATTAAAACTGAGGATATTCCAAAGACTGCTTTCAGAACTCGGTATGGGCATTATGAGTTCTTAGTCATGTCTTTTGGATTGACTAATGCTCCTGCTGCTTTCATGGATATGATGAACCATGTATTTAAGGAATATTTGGATCAGTTCGTTGTTGTCTTTATTGATGACATCCTCATCTATTCTAAAAGCCGTGAAGATCATGTGCATCACTTGAAGCTGGTACTTCAAAAGCTTCGTGAGAACAAGCTATATGCCAAGCTAAAGAAATGTGAGTTCTGGCTTGAGGAAGTAATATTCCTTGAGCACATGGTATCGAAACGTGGAGTATCTGTTGACCCGGCGAAGATTGAAGCAATACAAAGTTGGGAGCAACCTAAGTCGGTGACCGAAGTACGAAGTTTTCTGGGCTTAGCTGGTTATTATCGGAGGTTCGTAGAGGGATTTTCTCGAATCGCTACTTCCATTAACTCAGTTGACTCGGAAAGATACAAAATTCATTTGGAGCGAGGAATGCGAGAAGAGCTTCCAAGAGCTCAAAAGAAGACTTATCTCTGCACCTGTTCTAATAATACCATCTGGTTCGGATGGATTTGTTATCTACAGCGATTCTTCGGGCAAAGGGTTAGGATGTGTTCTCATGCAACATGGGAAAGTCATAGCCTATGCCTCGCGACAACTCAAAGAATATGAGAGGAATTATCCTACTCATGATTTAGAGTTGGCAGCAGTCGTTTTCGCGTTGAAGATCTGGAGACATTACCTGTATAAGGAGAAAGTGGAGATTTATACGGATCATAAGAGCCTTAAATATTTCTTCACTCAAAAGGAACTCAACATGCGGCAACGACGTTGGCTTGAGCTGCCTGAAAGATTACGATCATACCATCCAATACCATCCTGGAAAAGCAAACGTGGTAGCTGACGCGTTGAGTAGAAGATCATATGCGAAAACGAGTGCGATGATGTCAAGTATACGCCTAGAACCATCTTTGATTGATAAAGTTAAAGGTGCTCAAGCTATAGATCCGGAGCTGATGAAGATGAAGAAGAAGGTGCAAGAAGGTGTCATTCCAGAAGCAAGAATCGATGAAGAGGGAATAATTCGAGTCAACTCCAGACTTTGTGTTCCTAACGATTCTGACTTAAAGTATAGAATTATGATGGAAGCACACAACACACCGTTTGCAATCCATCCTAGGAGTACCAAAATGTATCGTGATCTTTGACATACATTTTGGTGGAGCAATATGAAAAGAGAGATTGCGGAGTTTATTTCGAGATGTTTAACTTGTCAACGTGTAAAGACGGAGCATCAAGTGCTGAAGGGTCCATTACAACCACTTGAGATTCTGAAATGGAAGTGGGAACACATTACGATGGATTTTGTTACGGGTCTTCCCAAGGTTTCTCAAGGCATAGATGCGATTTGGGTTATTGTTGATAGATTAACCAAGTCTGCTCATTTATTGCCGATACGAGAGACTTATTCCCTTGAACGTCTTGTTCATATGTACGTGAATGAGATTGTGAGATTGCATGGCATGCCAGTATCCATAGTTTAGGACCGTGACCCCAGATTTACTTCACGATTTTGGATCAGTTTGCAGAAAGCTATGGGCACGGATTTACGATTCAGTTCGGCTTATCATCCTCAAACAGACGGACAATCAAAAAGGACTATTCAAACTCTTGAAGATCTATTGAGACTCTGTGTTCTAGACTTCAAAGGGAGTTGGGATAAGTACTTACCATTGGTGGAATTCTCCTACAACAACAGTTATCAGGCAAGTATAGGCGTAGCTCCATTCGAACGAGGTTTGGAAAGAGAGGAAAGCTCAATCCACGATTCATTGGTCCATTTGAGATTCTTGACCGAGTAGGAAAGGTGGCTTATAGACTCGCTTTACCTCCAAGCATGTCTCGTGTTCATAATGTTTTTCACATATCCGTGCTTCATAAATATGTGAAAGATCCAAACCGCATTATTGAGTTAGAACCAGACGAGATAGCCGAAGATTTAACGTACGAGGAGGTACCTGTCAAGATATTGGATAGGAAGGACCATGTCCTACGCTCGAAAATTATACCTCAAGTTAAAGTTTTGTGGATAAACCATGCAATTAAGGAAATGACCTGGGAGTTGGAATCGAAAATGAAAGCGAGGTATCCTCACCTTTTCGACATACCAGGTACGTACGTCAATTTTGAGGATGATATTTCATAAGGAGGGGAGGTTGTAAGACCCCAACTTTTATGAATAAAAATTTAATTTTCTTTATATATTATTTCAAAATAGTAAGGTGTTAATTTGATAAATATGAAAAGTTATGGGTGAAATGTGCAAATATTTTAAAAGAAGCAAGTGGTTATAAAATATTCATTGTTGTTGAGGAATATTCGTTTGGTCGTGGAATATTCTTATTATCGGGGAATATTAGTACGACGGCGCAGCTATTTGTGGGCCCCACAAAGGAATAACTGTCGGATATAGAAAGCGACAGAAATAACCTTTTTATAAATAACGGCATAGTTGTTACCGTTAGTACTGTTAAAATACCCGGTGGTTAAAATACAGTAATACGCAGTGTTGCACAGTAGCACACGGTATTGCACAGTATTTCAAATTATTAATTCTTACGTGAGAAGGCACTTACTCAATTATTGTTACAGTAATTACTGTTCAATATTTTATATTATTGACTCAATAATTGCTATGTTGATATTTTATATTATTGACTCAATAATTGTTACATTGATATTTTATTGACTCAATAAGCTACGTTGCTATTTTATATGATTGATTCAATAATTGCTACAGTTGATATTTTGTATTATTGATTCAATAATTGTCACTGCACAGTATTTCACATTATCAACTCAATAATTCATATTATTTGAATAATATTATTAGATAGCATTATTGACAATGACTAAGGAAGTTCTGTCTAGGAGGGGTTATTTAATTGCGCGCTAGTAAGGAGAAATCCTTATCGGAAGGCCCCCTCTTTTCTGGGATCGACCTGGTTATCAATATTGTAGTTCTGTAATATTATTTGTGAATAATTTATTATTGATTTATATGATAAGAAAATATGTATTTTGTGGATATAAAAGAAGGAATTAGTGCTGATGTGTTTTTATCAGTATTTTGGTGTGGAAAATCATCCGTTTATGGATTTCGGATAATTTATGTTTGGAATTTGGAAAAACTTCCTTCTACAAAGTTGTAGAGAATTAAATATCCTATAGAAGAATATAGAATTTGTATTTTTCTAACAAAGGGGCTATTTATTATGAATTATTAAAGTTTCAAAAATTAAATATTTTTTTAATAGTAGGCTGGCCCCACAAGTGGCTGATGGCTTTTGAAGTTTCAACAGGCGGCAAAATTTTTTTAAAAAATAATATTAGTTTATTCAAAAGTCTACTTTGGCATCCTAAGCTTTTCCTATAAATAGGGTGCTTAGGTTAGAATTGAAAATCACACCAGAATCAGAAGTTTTCTCTCTCTATAATATCAAGCGTATTTTTGTGAGCATTTAGATACTTTGAGTATTACTATTCAGTGCAAGTTTCCTTCGGTATTATATCCGATACTCCAGTCAGAAATACTATTCTTTTGATGTAAGGGATGTTATTTTCTTTCGTAAATGATGTTATTCTTCTCAATATCATTATACCAAAATATTGACATGGATTTTATTATGAAATTCTTACTTTTTTCGTCGGGGTTACTATTCACGTATACGGCACTATTCACGAAAAAATTAAATTTTCTTCTATATGTCCAAGTTGCTTGTTATGGTTCTTATCTTTGATTGGATCTAAGTTTTGAACTTTATTCTTGAATTTTGCTCCACAATTAATTATTACGAAGTATTTTTGAATTAGATAAACTAAAATACGAATCCTTAATCTTTGTCCTTTATCTCACTAGATTCGTTCTTTAAAATGTTTTCATCTTTCTCAGTCCTAAAAGGTGATATAACTGAATATCTTTGGCCTGTAGAGCAAAGATGAATGATTACCTAATGAATATCTTTGGCCGTAGTGCAAAGATGGACAGGTGTTGAGATGAACATGACCACTGGTGATACAAATGAATATTTTTGGCCCGTAGTGCAAAGATGAATATTTGATTTGGGATATATATTGATTGATGTTACAAGGATAAAATATTGATGATGGACTTTTAAATCATAGAAGATAGTAGACTTCATTCTCTACTTAACTCTTCTAATGAATTGTTATTTTCGCTGCGAATATTGATCTAAAATTGGTTGTCCATTATATTTTATCTGATTTATTGAAGGCTAACGATAATTTATTTTCCATTATCTTAGTCGTAATATTCTTTACTGGGCTAGTTGAGCTCACCCTTTTCATCTATTGTCCTCTTCAGGAAATGAGAATGTCGCAGGGAACTAGTCGGGGGACAGAGTGATGGTCCGAGTTAGAGCAGTAATAGTCCTCACTATTTTCTGATAAATAGTGTGATAATAATTGTAATGAGGACTTAGTTTGAATATTAATATTTTCTACATATTTGTATTGACACTCACAGTTGTGTGGTCGTATTTTGCACGACCGTGTGATGTAAAAGTTTGTATTTGAATTATGTACCATGTATTTGGCGACTTAGAATGGGTTGGGTTGATTGGACCTATTCTGGGGGCGTCACACGTAGTGCAAAGATGAATATTTGATTTGAGATATATATTGATTGATGTTACAGGGATAAAATATTGATGATGGATATTTAAATCATAGAAGATAGTAGACATCATTCTCTACTTAACTCTTCTAATGAATTGTTATTTCCGCTGCAGTTGTTGATCTAAAACTTGTTGTCCATAATATTTTATCTGATTTGTTGAAGACTAACGATAATTTATTCTTCATTATCTTAGTTATAATATTCTTCATTGGGCTAGTTGAGCTCACCCTTTTCTTCTATTGTTCTCTTCAGGAAATGAGAATATCGAAGGTACTTGTCGGGATATGAAGTGATGGTCCGAGTTAGAGCTGTAGAAGTCCTCACTATTTTTTTTTTGTAAAATAATGTGATAATAAATGTAATGAGGACTTAGTTTGAGTGTTTATATTTTTAACATGTCTGTATTGACACTCACAGTTGTGTAGTCGTATTTTGCACGACCGTTTGATATAAAAGATTGTATTTGATTTTTGTACCATGTATTTAGCGACTCAGAATGGGTTGAGTATTGGACCAATTCTGGGGGCGTCACATCCGATCTCAAAATACTTTCTGACATCTCACAAGATTCTTACAAAGCTATAAACCGAGAAAACCCTAACTCTTCAAATGGCACGTTGGCGAGTAATCACTGGCATTCAGCTCGGAACCAAGACGTTCGAAAAATCTGAGAAGAAGTTTAGAGATATTCTTAAACTTGTAAAGAGGGCTGGATTCTTAGAATTCCTTGAGTCGAATACTCCTATTTATGTTGACTTGGTTAAAGAGTTCTACTCCAACATGACTACAAACTTTGAAATCCTTTCTATCAAAGTAAAAGGTCAGATTCTAAAGCTGAAATCTTCTGACATCAATCAGTGCTTAGGTTTTCCTGACCTAGGTCTGAAAAATCTTGATGAAGTCAACACTGAAGAAGCCAAGAAGATTATGAGGTACAGAAGAAACCCTAGTCTGAAGGACATGAAGAAGAAGGAGCTTCCTGAAGAATTTGAGTTCCTCGCAGAGATTGTAGGCAAATGTATACTATGCAAGGACACTGCACATGACACTATAAGTGATCAACAGCTGAAGATCATTTCTGCAATAGTTCTGAAGAAGCGTATCAACTTTGGAGTTATTCTAATCGACCAAATGTCCAAATGGCTGGATAGGGCAGAGAAGAAAAGGTTAACAGGAAAACCCCTCACTAAGGTTTTCCATAGGTTCTTGAGTGTTATTCTGAAGAAGAAGCTAAAGAATAAAATTAATGATGATGAAGGTGAAGTTCTTAACAGCCATAAGATAATGACTACACAGCTGTTTGCAAACTGGAAGAAGAACCCAATGGAGAACAAACGGTTAACACATGGCAGCAGCAACAAGAGTACTTCAAAGAAGAGGAAGGTAAGTGCCATGATAGAAGAAGAACTGTCACACTATGAAGATTCAGAGCCCAAGTCTGTAAAGCCTTCGAAGAAGAAAGCCAAAGTGGTGCAGAAGCAAAAGTCAGTTCCCCAAAGAAGTATATTTACTGAGGAAGAAAACGTAGAGTCAGAAGATGAGATGGGAACTGAGAGGTCCAAGAATGAATCTTCAAGGAGCAAGTATGGTGATGAAGAAGAATATGCAAGTCCTATGGCTAATTCTCAGAGTAGCTATGCTGCTGACAAGGGAGAATCAAATCACAAAGCAGTTAGATCTCCTAGTGCTGAAGTACCAAGGAGTCCATCTGATGGGCCAAAAGATAAAGGGTCTAAAGAAGAAGTATTTGTCACTCCTGCTGTTGAATCTCAAGGAAGTCTATCTGATGAGTCAGAGACTTCAAAGACTGAAGATGAAGAGAGATCTGAGTCTCCTGTAGCTGAACCCTTAAGAAGAAGGAAGAGCAACAAACTAATTGCTAAAATGGTTTCAAAAATAGGAGAACTGTTTCGAAAGACAATTGAAATCAGCGATGATGAGGCTGAATCCAAGGGAGGAGACGCTAAGGAAAAAGGAAAGACAATATCAGAAAAGGATAGCAAAAAAGGCTAAAGACTGTAGAGCCAGAAGAAGCTAGTGAGTCGGTAAAGGCAAGCTCTGCTGATAGTGATAAAGATGATGATCAAATGCATGAACAAACTGATGAGTCAGTTGAAGGAAGTCTACACCAGTCTGACTCCAGCTCAGATCATGACAAAAGTGAGGGAGACTCCAATCCTGAGGATGACGTGCCAGAAGATTTTCACATCCCTTGTCCTGTTCATCGCAAGAGAAGAATAGTGGTAGAAATTGATGAAGAATCACTAGATACACTTCTAAAGAAATGGATTAATCATGGGAATGGAAGGCTGCATGTGGTGAAAATGACTGCAGCACATCTACTCAACCATCGTGAAACTATAAAGCTAGACTCTTCAACCTTGATTTATGATACTGAAATCAAGGATCATGCTATAAGATGGTTTCATCCTCACATTCCATGGGTAAAGGCATCCCTCACCAGAGACTGGATATCTCACATGGTGCTGTTGGGTTTGTATGTAACGCAATCATGCAATCAAATCATATAAATAGGGCAGAAGCGTAAAAACTAGGTTTTCAAAATTTATACAAACCCATAACCATGATCATGCTTTGTGCTTGTTATCAATGACAGAAAAGAGAGAACATGGAATTATACCTTTGAAGATCTAAGCTTCCTCAGGTACAAGTTCTACTCCTTTGATTCCTTTGATTCCTCTGTAGTGGCTCCTTCCCTTGATCAATGTCAGCCACCCAAATGTTTGGCCTCTAACGGTGATCCACCAAGGAAGATGAAGAACTCAAGAAGATGGGTTATTAGCTTAACCCTTGTTTCTATCTCTATAGAATATGTGTACTCCCAACTCTTGGAAAATTTCACGTCCCTTATTTCTGATATAAGACTCTCTTATATAGATATTAGGTTAACCCTCCTAATCCAATTAGAATAGGGTTTTATTTAATTAATTTATATCCTAATCTTTATTAGGATTGAGAGAGAGTACTGATATTATATTAATTCCTAAACTCCTTTAGAATTAAAATAATAATAATAATAATAATATTAATAAGACTCCTCTTATTAATTTATATTTAATATTTCTAAAATATTAAATAATAAACATTAAGCTATTTAATTTATTCTATCATCATAGATTAAATTATTTATACTTAATGCATTATTACTATCATGCCATTTTCTTCTTAAATAATTCTTCTTCCTTTTATGGTGTGACCCTTTAGGTTCTCCATATTAAACCGGTTGTGAATAAATCAATTAGAACAATTCTAATCTTATTTAAATAAACAAATTAAACTAATAATCTATTTAAATAAATAACATTTATTCTACAATAGGGATAAGCCTCCCTAGCGATCAACGACTTTCCAGATAATATAGATTTCAACATTAATCATAAAAGAACCTGTGAGTTAATAGTTACCATACAATTCAATCCTTCCACCATACAATGTCCCAATTAAATATAAGACATGGATTTACTGTCAAGTCTTAATTTATTTAATCATATGTATTTCGATTAGAAAATGCACAACTCCAAATAATGCAAATTAGAAACCTCTTTCTAATTTCATTCTACCTTGGCCAAGGATTCCTGGGTTGTCATTTAACGAATCACATAGGACATATCTCCTCTTTTACTAGAGGTGGTAGATTCTTTATTGATCATTCATTATCTCCATATGTAACTCATTACACCCAAGCATACCCTATATATGCCTTAAAAGGCCTTAAGAAATTAGTCAAAGTATAATTTGTTACATACAAGATACTGTGATGATCTCAAGTCCAAGGATCACATGTACTACTATCACATTAGGAATTCCTATTGACAGGCGAGTAAAACTCCATTAGGTATTCCATAGCGAGTCACGTTCAGTGAACTTATTCTCCAATAAGCACCTACATACTTGCTTTAGTGTCTCCACACAAATGACCATGAGATCAGTCATCCTCATCCAATGAGCAAGCAACATATGTACCAATCTATCCGGATTTACTAATCCCCTTTTTAGTAATCCCACGATTGGGAACTATTTTAGTTTTAAAGCTTTCTAAGAATTTAGATCTCATTAGCATGATCAACATCATGATTCTAAAAGCATTGCTTAAAACTATGGGTTATTTACATATTATAAAAACAGCACCATGTAGATAATTAAATGCCTTTAATAAATAAATATTTTATTAATAAATAAATAAGATTGTTTACAAAGTATGTGCTTTATCATCATACATGATTGGCTTGTATGCATACTACTATCAATCTCCCACTTGCACTAAAGCCAATCGCCATGGTATCTCATACCCATCTTCTCTAAGTGACGATCAAACTGCTGTTGTGTTAAAGCTTTAGTAAATGGATCTGCAATGTTGTCTTGAGAGTCTACACGCTCCAAGGTGACGTCTCCTCTTTCAATG
Organism: Panax stipuleanatus; assembly: GCA_020205555.1. Classification (NCBI taxonomy): domain Eukaryota; kingdom Viridiplantae; phylum Streptophyta; class Magnoliopsida; order Apiales; family Araliaceae; genus Panax; species Panax stipuleanatus. The sequence continues at coordinate 61,593,855 of CM035123.1, read as the reverse complement.
ATCTCCCTGATCAAGTGAAATCGCCGCAACACGTGTTTAGATTTCTGATGAGACCTGGGTTCCTTAGCCTATGCAACCGCTCCGGTGTTGTCAGAGTATACGGGAACAGCTTCTCTAATGCTAGGAACCACACCAAGTTCAGTTATGAACTTCTTCATCCAAACAGCTTCCTTTGCAGCTTCACTTGCAGCTATATACTCTGCCTCTGTCACTGAATCAGCAACCGTTTGCTGCTTGGAACTCTTCCAACTCACTGCACCTCCGTTCAAGGTAAACACATACCCTGAAACAGATTTACTGTCATCTTGGTCTGTTTGAAAACTTGAGTCTGTGAATCCATCGAGTTTTAATTCAGACCCACCGTAGACAAGAAAAATATCTTTAGTCCTTCTCAAGTACTTTAGGATATTTTTCACTGCCTTCCAGTGCTCTTCTCCTGGATTCGACTGGTATCTGCTTGTTACACCAAGTGCGTGAGCAACATCCGATCTAGTACATATCATACCGTACATGATAGATCCTATTGCAGAAGCATAAGGGATCTTACTCATACAGTCTCTCTCCTCAGGTGTCTTTGGGGCCTGTTTCTTGGAGAGATTTATTCCATGGCTCATCGGCATGAGACCTCTTTTGGAATCTTCCATGCTAAACCTCTTTAGCATCGTATCAATGTACGTTCCTTGGGATAAGCCGAGCATCCTTTTAGATCTATCTCTATAGATCTTTATCCCCAAAATATAGGATGCTTCACCCAAGTCCTTCATGGAGAAGTTTTTAGATAACCAGATTTTAATGGATTGTAACATAGGAATGTCATTCCCTATCAGTAATATATCATCAACATATAATACAAGGAATGATACTGCGCTCCCACTAACCTTCTTGTATACACATGGTTCATCCTCGTTTTTGATAAAATCAAACTCTTTGATTGTCTCATCAAAACGAATGTTCCATCTACGAGAAGCTTGCTTCAACCCATAAATGGATCGTTGTAGCTTACAGACTTGATTTGTTCCAACTTTTGAAATAAATCCCTCTGGCTGTGTCATATACACATCCTCCTCAAGTTTCCCATTGAGGAAGGCCGTTTTCACGTCCATCTGCCAGATCTCATAGTCGTTGTAAGCTGCAATCTCAAGCAAAATCCGAATGGACTTGAGCATGGCTACTGGTGAGAAGGTTTCATCATAGTCAACTCCTTGTCTTTGTTTGAAACCTTTTGCAACCAGTCGGGCCTTATAGGTCTCTACCTTTCCGTCTGCTCCAGTCTTTTTCTTAAAAACTCATTTACACCCAATAGGTTTAATACCTTTAGGTGGTGAAACCAAAGACCATACTTTGTTTTTATACATGGAGTCCATTTCGGATTTCATGGCTTCAAGCCATTTCCCTGAGTCTTTATTACTCATAGCCTGTTCGTAATTCAATGAATCATCATCATTCATGATGTGTACCTCATCGTCATCCTCTATAACGAATCCATACCTCTCAGGTATCTTCGGTACTCTTCCAGATTTACGAACATGGTGTGGTACAGTAGGTTCTTCTACTTGGTTAGGTACCTGACTTTGGTCCGTGGTAACTTGTGGTTCTTGAACTTCTTCAAGATATATCTTACTCCCACTGACCCCTTCATGGATAAACTCTTTCTCCAAGAAGGTAGCATGTTTCGCAACAAACACCTTTTGATCAGTTGGATGATAGAAACAATACCCTACGGTTTCTTTAGGGTATCCCACAAATCTACACTTATCGGATTTAGTCTGTAGCTTATCATTTTCAAACTTTTTGACATAAGCTGGACAACCCCAAGTCTTAACATGCTTAAGATTTGGTTTCCTCCCTTTCCACATCTCATATGGAGTCTTTGGGGCGGATTTGGTAGGTACCTTGTTAAGTAGGTATGCAGCCGTTTCTAGGGCATATCCCCAGAAGGAAATTGGAAGGTCGGTAAAACTCATCATGGATCGAACCATGTCCAACAATGTTCGATTTCTCCTTTCAGATACTCCATTTAACTGTGGTGTACCTGGAGGAGTCCATTGTGAGATTATACCATTTTCTCTGAGACAATTGAGAAACTCACTGCTTAAGTATTCTCCACCTCGATCTGATCGAAGTATCTTAATACTCTTGCCCGTTTGTTTCTCTACTTCACTTCTGAACTTTTTGAACTTTTCAAATGATTCTGATTTGTATTTCATTAAATACACATATCCAAATCTTGAGTGATCATCAGTGAAAGTAATAAAATAAGAATACCCACCCCGTGCACTTGTTGTCATAGGTCCACAAACGTCTGTGTGAATCAATGCCAACAACTCTGTAACTCTCTCCCCTTTTCCACTAAAAGGAGATTTAGTCATTTTACCCATGAGACAAGATTCACAAGTTGGATATGATTCATAATCAGATAGCTCGAGGAGCCCATCTTTATGTAACTTGGATAATCTTGTTTCATTGATATGACCGAGTCTACAGTGCCACATATAGGTATAATTAATATCATCTCTTTTCCTTTTCTTAATTTGTTCAATTTGAAATATATTTACTTGCAAGTTAAGTGTATAAAGTCCATTTCGCAAATTTCCAATACCATATAAAACATCGTCATTATAAATAGAACAACCATTGTTCTTTATAATAACGTCAAAACCTTCCATATCCAATACAGAAATTGAAATAATGTTTTTAATAATATTCGGAACATAATAACAATTATTAAGATAAATGGATTTGCCCGAAGGCATTGCTAAACAATAAGTTCCTACAGCTAATGCAACAATTTTTGCTCCATTTCCCACTCGTAGGATCACCTCATCTTTGTTCAGCTTTCTACTTCTGACCAGTCCCTGCACAGTATTACATATGTGAGAACCACAGCCGGTATCCAATACCCAAGTAGAATTATGACTTTCAGAAAAATTAATTTCAATCATAAACAAACCTTGATTGGAAGTCGAAGCTTCTCCAAGCTTCTTCTCTGCTAGAAACTTCTTGCAGTTCCTCTTCCAATGTCCCGGCTCATTGCAATGAAAGCACATTCCTTTAGCTGGTTCAGGTTTCTTTTGCTCCTTTTCTTTCCCTTTTCCCTTAGCCTTCTTAGATTTCTTCTTTTCAGAAGACACCTTGGGCTTCTTCCTTTTATTGGAAGAATCCACCATCAAGACATGGTTCTTCTTGGATGAGAAGTGACCTTCTGCAGTTTTCAGCATGTTAAGCAGCTCAGGTAAGCTGACATCTAGCTTATTCTTGTGAAAATTAACCACAAACTGCGAGAAGGTCTCAGGGAGTGACTGCAAGACCAAGTCTTGACTCAACTCCCCATCCATGACAAACCCAAGCTGTCCAAGGCGTTCAATCAAATTGATTACCTTCAGAACATGAGTCTCGACGGTAGTGCCCTCGGTCATCCGAGATCGGAAGAGCTCCTTAGATATCTCATATCTAGCAGTCCTACTCTGTTCACCATACAACTCCTTGAGGTGAAGCAGCATAGCAGGAGCATCCATTTTTTTCGTGCTGACGCTGAAGCTCGTTATTCATGGATGCGAGCATGATGCATTGAGCCACAGATGCATCATCTTGCCACTTATTGAAAGTGCCAATCTCTTCCTCAGAGGCTGTTTCTGAAACAGATTCAGGGATAATGGAATTTAGGACATAAGAAATCTTTTCAGCAGTGAGAACAATTCTTAGATTTCTTAGCCAGTCCTCATAATTCGGGCCGGTAAGCTTATTTGCATCAAGTATGCTTTGTAGTGAGATTAGTGATTTTGACATTTTTAAAATTCTGCATGTGAAAAGACAACATTTTAGCAAACATTCATTTTATTAACTTTGCATACCAAAATAAATTTAGGTCTTTATTTTAAATTGGTATCTCCCACTATTTTCATCAAACTATATTACCCTCACTCATATAGTTCGGCAACATCTAATTAAAGATTTGCTAGTGAGATTAAGGATCCCATTTCAAATGTATATAACCTTGTGGATAGCACAACAAGCGATATACAAATAAATAGGTAGACAACTCTTGTCAATTACATCACCATGCAACTCCTTTTATTTTGCCTCTTAAATCATAATGGTCATGTGTGTGCACATCCGAACTAAAATGATTTAAGTTAAGTCCAGCCTAGCACTTCCATAAATTCAAAAAGAAAAATTTTCGTCCTTGTAGATAGCACAACAAGACTAGATCGTTCAATTTTCTTGATAAGCATCAAATGTGATTAATTAACATCTTAAATATTCAATACTCGCCTTGTGGATAGCACAACAAACTCATATTAAATATTTAATACTCTATTAACTAATCATGCTAGAAGGCGACGTTCGATATTCCAAATATCATTTGAACGCTTCAGACTTAATATTATTTCTTTGAGGGGTTTATTATTATTTGTCTCATCTTTTAAGCGCGCATGCACATATATATATAAAATACGCGTCATTTTATTAAACATGCGAAGCATGTTTGTATAAAATATAATATATATAATATTTAGCATGCGATATAGAATACTATATTCTACTCGGATTGATTATGGACTTTTATTCTAGTTTGGTTCACTAGAGCCACCAAGTGAACCAAAAGGTCATACCTAGGAGTGCAAGAATTTAAATTTTAAATGTAACTATTACATTTAAACCCGGGCTCCATACAAACGGGTCTTCACGCGCTCCTTGCTCCTTGGTCTCCAATTTCTTCAAAATAATTCTAACTATCTCTATTACATTAACTATTTTAAAATTAAATAGAAACCTTGATCAGCAGTCAAAGGGAAGTACATAGAAAAGAGATAGAATTTACATCGAGAATAAAGCTAGAGAAGACGAGGTACGCAGACCCCATTTTATAAAACCCATACATTCAAGCATTCATCCAAAATAAAATCCAATCACATTGGTCATAGTCCATAATCAACCCCATTTATTATCATACACATCAACATATGCATCAATAAATATCCATTCATCTCATGAATAACAATGTTATTCCATATAGGGATCGATGTTATTTAATGGACAAAAGTTTTGCTAAATTTTATTTTTGAAACAAAATAAACTCTTTTATTTTAATCAAAAATAAATCCAAATTAAACTCCTTTAATTTTAGCATTCTGAAATCATATTTCAGATAAAATAAACTTCTTTATTTTAAAACTTTATCAATTAAATAAACAGTTTACTTAATTAATTAAAATCAATTTTTAGGGTCTGTCCAGGTACCGGCGCAGCTGCGCCAGTAATGAACTGGGCATCTGCGCAGCTGCGCAGGTAGACGGAAGCAGCAGTTTTTGCAGACCGGCGCAGCTGCGCCAGTAATGAACTGGGAGGCTGCGCAGCTGCGCCGTTCGCCGCAGAAACTTGCAGAAAATGATTTTTGTCCAGAAAAATGATCCAATTCTCACATCAATTCATACATGGAATTATAAAACTTATAATTAGCACAAAGTTAGGCTCTGATACCACTGTTGGGTTTGTATGTAACGCAATCATGCAATCAAATCACATAAATAGGGCGGAAGCGAAAAAACTAGGTTTTCAAAATTTATACAAACCCATAACCATGATCATACTTTGTGCTTGTTATCAATAACAGAAAAGAGAGAACATGGAATTATACCTTTGAAGATCTAAGCTTCCTCAGGTACAAGTTCTACTCCTTTGCTTCCTTTGATTCCTCTGATAGTGGCTCCTTCCCTTGATCAATGTCAGCCACCCAAATGTTTGGCCTCTAACAGTGATCCACCAAGGAAGATGAAGAACTCAAGAAGATGGGTTATTGGCTTAACCGTTGTTTCTATCTCTATAGAATATGTGTACTCCCAACTCTTGGAAAATTTCACGTCCCTTATTTCTGATATAAGACTCTCTTATATAGATATTAGGTTAACCCTCCTAATCCAATTAGAATAGGGTTTTATTTAATTAATTTATATCCTAATCTTTATTAGGATTGAGAGAGAGTACTGATATTATATTAATTCCTAAACTCCTTTAGAATTAAAATAATAATAATAACAATAATATTAATAAGACTCCTCTTATTAATTTATATTTAATATTTCTAAAATATTAAATAATAAACATTAAGCTATTTAATTTATTCTATCATCATAGATTAAATTATTTATACTTAATGCATTATTACTATCATGCCATTTTCTTCTTAAATAATTCTTCTTCCTTTTATGGTGTGACCCTTTAGGTTCTCCATATTAAACCAGTTGTGAATAAATCAATTAGAACAATTCTAATCTTATTTAAATAAACAAATTAAACTAATAATCTATTTAAATAAATAACATTTATTCTACAATAGGGATAAGCCTCCCTAGCGATCAACGACTTTCCAGATAATATAGATTTCAACATTAATCATAAAAGAACCTGTGAGTTAATAGTTACCGTACAATTCAATCCTTCCACCATACAATGTCCCAATTAAATATAAGACATGAATTTACTGTCAAGTCTTAATTTATTTAATCATATGTATTTCGATTAGAAAATGCACAACTCCAAATAATGCAAATTAGAAACCTCTTTCTAATTTCATTCTACCTTAGCCAAGGATTCATGGGTTGTCATTTAACGAATCACATAGGACATATCTCCTCTTTTACTAGAGGTGGTAGATTCTTTATTGATCATTCATTATCTCCATATGTAACTCATTACACCCAAGCATACCCTATATATGCCTTAAAAGGCCTTAAGAAATTAGTCAAAGTATAATTTGTTACATACAAGATACTGTGATGATCTCAAGTCCAAGGATCACATGTACTACTATCACATTAGGAATTCCTATTGACAGGCGAGTAAAACTCCATTAGGTATTCCATAGCGAGTCACGTTCAGTGAACTTATTCTCCAATAAGCACCTACATACTTGCTTTAGTGTCTCCACACAAATGACCATGAGATCAGTCATCCTCATCCAATGAGCAAGCAACATATGTACCAATCTATCCGGATTTACTAATCCCCTTTTTAGTAATCCCACGATTGGGAACTATTTTAGTTTTAAAGCTTTCTAAGAATTTAGATCTCATTAGCATGATCAACATCATGATTCTAAAAGCATTGCTTAAAACTATGGGTTATTTACATATTATAAAAACAGTACCATGTAGATAATTAAATGCCTTTAATAAATAAATATTTTATTAATAAATAAATAAAATTGTTTACAAAGTATGTGCTTTATCATCATACATGATTGGCTTGTATGCACACTACTATCACTCAGGGCATGACTAGTTAAGGATTATGTATTCCTTTTTACCAAATCACCTTTTTCAATGGTTATTGCCTTATGGGTGGTATAATTATACATGTATTTATACATGTATGTGTATGTGAACTAACTCTATAAATAAAGCCCTCTCTAGTATACTTGCTCCATTTTGTACATTTGCTAAGTATGGGTGAGTTAGAGAGAAATTGAGAGAAAATAGAAAACCTAAAGGAAAGTCCTGCACTTTGGTGGTTCAAGAGGAGTCCAAGAAGGAGGATGAAGGTGGAGAGCTACTTAAGGTTTATTGCTAAGATAAGAAAAACATCAAAGAGGTATCATTCTAGCATAGCTTTAATTCTATAAGCTAAGTTAGTATATTTTGTTTATAGTAGAAAATGCATGCTTGGTTGTGGGGGTTTTATTTGTTGTGGGATCATGAAGGATCCGAAGGTATAAGGATTGTTATTGGAAGGAGGTTAATGAGGACATCCTCAGCTCAAGAATAGATGGAAATCATAGGGCAGATCCGGTACGAGTTCTGGTTGAACCTATGACGAGAACTCGGGCTAAATGCTTCAAAGATGGGCTTATCGGATTGATTCATGAAGTTTGGAAGGTTGGATCGAGTTTAGAGGTTGTTGAGTTGAAATCCAATCCTATGAAGCTCATAAATTTGTTGCAAGCAGACGTGTCAAACTAGTAGACAAAAGAAGGGAAATTCCATTTTCTAAGTTAGGCATGGCCGCGCCCTAATCGAATACAAAAGCAGCGCTGCCACGCCCTTCTGCAGACAAAAAATTGCTCTCTGGACTTCGAGCACGGCCGCGCCCAAATCCAGTTCAAATCTAGCGCGGCCGCACTGCAGAGGAAAATCAGTTGACATATTTTTGGCAGATTGAGACGCGAGATTACTTCATTAATTAGTATATTTTCATTTCTTTTCACAATTCTATTACAATTAGGATTCTTTTAGATAGATTTGATTCTAGATTTTTTGTTCATTAATAATTTTATTCCTTATAGGAATTAAGCTTGGATTTCCATTATTTTGGTTATTCCATGCAGGATTAGAATTTCTTATTATTAGTATAAATAAAGGGCATGGTCATTGTAATTAACACATTATTTAGATTATTAATATATTTGTGAGTTTACTCTCTACTTTTGGTTCTTTGAAGAATTACTAAGTTATTTTCTTAATTTTTCATTGATATTCAATTTTGACTTATCATACAACAATACATAGTTGTGTGTGGCGTCTTCTACAGCATCAATCGTCGATTGTACCGAGATTATCGTTTCAATATAAGTGAGGGGTCAAGGCGTCGTTGGTGTCCATTCAACGTAGATTTCGAAATGCGAGTAATTGTATCAATATTACCATCTACATATAGGCGAGGGGTTAAGGTGTTGCAAGCAATTCACCATATAACTTTGCTAAAAATGATTAGGGCGATGACCACCTCACGCAAGCATGCCGTGGCGTCTATCATTTGGTATCAAAGCTAAGCCTTTCTAATGAGTTACTTATCTTTAATTTTTCTGTTGGATATATATTGTGAAAAAAAAGTATCGAAAAATTTTCAGATTCTAATTTCGATTGCATGTTATCATTAAGAGTTCTATAATTTTTCGTGATAAGTTATTTTTGAATTAATTAGTAAAAATTGTGAATTTTGCTTGGTGAGTTCAAAAAGAACCTATTAGAGAGAATATTTAGAGGTAAAAGGCATGATTAGTGAGTTTAATCGAGGTTAAAAGCCTTTTAAGTGTGCATACACGAGTGAAACATTAATTTGAGTGAAACACATAAGAGAGAAGTGAGAAAATTATTTTCTACTAACCTTTGTTTTGCAGAGAAATTATGTATAGCTCAAAGGATAAAGGAACTATCAAAGAACCTTCTTCGACGTTTGATATGAAGCTTATGATGGAAGCCATGAATAAAGAATGGAACAGAAAATGAGAGATGTTGAATGAACGTTTTGATCAATTCAGTGAAACCCGTCTCAAAATAATCATGGGATGTATAAAAAGGGGAGAACACAACAAAATGATGCTAGGAGGGAAGAAACTTATGGTGATGGTGGGTTTAGTGAAAAGAAGGATCGTGAGTCCGATTTCATTCATCAAATGCAAAGAGGTGCTACGGAAAGAGGAGGTCGGGATAGAGAAGATGGTAACTTGGATAACATTAAAATGAAAATTCCAGCTTTCCATGGTAGGAATGACCCTGATGCATACCTAGAATGGGAGAAGAAGATGGAGTGGATTTGTAACTGTTACAACTATTTGGAACTTAAGAAAATCAAATTTACCGCTATAGAATTTTTTGGTTATGCAGTTACTTGGTGGGATCAGTTGACAACCAATAGAAAAAGGTGCGGGCAACGTCCGATTGACACGTGGGAGGAGATGAATGTTATAATAAAGAAGAGGTTTGTGCCGGACTATTACCACCAAGAGTTAGTTCACAGTTTGCAAAGTCTAAAACAAGGTAGTCAGAGCGTAGAGGACTACTTAAAGGAGATGGAAATGTTGATAGCCAGGGATAGTTTAGTCGAGGATAGTGAAGCGACGATGGCTAGGTTTTTGACAGGTTTGAATTGGGAGATATCGAATTTGGTTGAACGATAACATTATATGGAATTAGAAGACATGGTACATATGGCTATCAAGATTGAGAAGAAGCTCAAGTGGAGAAGAGGTTAACGATCAAATCCTACTGTTAGTTCATTATGGAAGTCTAATGTTGTAAAGCGAAAAGAAAAAAATGTCGTGATCAAACCAAAAATGGAGCAAGGAACGACTAATCACGGAGTGCAAGGTAAAACTAAACAACCTTCTTTTAGTCGTAATTGAGATATTGTATTCTTTAAATGTCAAGGCAGGGGACATATTTCTAGTCAATGTTCAACTTAAAGAACTATGTTGTTGCTTGACAATGGAGAGGTGGAAACCGAGGGAGAAGATAGTGACACTGAGTCTATACCATCATTAGAGGAGGTAGATGATAAGGAGGTTGCAATGCATGGCGAGATGTTAATCACGAGAAGGACACTTAGTACACAGGTGAAAGAGTAAGGTAATGAGCAACAGGAAAATCTTTTCCATACTAGATATCTTGTGAATGGAAATATTTGTTATGTTGTGATAGATGGAGGTAGCTGTACTAATGTGGCGAGTAATACCATGGTGGAAAAATTGAGTTTGTCTACATTAAATCATCCACATCCGTATCGTTTACAATGCCTCAATGACAGTGCAGATATCAAAGTGACCAAGCAGGTACTAGTTCCATTTACTATTGGTCGTTATATGGATGAGATATTGTGCGATGTGGTGCCTATGCAGGCGGGACATTTGTTGCTTGGTAGGCCATGGTAGTTTGATCGGAGGGTTAAGCATGATGGTTTTTCTAATGAATACTCTTTTATACATAATAAAAGGAAAGTCACTTTATGTCTTATGTCACCACAACAGGTGCATGAGGATCAAATTCATTTGCAAAAAGATAATGCTCAAAAAAAAGAGTGAAGAAAAGAAAAATAAGAGAGAAAAAGAAAGAAGAAGAGAGAAAAACAAACATATATGCAAAAACTAGTGATGTGAGACGAGCTTTGGATTCTAAACACCCGATGATTATACTTCGATATAAGGAGGCATTTTTGAATACTAACGTTAATGATTCTTTGCCTAGTGTTGTTTCATCTCTTTTGCATGATTACACAGATGTATTTTTCGAGGAGCTTCCTCAAGGACTACCACCAAGTCAGAGAATTGAACATCAAATTGACTTCGTACCCGATGCTACCATTCTAAATCGACCAGCTTATCGGAGCAATCTTGAGGAAACAAAGGAATTGCAAAACCAAGTTGGTGAGTTGATGAAGAAAGGGTTCGTGAGAGAGAGCATGAGTCCATGTGCAGTTCCAGTAATTCTAGTGCCAAAAAAGGACGGGAAATAGCGTATGTGCATCGATTGTCGAGCGATAAATAATATTATTGTAAAATATCGACATCTCATTCCTCGTTTAGATGACATATTAGATGAATTGCATGGGTCTTGTGTATTTTCTAAATTAATTTAAAGAGTGGCTATCATCAAATAAGAATGCATGAGGGCGATGAGTGGAAAACTTCATTTAAAACTAACTATAGGCTTTATGAGTGGTTATTATTACCTTTCGGTTTAACTAATGCACCTAGTACGTTCATGCGCTTAATGAACCATGTTTTGGGTCCATTCATTGGGATATTTGTTGTTGTTTATTTTGATGATATTCTTTTTTATAGCAAAAATTTGGAAGAACATGCATTACATTTAAAATCTATTTTAGATGTACTTCGTAAGGAAAAGTTATTTGCTAATAAGGAAAAGTACACGTTTTGTTCGAATATGATTATTTTTCTTGGCTTAGTTGTGGGTTCACAGGGAGTCCAAGTTGATGAGGAAAAGATATGTGCAATACGGGAATGGTCGAGTCCGACAAATATGAGTCAAGTGCGAAGCTTCCATGGACTTGCGAGTTTTTATCGATGCTTTGTAAGAAACTTCAACGACATCACAACACCATTAACAGAAGTAATCAAAAAGAGCGTGGGTTTTAATTGGGGAGATGAGCAAGAGAAAGCGTTTCAATTGATAATTAAGAATAAATTGACTAATGCTCCTTTACTTGTTTTACCTAATTTTGCTAAAACTTTTGAAATTTAAGTTGATGCTTCAGGTTTAGGGATTGGAGCTGTATTGATATAAGAAAGAAAGTCGGTGGCGTAATTTAGTGAGAAATTGAGTGGGGCAGCTTTAAACTATCCTACTTATGACAAAGAGTTATATGCATTGGTTCAGGCTTTGGAAACGTGGCAACACTACCTATGGCCTAAAGAGTTCGTGATATAAATCGATTATGAATCATTGAAGTACTTGAAAGGTCAGCATAAGTTGAACAAGAGACATGCACGGTGGATGAATTTTATCGAGACATTCCCATATGTCATTCGATACAATCAAGGTAAGGAAAAAGTCATTGCAGATGCTCTATCTCGAAGGTATGTGTTGTTAAATACTCTTGATTCGAAATTGCTTGGGTTTGAACGAATAAAAGAGTTATATGCTAATGGCCTTGATTTCGGTGAAGATTTTAAAACTTATGAAAAGAATATTGTGCGTAAATACTTTAGAATTGATGAATTCTTATTTCGTGAAAATAAGTTATGTATACCTGCAAGTTCTTTACGTGAATTATTAGTTCAGGAATCACATGGGGGTGGTTTAATGGGTCATTTTGGTGTTGATAAAACTTTTACTGTTTTGAAAGAACATTTTTATTGGCCTCATATGAAACGAGATGTGGAAAGAATTTGTGATAAATGCATTATTTGTCGTCAGGCTAAATCTCGTGTTCAACCCCATGGATTGTATACACCATTGCCTATTCCTAATGAACCTTGGATTGATTTGTCTGTAGACTTTGTGTTGGGTTTGCCTTGGTCTAAGCATGATCATGATTTGATATTTGTGGTTGTGGTTGTGGATAGATTTTAAAAAATGGCACATATTATTCTATGTCAAAAAACTGATGATTTATCCCATGTAGCTGATTTATTTTTTAGGGAGATTGTGCGTTTGCATGGTATGCCTAAAACTATTATTTCTAATAAAGATATAAAGTTCTTAAGCTACTTTTGGAAGACCTTGTGGTGTAAATTGGGTACTAAACTATTATTTTTAACTACTTGTCATCCACAAGCTGATGGTTAAACTGAGGTAGTTAATAGAACTTTATTTGCATTGTTAAGGGCTATCATTAAAAAGTATGTCAAACACTAAGAAGAATGTTTACCACATGTTGAGTTTGTGTATAATAGATCTATTCCATTCTGCTTCTAAGTTTTTGCCATTTGAAATTGTATATGGTTTTAACCCGTTAACTCTGTTGGCTTTATCACCGTTGCCTGTTTCTGAGTATACTAACATGGATGGAAAGACAAAAGCTAAATTTGTTAAACAGATACATGAGAAGGCAAGACTCATCATTGAACGGAGGACAGAGCAATATGCAAAGTAGGCCAACAAGGGTCGACGTCGAGGTATCTTTGAATCGGGAGATTGGGTGTGGTTCCATATGCAAAAGGAATGATTTCCAGCTCAAATACTGTCGAAATTGCTTCCACGAGGTGATGATCCATTTCAAGTTCTTGAATGCATTAATTGTAATACCTACAAACTGGATTTACCTGGTGAGTATAACGTTAGAGCCACCTTCAATGTTACTGATTTAAGTCCGTTTGATGTAGGTGATGATTTGAGTTCAAATCTTTTTTAAGAGGAGAGGAATGATGAGGACATCCGCAGTTTAAGAATAGATGGCAATTATTAGGCGGATCCGGTACGAGTTCTGGTTGGACCTGTGGCGAGAACTCGGACTAAATGCTTCAAGGATGAGCTTATCGGAATGATTCACGTATCTTGGAAGTTTAGATCGAGTTCAGAGGTTGTTGAGTTGAAATCCAAACCTATGAAGCTCATGAATTTGTTGCAAGCAGGACGTGCCGAACCAGAAGACAAAAGAAGGAGAAATTCCATTTTTTGGGTCAGGCGCGGTAGCGCCCTAATCTAATACAAAAGCAGTGCTGTCGCGCCCTTCTCCAAGTAAAAAATTGCTCTCTGGACTTCAAGCGCTGTCATGCCCAAATACAGTTCAAATCCAATGTGGCTGGGAGCTGTCGTTTACACTCTAAAATTAACCTCACTTTCACTTCACGAATTTAAATTATTAGCACAGTAGTAAGCAAGGATCGATCCCACAGAGAGTAAGTTTGTTTTAGATTTATTCTACTATTTTAACAGAAAATAAAGATGGGGGGTTTTTGAATTTGTTTGAAACTAAAAAAATAGAATTAAATAATGAGATTAACCAAATATGTAAAAACTTCAGTTCTGCAGTTCAGTTTCGCCGAGTACAACAATCAATTAATCAAGTTGTTATTATTTACCCTTCAATGAAACTATTAACCCTAGATAACAATAAGCTCTGTTACCCGAAACTCTCCTTAGATCGTCACTATATGAAACAAGCCCTTCACCAGATTCAACTAGCATATAACCTAGAACAAGCTCTCTAGATTTAATATGATAGAAGCATCAAGAAATAGAGAATTAGGCTAATCCAAGCAACAAACACATAAGCTCGATTTGTTTAACTTGTTTTCTGATAATCTTAGCAATACACAAAAGCTTGTCCACAATTAGTATCACTAATTTGCTACTTGTGATGAAGACAGATATCAATTACACATAATACCAATCTTAATCTAACATATGATAATGATTAAATTAACTCAACTGGCCATATCAAATTAATTAGATCAATTAGCATGCAATCAATGAAAACAGATTATCAGAAGAAATTTCATACAAGAAAGAATAAATAATAATACTCAATTAATTAATTACTTGTAATAAGGTTTCACCTCCCTTTAGAACTGAATAAAGAAACTAGCCTGACATCCTCCAAGTCTGCAATCAATCCTAGATCTATAATAAAAGATGAATAAGAATGTCAAAATACTAGAGAATCATGTTTAACTTTCGTCCAAAACCAATCCGTAAAAGGAATCCAGCTGCTGACCCGCCTGCCTACCCGCCCCAGCGGGAGTCTTCAAGGTCACATCCCCGCCCCAGTGGAGTAACACACTGCCCAGCACTCCATGCTCTTTAATTGTCGAACTATTGCTGTAACTCTCCTTGCAAGCACGTGACCATGAGCTGCTCCAATTTTCTTTAGTCAAGCACATGACCTACAAACTGCTCCTATATAGAATCCCTCCTTTTGCAAGCTACTCAATCCTTGAGCCCACTTTAAATTCCTCTTCCAAGCTTGCTGCACGTGGCCCATTCATAAACAAACCGTGAGCTACTAGGACATGAACTTGAGCTACTTGACTTGTGAGATGCTTGGACTTGTGAACATGCTACACTTCTTTCCAAGTTACTGAACCGTGACCCAATTAAAATCCTAAGCTGCTAGCAATTTCGTTAATTGTAATGACCTGCTAGTATAGGAATTCGTGAGCAGCTTGAATCCCTTTTTGATTGAATAAGCCATAAGCTACTAGAACTTTGTGATTTTGAAACCGTGGCCCACTAGGAATGCATGTGCTAGGACTTCTCCAATTAGGAATGTATAAAAGGCGTGGCCCACTAGGAATTTCCTTTGCAAGCTACTTGTTTCGTGGCCCATGTAATTCCTTTGCCAGCTAGCCAAACCGTGAGCTGCTCTTGGATCTCTCCTTTGCATGATGCTTCAATTCCAGACCCAAACCGTGGGCTGCTGCTAGGACTTCAATAAAGCCCACTTGATAATTGTATATGCTTGCATGCAATTCTCGAATTGAGTTTAAAAACCCACAACTTATTCCTTTTTCATCATTTCTAGCCCTCTTAGCTCTAAATCCTCCTGAAATCAATAAACATCTTAATAAGCCCATATACACTATAAAACATATAATAAACTAAATATAAAGGAATAAAATAAATGAATAATATGCACTTATCAAATTCCCCCACACTTAGCTTTTACACGTCCTCGTGAAAACCAAAAGTTTGATTTCTAAGAAAATTCTATTCAACCATAGTGTCAAAAGATTTCAAGATCAAATCATGATTATCAACACTAAACCCACAAAAACATAATCAACGCTTCATTAATCAACTCAAGATAACTACCTTGCCACTTACCAATGAATTTCATTAAGTCAAATTATAACCACATAAGCCCTCGTCTATGATCCACACACTTACTCAACTTAGTTATCATGGAGCAAAAACTGTGCACACCACTCAAAAATTCAAAATATATTTTTCTTGCTTTTATTTTTTTTTCACCAAGACCCTTTTCATTTTCTTATTTATTTCAGGTGAATGCATTTTAATGCTCTGTTTCACCTTCCTCAATCTTTCTTTTATAAGTGAGTGCATTTTATGCTCCATCTCACTTATTCGCACGTGTTTATGAGAGAGTGTGTTTTACGCTTCATCTCATCCCACCACATGACTTCTCTTTTGCGTCTTTTTCAACAATTTCATTGATTTTCTACTTTGAAATTTTGTTCGCATGTCTTGCAAAAAGCATAAGCAGTTCAATAGTTCTAGAGCATGAGATTAGTGCACATAAACAACTCCACAGATAACTTAGCCAACTAAGCATATATCAAATGTTCAAGTACTCATGAGACACAAATTCAATTCAAATCAATACTATGGATCATGACTTAGTTTTTCTCAATCATTAACCAATTCAGCATTAAACAGATTTTGAATTTTTAGCATTGATTCCCATTTGTTGACTTTATCCTTCGAACACATAGGCAAAATAGAATTATGGAAATCAAATTTTTCAAAAATTTTCAAGGCATCAAGATGGTCCTATTTCCTTTCAAAATCGGTAGATCAAATATCCTTAAATAAAATAAAACCTAAATCTTCCCCCCCCCCCCCCCCCCCCCCACACTCAAACCTGACATTGTCCCCAATGTAAGAAAATCATGCAAAGAAGAAAGAACTACAACTAACAAATTAAAAAGAAAAGGGATAGAAAGATCTAATCTAATTCTTGGGTTGCCTCCCAAGCAGCTGCCATTATTTATTGTCATTGGCTTGACATCTTCCCTCTCCTCATTCTTCATAGATCGGATCATCTAGCTCCACCATCTTAATATTTTTCACCTGATGTCCCTCATAGAATGGTTTCAATCTATGTCCATTCACTTTAAGAATCTTTCCTGTACTTGGACTATGAATCTCAACTGCACTATGAGGAAACACATTAGTGATAACAAAAGGACCAACCCATCTAGATCTCAATTTACCTGGAAATAACTAAAGCCGAGAATGATATAACAAAACTTTCTGTCCCACAACAAAGGTTTTCTGCACAATTTGCTTATCATGAAAGCCCTTGGTTTTTTCCTTGTAAATCTTCGAACTTTCATAGGCTTCATTCCTCAATTCTTCCAACTCTTGTAACTGCAACTTCCTGTGTACTCCAGCTGCTTCCAAACTTATGTTGCACTGTTTAATTGCCCAAAAAGCCCTATGCTCCAACTCAACCGGTAAGTGGCAGGGTTTCCCAAACACAATCTGATATGGTGACATCCCAATAGGGGTTTTGAATGCAGTTCGATAGGCCCAAAGTGCATCATCTAGTCTCATACTCCAATCCTTCCTGCTTGGGTTGACTACCTTCTCCAAAATAGATTTTATCTCCCGGTTGGACACCTCAGCTTGGCCATTACTTTGCGGATGGTAGGATGTAGAAACCTTGTGCAAAACGTTGTACTTCTTGAACAAAGCCGTTAATACCTTATTACAAAAGTGAGTTCCGCGATCGCTAATGATGGCCCGTGGTGCTCCAAACCTGACAAATATGTTAGTCCTGACAAAATCTGCAACAACTTTAGAATCGTCAGTCCTAGTGGCTTTAGCTTCCACCCATTTTGAGACATAATCAACAGCCAAAAGAATATATACATTCCCAAAGGATGAAGGAAAAGGTCCCATAAAATCTATACCTTAAACATCAAAAATCTCAACAACTAAAATAAGAGTTTGAGGCATTTGATTTCTTTGAGAGATATTCCCTATCCTTTGGCAATTATCACATATTTTACAAAATAGATAGAATCTTTAAAAAGTGACGATCAATAAAAACCACTTTCCAAAACTTTGTTAGCAATTCTTTTTGGACCAAAATGTCCTCCACAAGCATGAGAATGACAAAAAAACTAGAATAGGTTGGAATTCATTATTTGGCACACATCTTCTAACTATCTAGTCAGCACAAAATTTCCATAAGTATGGATCATCCCAAACATAGTGTCTCACATCACTCTTTAGCTTTTCCTTCTAGGATTTGGAAAATTCTTTAGGAAAATATACACTTACCAAATAGTTCACCAGATTTGCATACCATGGAGTTTCAGTATGGATGGAAAGTAGTTGCTCATCTGGGAAAGAATCACGCAAGGGTAGTTCATCCTCTTCTCTCAACAATCTACTCAGGTGATCCGCTACTAAGTTGTTCGCACCTTTCTTATCTTTGATCTCCAAGTCAAATTCTTGCAAAAGGAGAATCTATCTGATAATCCTCGGTTTAGAGTCTTTCTTGGTTAGCAAATATCTGAGAGCAGCATGGTCAGAATAAACAATAACTTTAGTACCAAGTAGATATGATCAAAATTTATCTAAAGCAAAAACCACAGATAAAAGTTCTATTTCAGTTGTGGAATAGTTTATCTGAGCCCCATTCAAAGTTCTAGAAGCATAGTAGATGGCATGAACAACTTTGTCAGTCCTTTGTCCCAAAACAGCCCCCACTGCATAATTGCTTGCGTCACACATGATCTCAAATCGAAACTTCCAATTCGGTGGTTGGATCACAGGGGCAGAGGTCAATAATTTCTTTAAAATATCAAAAGCCTCCTTGCACTCATCATTAAACTGAAAGTCCACATCCTTTTGTAGCAACTTACACAAGGGCAATGCAATCTTCGAGAAATCCTTGATAAACCTTCGATAGAATCCTGTATAACCAAGAAAAGAATGAATCTCCCGCACACTGACGGGGTAAGGCAAAGCAGAAATAATATCTATCTTAGCAGTTTAGCTTTTGGTTTGGCCGACAGCCTGCGCAGCTGCGCCAGTTATGTACTGGCCAGCGGCGTAGCTGCGCCAGGACCAGTTTCTAGTTGTTATTTTCTATTAAGTGCTGTGATGTACTAACATGCGATATATCATTGGAACAAGCTTGTGAACATGATTTAACTTGTAGATATTAGTACAATGACATGATATAAGCATGTATAATCATGATAGTGTACACTATTGATGAAAAGCCTTGTAGTTTAGATGCTTGTTAAGTATAAACTCTTACCGGTTTACAAATACTAATTGAGAGACCGACTTATTAATGTTAGGTCATTTCAACGCTATTTAATTAAAGCTAGACTATTTTGTAGCTGAGCAAACAGGCAAGTATCCGAACCCTACCTTTATGGTGTTACATGTGACACCCCCAAATCTGGGCCCTCCGACCTCGGTCCGGTCATCAAGATACAATACAAATATCCACCTCTAAACAACATACAATAACTAAATGCGGAAATATAATAAACGTATGTCGTTCATTCAAAAGATGTTACTAGTCCCAAGATTCGATAACCTAAATACAAACATACAAACATACCCTAGAATAGTTATTAGGGTTCTTATTACATAACAGTAATTCAATTAAACATAAAGATAAAGTCTGCTTCTTGCAAACTAATCCTACATCTTTCCTTTACCCTTGTCCTTCCCTGAAGTCTCGGGCTTAACTGCAATATAAGTCATGATATAGTAAGAATGAGCAACATTTTTGCTCAGCAAGTTTAAATACAACAATAAAGGATATATCATGATGAATAGAAAATATCTGACAATGAATTCAACAATATGAATATCGGAAGCAAGAATAATGATTGCTTTTAGAATAACTGATAGTCAAGTAGACTTCGAACTATAAAACTCCAACGAAATCAATAGCTGATTGACCCTTTGGTTACTGGCTACAGAATAGTACTTGAGGGGATCAGCCTCGCGTACGCTATGTATATGCATAACATTCAACTCTGTTGTTTGTATCTTATATTAGATACCTACTACTCCCTTATAATATAAGGGTGTTTTTCCAGTCTAAGAATCTTTGCCATCAATTGGTTTGGATAGCTTTTATAAAATTTTATATACCTGTCTGACCGAACAAGGGTTTAGACTCTATCTGAGACACAGTTCAAGAATTATAGAACTTTAAATGATGTACAAGTCCAAGACTGTACGAACTCAAGTGCACCAAGTGCGAATAACAATAATAACGATGTGGAATCATTGTAAAGTAATTAAACCACCTAATAGCATGCTTGGAAATAAAGTTCAAGCTTTAAATAATTAACTATCAATACGATAATAACCTACTCAATATAATATGAGAAGGATAGGAACTTGCACAATAAAGAGTGTAAGAGAACTTGTATTCAAATCAAGTGGAGTTAAGAAACTCGCTTACACGATTCATTGAATAAGGTAGTGCAAGAATTTAGAATACTTGCCTGTTGGTTCAGCTACGAATAAGTTCTAGCTTTAAGTAAACTCGTTGAAACAACCTAATATTAACAAGTCGGTCTTTCAATTAGCATGTGTAAACCAATATAAGTCTACACTTACAAGAATCTACTTATCATATAAGTTTATCACATAATTCACGTAACTTAATCTAATCATGTCTTAGATTTAATAACTTTAGATTATCTAGTTTCTATGCATCAATATAGGCTTGAACACATAGCACTTCAAGTTACTGATATAAATCAACACACATGATTTATCAAGTTATTAACTCAAATTCGAAACATAGCATGCTCATTTTACGTTCACGTTAAGGTTATAGGTTTTCATTCCGGTAAACCTTAAGCCAATCAAATCCATGTTATTTAGCCACAAAAATCATATTGTCATATAACGAGATTAACAATACTTAGTAAGCATGCTCGTACGTACACTACACATGTATACTTTAATCCACATAGTTCATGCTTGAAATTCAATCTCTATGAATAAGCATGCATAGGCGATATTCATGTAGGATGTTCATGTCAACATGTCTATAGGCATAATGAAATTCTAATATGTATGCTTGCATGATCACAACATAACCCACATGGTAAGCCCACATGCTCAAATCTTAAGTTTCTTTGAAAAGTATACTAAGTCCACAAAGGTCGTTTAGTGTAAACAAAGTGTTTCGTGACCATGTCTCACATTTATGAAAACACACTACTAAGCCATATAAACGCTTTCACATGGTCAGAATCTAAAAGACATTAACCTTGGTCAAGTTTGCTTCAAAAGTTCTTAAGTGTCTTACTTTTGAAATTGTCTTAACTTACAATCTAGTATGCTAGTGTACGATTAACACTTTAAACATTCATTACATGTCAATATAGACCATACGGTCATGCTTGCCAAAATCAAAATATACATAATGCGTATATGCTCATAACAAGTTCACTTTAGCAAACTCTAAGTTCACTTATAAACTTCAAGGCTTTTCATTAATAATGTGTATTAATATCGTTATACATGTTCATACTACATGCATGTACTTATACATACATATTAACCATGTCTACATGCTTGCCAAATAAGATATCATATGATTGCATACAACAGTTCTACAACAGAAATTAAAAACAGAATCTGCAGAGGGGCGCGGCCGCGCCCCATTTGTACTAAGGAGACGCGCGGCTTCGTTTCCAAACCAGGAACGGCTGCTGCTCGGCAGAAACTTAGCCCAACTCAAATATTTCATACGAAAATCAAATCTAAACATGATACATTGCAATTCTAAGCTAACATATCAACTTATATAATGCATAGCATGCATTATCTACTCAAATGATCATCCAATTTAGTATAATCAAGAATTAGAAATTTTGCAGAAAATGAAGAACATGATTATACCTCTGTAATTAGTTTGCTTGAATTAACAAATCTCCCTCACTGATATCTCACAATAATTCACTCTCTAGCAATATAATTCTCAGCAATTGAAAATGAGAAGAGGATGAGCTAATTTATAGGCACATGCTTACCCAGACAATGTAATAATCCTCTAAATCAAACCCATGGATTGTAAGGTTGTTCAATGGACAAGAAAGGGTGGTTGAGAGTTGGTGCAATCCATCATTATCTCCACTCCCCCATAATCATAAGCTATACTTTGTGAAGAAAATGAGGAGAAGTAGAGTAGCTAGGCATATGGGTGTTTCACGTGAATAAGAAGTTGGGCACTCAATGTTGGACAACAACTGAACTCAGCAACTTGGAAGGTGTATATTGTATGTTAACACTTGGTTATAAATATACATCTACACACATTATAAGTATATTTAAGTTATATAATATACACACACTTCATTCCATGTATACATAGATTATACATTTAATTAGTGTTACAATGTCATTTCAATTGAGCAACTAATAATACAATGCATTGAGTACGTACATATATACCAATCATATAATCCATGTACATTATCTATTAACACCAAATATAATATAATTGTGTATTGCTCATTATTCATTACCATAACTGTTATTATTATAATCATAACAACTTAATGAAATCATTATCAATTAATAATGTCTATTGGTATTAAAATAAGGTGATAGGGTATACACTAGGTTTTACCCACACATATCATGTCGCATAAACAATAATATATTATGTAACTCACATAATGTCATTAATCTTACAATATAATATATATCTACATTATTACATTTTATACCATATAGAGGTAACTACCTTATATTAAAGGTTTAATATATCGCATGCTTTGTATAAAATAATTAATAAATTAAATATAATCATATTATATTTATTAATCCTTTGCTCATTAATTTATTGTTTATTTACAATAGCAATTAATCAACACATTTAAATCCCTTCACTATATTCAAACAAATTGAATATTTAATTACTAATCACCTTATCAATTCTTTGATATTAAAGTCTTAGGGTCGGTCCACTAATTTAAATTACCCATTAGTGACTCCTTTAAATATTTCACAAATTCACATAACCACTTAAGGTTTAAATAAGCTCGCAAAACTAACTCATTAAAAATTTAAATCTTGTATTAAATTAATAATGAAGTTTAAAAAAATTCATGGTCGTTACATTACAAGTATTCTAAAACCTTGCATTACTTTATTCGATAAATTTTGTGAGCAAGTTCCCGAACTTCACTCTTTGGTTGTGCAAGTTCTCTGACTTACACTCTTTATTTGTGCAAGTCTTCTGAAACTCATTCTGTATTGTGCAAGTTTTCTATCCTTCTCATATTGTATTGAGCAGGCTATTATTGTATTGCAAGTTATTTTATTTAAGCTTGAATCTTATTTCCAAGCATGTTATTAGGTGGTTTAATTACTTTCCAATTATTCCACATCGATCTTATTGATATTCGCACTTGGTGCACTTGAGTTCGTACAGTCTTGGAGTTATACCTTATTTAAAGTTTTATAATTCTTGAACTGCGTCAGATAGAGTCTGAACCCTTGTTTGGTCAGACAATTGTATCAAATTTTATAAAAGCTATCCAAACCAATTGATGGTAAGGATTCTTAGACTGAAGAGAACACCCCTTATATATAGGGGAGTACCCAGGTATCTAATATAAAGATACAAACAGCAGATTTGAATGTTATGCATATACATGGCGTACGCGAGGCTGATCCCCTCAAGTACTTATTCTGTAGCCAGTAACCAAAGGGTCAATCAGCTATTGATTCCATTGGAGTTTTATAGTTCAAAGTCTACTTGACTATCAGTTATTCTAAAAGCAATCATTATTCTTGCTTCCGATAATCATATTGTTGAATTCATTGTCAAATATATTCCTTTCATCGTGATATATCCTTTATTGTTGTATTTAAACTTTGCTGAGCAAACTTGTTGCTCATTCTTGTTATTTCATGGCTTCTATTGCAGTTAAGCCCGAGACTTCAGGGAAGGACAAGGGTAAAGGAAAGATGTAGTAATAGTTTGCAAAAAGCAGACTTTACTTTATGATTAGTTTAATTACTGTTATGTAATATGAATCCTAATGACTATTCTAGGGTATGTTTGTATGGTTGTATTAAGGTTATCGAATCTTGGGACTAGTAACACCTTTTGAATGAACGACATACGTTTATTATATTCCGTATTTAGTTATTGTATGTTGTTTAGAGGTGGATATTTGTATTGTATCGTGACGACCGAATCGGGGTTTGAGAACCCGAATTTGGGGGTGTCACAAGACTAATACCTTTGATATTTGCTATCGTCTAACCAAAAACTGTGACATGGTCCCTTAGGACTCTCAGCAATTTATCTTCCTACATTTTTGTTAGATTGCTTGCAATAATAACAGGCAAAGTATCATTAGTCCAAAATATGCGTATTTCAAATGTGCAGGTAATTGTTTTAATTCTAGGGTTGGTGCTTGCACAACAGATGGTAGTAACTTTTGATGAGAAACAAGTAATTGAATAGAATGTACTGCATACTTATCTGAGAATTTCGACAATGAGTTTAGTGCAGCCACAATTTCCTTCAACTCTTGAGTTTGCTCAATCTCATCTTCCTTGTCCATATCCAAACTGTTGATGATGACAACCTCCAAAGTATCACTATGTATTTGTTCAAAATCTCTATGCACTAAAGAGTCTCTCACATCAATAGCAAAAACCTGTCCTATATCATTAGGGTACCTCATAGCATCATAGATGTTAAATTAAATCTTTTCTCCATCGAATTCCATTGTTAAGGTCCCATTATGCACATCAATCATGGTTCTTGCTGTTTTTAAGAATGGTCTTCCTAACAAGATGTGGGAAGGGTTTTGTGATGTATCATCTTCCATGTCCACAATGAAAAATCTGCAGGAAAATTAGTTCGTTCACCTGCACTAAGATATCTTCAATCACCCCTAGGGGGTAAGTGTTAGTACGATCTGCCAATTGAATAATCACACTAGTATTTTTCAAAGGACCTAGATTTAAAGAGGCATAAATAGATAAAGGTGTTGGGAATTGCATATTCAAATTTGATATTGAAAGTAAATATAAATGCTTAAGTGTACAGTTCTTAAGAGAATCATTGTACAAGGACTTAGATGATAGATCAAACATGTTACGTTAATCTGAGCTTTAACGTTTATCATTTATGTAAATGAATGTATAGAAGAAAAGATCAAACTTGTTAGGTTGATCTATTTGAGCTGTAAAAGTTAAAGTCTTGACAGAATCGTAGTCTGTCAAAGACAGCATTTGAAAGACAAGGCAGAATCGTGGAGCTTAAACGAAGAGATTCGAAATCGTAGTCTGCCGAAGGGATTCAAGTCTGCAAAAGACAAGGTAGGACTCATGGAGCTTGAATGACCATATAAGAATCGTAGTCTGCCAAGACATTCAAGCCTACAGAAGTTAAGGCAGAAAACGTGGAGCTTAGTGAAGATATTCAAAATGGGAGTTTACTGAAGAATCAAGTATGCAGAGGCCAAGGTAAGAAACGTCGAGCTCAAGTGAAAGCATCAAAGAATCGTAGTCTGCCTTAGAAGCCACACTGAGAGTCATAAAGTTGAAAAGCCTCTGCCGAGCCAAGTTGGGAATCGCAGAGTGCTATTAGAAGTGTTAAGTCTACAAGACAAGCAAGCAAGGAATCGTAGTCTACCGAGAGCTTAAGAGAAATCGTAGTGTGCTCTACGAAGAAGTCTGAATCACGCTGTGCAAAGCCAACACCCAACGATTATGTCACAATGACCATAATCGTAGTGTTCCTCCAGTTAACATCAAAGATTGAAGATCTGATGAAGGGAGGAAGAGCAAAAAATAAAGAAAGGCTTATAGCCGTTGACAAAGTGATTGTAAGAACCCGAATTTTTGAGTATTATTAAAATAAGAATTTAATAAATAAAATTCTTATTAAATGATATGTTGAGTGATATTATTGCATATGTGAGTAAGTACTATGCAATATGTGATGTTTATGTTAATAAATATATTAGAAGTATATATTTATTACTTGTAAATAAATTGTAGGAGCAATTTATTAAAGGTAATGAGATGGCTAAAAATTAAAATAATTTATTTTAATGTGGTAATTGGTGGCATTAGATATACTTAATGTATAACCATAATTTTGTTAAAGAAATCATATATTAGATTATTGAGTGTAATGTATGCATGTTTTAATGTAGTGAATATATTATAATATTTACTGCAGTTAAATTGTTGAAAACAATTTATAGAAAGGAAAAGGAAATAATTAGTTTAAGTATACAAATATTATGGTATACTTCAATTAAAAGATATTAAAATAAATTCTATCATTGAATTATTTTAATAAAGAGAGAATATTATTTTAATGATATATGTAAATAAATTGATATAAACAATTTATAATGTGAAAGAATAGATTTATTATTTATTTTCTTATGTGATGTGAGTGCATTACATGGACTATTTGCAAGGTGATAAATATATATAGTTATTTTGTATATATTTATTATGTGAAGAAATAAAATCATGATGAACAATTTGATAAAGAATTACAGGATGTGGTTTAAGTGTGTAATATTTATATATACTTTATAAATTAAAGTGATGTAGTAACTTAATAAATAAAATTAAGTTACCAAGTATTGGGTAATTAAGTTACTTACCAAGTATTGGGTAATTAAGTTACTTAATAAAGACTTAAAGAGAATAATTGGTTTAATTATTTAAGTAAGTAAGTTGCTTTAATTCTTAATTAATAATTGTTACTATTCCAAGCTTAAGGGGCAAGCATTTTCCATTTCTTTGTCTTGCCGTGAGTTAGAGGAGAGAATGAAGAGTGAAGCCTACTCATTTACCAAGCTTGGGCACCAAGTTTGGTTGACCAAAACAAATTATGAAAGTCTTCTCCTTCTTTCTTCCCCATATCCGAAACCTCCCTCACTCAAAAATTTCTTAAAATTTTGAAATTTCCAAAAAATGATTAAGTGAGGAACCTTGGGTTTGAGAGAGTTAGCTATTATGGGAATCAAGATAAGGTGATCATGGAAGATAACAAAGCTTGGGATTAATATAGGGAAGCTAGCTTAAGGTATAAATTCTTTTTAAGTTTTAATTTCATTTAAGAGTATGAAATTGTGTATTTTTGGGCTAAATTCCATGTTTTTAGTAAGCTATGATGAAATTTTTAATGGAATTTCCTTATAAGAAATCAAGTTTTGAGTTATGTATGGGTTATATATTATTAGAATTGATTTTTAAGCTAAAAAACAAAATATAAGTTTTGTTAGTAAGCTTTAGTTCATTAAAAGTCATTTTTTGGTTGATTTTGAGCTTGAACTATTAAAGGAATGATGGGTTTTAGAGACTTGGTGGCTAGGTATGGGTTTTGGGATGTATAAGGATGGATTTGTGGCAAAAATCGCTAACGAATCGATAAGAAATCGGGTTGAACAAATAACGCACGTTATATGTTCGACAAACGGCCTTAAAGAACCCACGCGGCTAAAACAAAGAATTTAACGAAGCCGACACTTGGAACAAGTCTTATTATGTTAATAGAGATTTATTTGTAAAGAAAGTTGGGTTAGAACGGAGCGAGGCGAGTTTTGAACGTTAGTTGCAAAGTTGAAAAACTAGTGCGAACAGCCTTTTTGACGCATTATTTGAACAGCTTAAAATACCCAAATATCAGTGGTGATATTTTTTTAAAATACTTTGATATGCCAAGTATAACATATCCAAAAATCAGATTAATCCGATAAACGAGCAGCGCGTACGAAAATCGCGAAGTGGCTGCGTTGATAAGAAGTCGAGCAGATTTCAGCACGCCGCCGTGCGCGGCAGCGCCCGCTCGCGCGCGCCCGTGCGCGCCCGTCGGCGGCAGCGCGGCGTTGGGCTGAAAATGTGTTCTGACATCATTTTTAAGCGTGATTTTGATGAGTTTTCATGATCCGTTTTCAAAGTTTAAAATTTTTGTAAAATACTATGGCATGTGGTCTATAACATGCCCGAAAAATTTCTGTTATACGACTTATGATTTGAAAATTAAAAATGAGCGAACATGCATGTCAGAACTTAAAATTTGGGCGACGCCGAGCATCGACGCGCCGAGCGATTTTGACGTTCGACGTTTCGAATCGCGTTCCGGCGAAATAATAAGTCATAATAAATCTAATATAGTCCTACGGGACAAGATTTGACTATAAATGATATTTTATGCCGAGAAACTTTCTTTCGAGCATAAATAATGCAATAAATATATGTAATAAATATAAATTTACATATTTAAGCGAAATAAAAACCAAGGTTGCCTATAAAATTATTTTGTGGTGCAACGAAGAGTGAGAGACCTGTAAAAATTTGTATTAATCATAAAAATATTATTTTGAGGTTTTCGGAGTTCAAAATGAGATTTTTGAGCTAAAAGTTATATAGCGGTATATACATGTATATTTAATATATATATACATATCTAGTGAAAATGTGAAACAAAAAGCGTGGAACCATTAAAAGTAATATAATGGTCCTAAGAGTAATGAAACGAATGTTTTCGAAATTCGAAACGAAGATTTTGAATAAAGAATTTCCTAACGAATATATATTTAATATAAATATATATAGTGAAAATGCGAATATTCGTAAAACGAGAAATGAAGCAAATGTGCGGACATGATAAAATGTTTTTAAATGAGTTAATGATCTGAGTTAACTCATGAGTGGACAAAAAGTTATAAAAATTATTTAAATCAAGAAAAAATATAGTAAATTGAATTTTTACTATAAAAGATATATAATATCTGTTTAAAACCTGAATTCACAAATAAAGGTAAAAGATATTCCTAACGTGGAATATAAATGATTTAAGCTTCGATATGTAAAATATTTACATGTTAAAATGTGAGGGGCCTTTATTTGACTTAAAAAGATTAAAACGAATTAAGTTAATATTCGTTTTGAATAAGAATGATTAATGGTAGTAATTATTATTGATGAATATACATGCATATTTAGCGACATATTTAGTTATCTAATATGTGTGTGCATGTAATAATAATTCTGTAGGAATTGTGGAGAACTCTAAGTTAACTTTTAGCGGTAATCTCCAATCAAGGCAAGTTTTCAGTTCTGTTATGTTTGTGGATTGTATGTGATTATATGGTGAGTTGTATACCATGTTTATTAAATTGTTAAAGTCAAAATATGACTAAGTCAATTGGGTTATGGAACTCAATTGCTATATGTGATCTGTGATAGCATGTGTTGTATGAGAATGTAAGACGTAAAAAGGCATGTATAAATGTATTGCATGAAATTATAGAACTGTGATATGTCTAGTAGAAGATTTATTAATGCATGTAGAATATGCATAGTAAAGAAAGTATGTTGCATATAGAATTGTGTGTTATGTGAAACATGATAGACTGTTAAATTTGCTGGGCCGTCGAGCTCAATCTTGCAAACATAAATATTTTGCAGGTTAATGATGTTATGCAATATTACTTGCTATTCGGATGAAGAAGATTGATGGATGTGCGAAATGGATACATTTCCTTACCTTAGAAATGGTAGAAACCTATGTTTGATAGTTTTGATATATGTAATCAACAACTATGTATAGTTTAAAATATTCAATAAAGAATATTCGTGTTAGATGTATTGCAATGAATATTTTATTTAAATAAAGGAATATAGTGACATTACTATATAAGAAAGAATTAATATTGAGTTATATATATTAATATAACTTTGATAAGAGAAATCATTAAATAAATATGATTTCATTATAAAAGAGAATTGTAAAGGTTGAGATTCAGGGAACGAATGAATGGAATAAAAGAAAAAAAAATTATTCTGCATTTTTAGCTATTTTAACATTAAATAATGTTTTAAAAGCTATAACAAGATAATATTAACGCACAAGATCGGGAAGAGAAATAGACCCGATTTTGGGGTCGTTACAGTGATAGTACCAATACTTCCATATCCATCCTTAGTCCAAATCGAAGAAGCGTATTGAAGAAGCTAAGGATAGGACTAAAGCAGCCTGCAGAAAACACCTTTGCAGGTGTTAGGTGAAAGATACAGTCTGCTGTGTCAGTGGGCCATGCGACAAAGCAGCAAAAAAGCAGGACGTCAACATCACTGCACAGAAAACGTCTGAAGCATTAAATGAAGCAACGGGAGCATTCAAACGGTTATTTTTGAATGGCTCTTTTATAAGGAAATCAGACAAGGATTCAAACTAAGTAACCAAGACGTAAAAAGAAAGAATACATTGAAAAAGCTCAAGAATACTCAACGAGCAACACTACGATACTGAAGAAAGCTTGCTTCGCTACTCAGTCCTTTGAAAGACAGAAGCTGAACTACAACTGAGTAGCACACCTCAAACTATCGACTGCCTATCCAAGTGAGGTACCAAGTCAGAGGACTTAAAGAAGTTAAGCGAAGATCCAAGTTAAAGGACTTGAAGAGTTCAAAAGTGAACTAAGAGCAGATCCAAGTCAAAGGACTTGAAGAGTTCAGAAGTGAACTAAGAGCAGATCCAAGTCAAAGGACTTGAAGAGTTCAAAAGTGAACTAAGTGAAGTTCCAGGGCTGCTGGCCTTGAAGGGATCTAAGTGATCCAGTTGTAAGAAGACATCCTTAGTGGATTTCCTACTCGTAGAGTAGAAGAGTGGATTAGGAGTCACGTTGGCTCTGTGCCTTTGGGAACTAATAATTGGTATCAGAGCAGGTTCTCATATCTAAGCATACAAGCTTGAGAAGATCCTATGGCACAACTGATAAGCAAAACCAAGACAGGTGGAGGTAGCAAACCACCCATGTGCAACAAAGATAAATTCGCAAACTGGAAAGTTCGAATGCAGGCGTACATGGATTCAATAGATGATGATCTATTTGAAACTATTCTGAACGGGCCCTATATTCCAAGAAGGCTTGCACCAACTCCAGAAAATCCAGACAACATGGTGGTCAAGGTCAAATCTGAATGGACTGAAAATGAGAAGAAAGATGTTTAGCTTGACAAGAAGGCTAAGAACATCTTGTTTCAGTCCTTAGAAGACAGTCTGTTCGAGAACGTGGTTAACTACAAAACTGCAAAGGAAGTCTGGGAAGCATTACTCATCATGCATGAAGAAACTGAAGAAGTTAAAGAAAACAAGCAATCTCTACTGACTCAACAGTATGAGATGTTTGCTCATGTCTCAAGAGAGAATGTCACTTCCACTTATGAAAGATTCACTACACTACCCAACTCTCTCAGAGCCTATGGAAAGACCTATCCAAACAAAGATCTAGTCATCAAGTTCATGAGGTCTTTGCCAAGCAGATGGGATGCTAAGATCACTGCAATCAGAGAGTCAAAGAATCTGTGTGAAATGACAGTTCAACAGCTCTACGAAAACCTTCTTACATACAAGCTTGAACTGACTCAACGAGCAGAAACTCTATCAGAAGGAAGAAGGAAGGACAAAGGAGTTGCTCTCAAAGCAAAGGAAGAGATCTCCAGGGCACAGGTGGAAGATGAGTCTGACACTGATGAAGAGGATGACATTGATGATGATGAAGCTACAATGCTGGCCAGAAGATTCAAAAGACTTATGCTCAAAGGCATAAGTAGCAAACTTAAGAAGTTAAACAACAGCAGCAGTCAGGAGCAGATCAATTACCTATGCTATAACTGCAAAAAGCTTGGGCATTTCATTACCAACTGCAACAAGCCTATCAAGGAAGAGCTGAAGAGAAAGTCAAATCAAAAGAAGGAGCTCAAAGGCTACAGAAAGAATAAGAAGAAAGACAAAGGGCTTGTAGCTGGAAGTTCATGGAGTGATTCAGACAATGACACTAACACTGAGTCTGAAGATGATGAAGCACCTCAGAAAGCCAACCTATGTCTGATGGCCAAAAATGTACTAAGCGGGAAAGATGCTGAAGCAGTCATAGACAAGGTATTTGATTTTAACTCTCCTGATATAGACATTGATGATTTAAGAACTGGCATTCGTGATATGTCAACAGATCTATATCAACATATGAAGTGGCTAAAAGTTCTATCTAAAGATTATACTGATCTTCAAAAGGAGAAAGAAAAGGTTTAGAAAGAGTTGGAAGTAGCTCTACTAAATTTTAACTCTCTCTCTAAACTTGAAGATGAGAATAAAATCTTAAGATAGACAAATGAACTGACCATATAGAGAGAGTCAGATCTAACCTCTAAGATTGAGGAGCTAGAAAAGACTATCTCTACATGGAATAGATCTTCTTCATCCATGGACTCCCTGATATCCAATCAGAGAAGTGTCTCTGATAGAACAGGCTTAGGGTTTGGGGAATCAACCTCAGAACCCTGTGTGGAAAAGACAAAAGAGATTAATGTAAGTAATACTTCTAACTTAAATAGAAGTATTACATTCGTTAAGTCCACACAAAAGGATGAACCAGTGCAACCTTGCTCTTCTGAACCAAGACGTGTTCCTAAACACTACGGATCTCATGCTGGCTTAGAGTTCAGAAAAGTGAAGAGTAATTCAGTCACCACTGTCCGACCTCGACGAATCGTAGAGTCAAGTAAAAATGACTCCACCGATCAACTTGGAAGGAATCGTGGTGTTGAGACTCACTCAGCACAGAACATGAACTCCAGGGCTGCATGGAAAAGGAAGATATAATTTAAAGGTAAAGTCAACAAATATCCACACAAATCTAATTAGAGAAAGCATCCACACACACACACACACAAAAATATAAATTATGTTGGATGTTTTGCATGTGGAAGATTTGGTCATAAAATTGCATCATGCTTTCATAATACTGTGCATGGAAGACCAAAGTCAAGCAGATTTGGGTTCCTAAGGGTACTAACATTGCAGGACCCATGCTAGTCTGGGTACCAAAATGAAAGCTAAATATGTTTGCAGGAAATGAGAACCACAACTACCACATGGTATCTGGACAGTGGTTGCTCAAGGCATATGACCGAAAATAAAGCCCTCCTATCAAATTACACAGAGAAGGAGGGACCAACAGTTATCTTAGAAGATAACAACTCTGGCAAGACAAGAGGCTATGGTTCAGTTGGAAATGGTGCAGTGTCCTTCAGCAAAGTGGCTTATGTTGATGGTCTATAGCACAATCTTTTTAGCATCAGCCAACTCTGCGATAAAGGCCATCTAGTTACCTTCCTCAACAATCAATGTCAAGTCAGAGATCTGGAGACATCCTTTATCAAGTTGACAGGAAAAAGATAAGGAAATGTATACATTGTCAATCTTGCTCAGCTCAGTACTGATGAGACAGTATGCTTCCTTGCTAAAGCCACTGAAGAAATAAGTTAGCTTTGGCATAGAAGATTGTCTCATCTCAACTTCAAGAGTATGTCTAAACTGGCCTCCAAAGATCTGGTAGCAGGATTACCCAAGTTCAACTTCATCAAAGAAAGACCATGCAATGCATTCCAGCTTGGAAAGCAAACAAGGAGCTCATTCAAAGGCAAAGAAGTCAACTCAATTGACAGGCCCCTATAGTTACTACATATGGATCTCTTTGGGCCAATTCCAACTGTGAGCCTAGGTGGAAAGAGATACTCACTGGTCGTAGTGGATGACTACACCAGATACACATGGGTATTCTTTCTTAACTCAAAAGATGAGACAAGCTCCCAACTGATAAAGATGTTCAAGCTGATGATGAATGAAAAAGGAGAGACTATTAAGGCTATTAGGAGCGATAATTGCAGAGAGTTCGACTTCTCATAAATGGACCAGTTCTGTGCAGACAATGGCATCAGTCACAACTTCTCAGCATCACGAACTCCTCAGCAAAATGGAGTAGCTGAAAGGAATAACAGAACACTTATAAAAGCCGGGAAAACTCTACTTGCAGAAACTCATCTGCCTGAATATTTTTGTGCAGAAGCCATCAACACTGCATGCTACACACAGAACAGATCTCTTGTACACTCTACGCTAAAGAAGACTCCCTATGAGCTGTGGAAAGGAAGAAAGCCAAATGTCAGTTACTTCCATGTGTTCGGTTGTTCATGCTACATTCTCAACAATAGAAAGCAATATCTGACTAAGTTCCAACCTAAGTCAGATGAAGGAATCTTCCTTGGTTATGCCACAGACAGCAAAGCATATAGAGTGTTCAACAAGAAGACATTAAGTGTTGAAGTCTCAATCCACATCAATTTTGATGAAACAGACTCGGATAAGTCTGCACCACCAGACACTACGATTGACGATACTGACACTACGAATGAAGTGGTCGAGCCCAACACTACGACAGTAGTTCCTGAAGAAAGAATCATAGTGTCCGAAGAAGAAATCGTAGAGAGAGCTGAACCAAATGATGATTCTGAATAACAAGAACTAGAAGTCAATCTTGAGGAGTTCAGACAAGAAGGCACCAGAACTGATGTTCCAACAGGGAACAGGTGGGCAAGAGATCACACTCAAGATTTAATCATTGGTGATCCAACTGACAGAATAAGAACAAGATTTGCAACTCAGAATAAATGCTTCTATTTGAGTTTTCTATCTCAAATAGAACCCAAGAAGATTGAAGATGTCATGCTAGACGCAAGATGGATTGAAGCCATGCAAGAGGAACTTAATCAATTTGAAAGAAGCAAAGTATGGAGATTAGTTCAAAGACCAAAGAGTCACCCAGTCATCGGCACCAAATAGGTCTCCAGAAATAAAATGGATGAAGATGGGGTGATCACTAGAAACAAAGCAAGACTGGTGGCCAAAGGTTATTCTCAAGAAGAAGGCATAGACTACGATGAGACCTTTACACCAGTGGCCAGACTTGAAGCTATCAGAATGTTCCTTGCATTTGCTGCTCACATGAAGTTCAAAGTATTCCAGATGGATGTCAAGAGTGCATTCCTAAATGGTGAACTTCAAGAAGAAGTCTATGTGGAGCAACCCCCAGGTTTTGTCAATCCAACCCTCTCTGATTATGTCTATAGATTAAATAAAGCCTTATATGGACTTAAACAAGCACCTAGAGCATGGTATGAAACACTAACAAACTTTTTTATTGAAAAAGGATTCACTAGAGGTAGAGTAGACACTACACTATTCCTTAGGAAACACAAAGATAAAGTCTTACTAGTTCAAATATATGTAGATGATATTATCTTTGGTTCTACTGATGAAAATCTGTGCAAGAGATTTGCCAAGCTTATGCAGAGTAAGTTTGAAATGAGCATGATGGGTGAGCTGAACTTCTTCCTTGGACTACAAGTAAAACAAACTGATGAAGGAATTTTCATAAGCCAAGCCAAGTACATTAAAGACTTACTCAAGAAATGCATGGAATCAGCTACTCCCATGAAAACACCAATTTCTCCAGCAACTAAGCTTGACAAAGATGAGAAAGATAAAGGTATTGATATTACTCAATACAGAGGTATGATAGGCTCCCTTCTCTACTTAACTGCCAGTAGACCAGATATAATGTTTGCAACATGTATATGTGCTAGATTTCAAGCTAATCCTAAGGAATCACACTTAATTGCTGTAAAAAGGATTTTTAGGTATCTTAAAGGTACACCCTATTTGGGTCTATGGTATCACAAAGAGTCCTCATTTGAACTGACAGGATATTCAGATATTGACTTTGCAGGATGCAAAATAGATAGAAAAAGTACCAGTGGCACTTGTCAACTACTAGGCAATAGACTAGTGTCCTGGTTCAGCAAGAAGCAAAACTCAGTATTAACTTCAACAGCAGAAGCTGAATATATTGCTGCTGGTAGCTGTTGTGCTCAAATCCTATGGATGATGAATCAGCTAGCAGATTATGGGTTTGATTTCAAATCTATACCCATACACTGTGATAACACAAGTGCTATAGCAATAACAAATAATCCTGTCATGCATTCTAGGACCAAGCATATAGAAATAAGATATCATTTTATTAGGGATCATGTTTAAAATGGGACAATATCCTTGTAATACATCCCTACTGAAAATCAACTTGCTGATGTGTTTACAGAACCCTTAGATGAATCCAGATTTAATAAACTAATAAGTGAGTTAGGTATGTTAAATTTAAAACCATAAATTCTATGCTCTAGATGGTGCTAACCTTGCAGATGTAAAGGTTAAGTCAAAATTATAGAGATGACTAAGAGGAACCACGATCGTGGAGTGATCCAGTTAAGACATAAAGGCTCACTATGATAGCAACAACAAGCCAAGCAACCCTTTTGATAAGCGTCTCAGGGACAAACCTGATCCTTAGTGTCAAGCTAAGAGGTTGGCCCTTCCTGAGCAACCTTAATCTAGAAGGCTTGTCATTTCAGAAGGCATCACAGAAAGCCGTAGAGTCAATGATCAAGAAGCGAGCAAAGGATCGAACTCAACAATCGTGGAGTGGATCTGGACATTCGTAGTCTTCTCACAATGGCACACTAACTCAGGGGGAGATAAGGGTAGAATAGAGATTTCCACATGAATTAAAATTGTGGAGTTCTGTAGAATCCGACACGTGTCCCATGACACTGAACATATGGAGGGAAGTGTTTAAAATAATTTTAAACTATCATATGTCAGTTCATCTTTGAATTTCAGAAGACTATATTTCTCTCTCTCTCTCAAACAAAACCCTAAGTTTCATAAAGCTAAGCCAAGTAAGTTCATTTTAGGAAAATTAATCTATAACAATGGCTGCTTCCAGAATTATTTTGGGATTTTAGCTATGCTTTGATGGGTTTGAGGATACCACTCCCGAAGTTCATAAAGTTCTCTCTCTGCTAAAAGAAGCTGGACTCGAAGATGCTCTCAACACCAACACTCTAATCTTCTCAAAATTAGTGAAAGAATTCTACATCAATGGAGTTGTTGAAGGAAACTCCATCCTCACCAAAGTCAAGGGCGAGCAGATTCGGTTCACATCAGAAAGCATAAACCTAGCCCTAGGTTTCGTCAACAAAGGACTTTCATCACTGGAGAAAATTGATTTCCATTAAGGTCTAAAGAAGCTGAAGCACAACAAAACTGAAGGAAAAAGTGGCTACAAGAAGGAGTTTCCTCAAAAATATGAATTTCTTGCTGAAATTGTTGGAAAGTGCATATGCTGCAAGAGCTCGGGCCACGATACTGTTAATGAGAAGCAACTGAAGCTCATGACAGCTATTCGATTAAAAGTTCAACTCAATTATGGAGCTTTACTGATGGAGTGGTTTGGGACATAGATGAACAGTTCCAAGAAAACCAAGAGCACTGCAAAGATGCCTTATGGAAGATTCATCAGCATGATACTGGAAACTACACTGGGTGACAAAATTGAAGATAAGGAAGGTGTCTCCATTATCTCCAACAAAAAGATAACCCAGCAATTGTTTCAGAACTAGAAGAGAAACCCAGCAGAGAACGTAAAGATGAAAGCTGCAACTTCATCTGCTGTAAGGGAAGCCATGGAGGAAGAAGAAGAAGAAATGAATCAAGAAAATGATGAAGCTTTGGTCAGAAAAAGCAAAGGAAAGTAGAAAATGAATGAAGGTATGACAGTGGCTGAGGAACCCCAAGACCCAACCACTGATGCATCTCAAGCATGCCCTGATGCTGAAATGGAGTTTAGTGGCTCAATGACTGAAAGAGCCATTACTCTTGAGGTAGCTCAAGCATCAGAGGAGACTCTGAAAGAGAAGAAGAAAAAGAAGAAGAGGGAAACAAGTGAGGGCATGGCTGAAAG
Organism: Panax stipuleanatus; assembly: GCA_020205555.1. NCBI lineage: Eukaryota > Viridiplantae > Streptophyta > Magnoliopsida > Apiales > Araliaceae > Panax > Panax stipuleanatus. Next base: position 61,556,240 of record CM035123.1, on the reverse strand, counting down.
AAGTGCTGAGGCTCAAAAGAAGAAGAAACGCAGTCACAGACCAAGGAAGCCTACACTTACGACGATTGAGGAGTCTTCACCAATCGTAGAATCAATGCGGGCTGCTAGTATGGAAGAAGATGTTGCAACAGCCTCTCAGCCCGAACAGACAAACAGGGCTGAAGCTGAAGAAGGTTCTGAAGATGCAGTCAAGCCCAAGAGGAAGAGGACATTGGTCAAGAAATACATTCTTATCAATGAGAAAGTATTGAGGGAAGAGGACAGAAAAAGAGCTGATGAGAAGGATAAACAGATTACTGAGCCGCAGGAAGAAGAAACTCTTGAAGCTCAGAATCAAGAGAATGTTACAGCTGAGGGGGAGCTAGAGAACGCAAAAATTGAGGGGGAGCTACCAGTTATCAAAAAAAATGTAGTCTCCCCAGTCCATGAAGAAACTGTAATATCTGCTGATGCTGTAATGAAGGATGTTGAAAGTGATGTGGTGGAGAATCTGGATGAAGTAATGCTAAATCAGTTTTCAGTCACAGAGTCCCAAAACTCTGTGACTGATGAACCAAATAACCAACTCATCTTTGTCGAGCGACCGTTAACCATCCAATAATGATTGAGCACATCACACGAGTTGTCAAGGAAATGCTTGCAAACTCAATCAGTGAAACACCAACCTTAGATGACACACTACGATTCAAGCATGCTGATCAATCCGAAGAAGAAATCATAGAGTGTTCAGAACAGCTCAAAGAGAAACAAACACATACATCTGAGCCAAACAATTCTCTAATATAGCAAACACCTAACCCTCTAACCCAAGCAGATGTTCCATCTTCCTCCAACAATGAATACTTTGACATGACTCTTGCTCTTGTAAGTTTGTCACGGAAAGGTGAACACACTATAGCTACTCCTCCTCCTCCAGAAACACAACAAATTCTAGATCAATTGGCTCTCATGCCAACAAAGGAGGAGCTGACTGCCACACTGAGTCAAATAGGATCAGAGTCTGAAAAGGTCCTTGAAGAACATTTTCTTGCTCTTCACCATAGATTCGATAACATTCTCGACTCGGTCAAGACTCTGCCAGGACATTTGGGAACGGAACTGACTAAATCATTAAGGGCAATCTTCAGAGAAATGGCTGAAAGCATCAAGGCAAGAGATGCTATTCATTTTGTCGAGGCCAAGAAGCAGAAAAAAGCCTTGCTGCTAATGCAAAAGAATCAGCAAACTCAAAATGAGTTGATGGCAGAACAAATTTCAGCACTGCGTATCGCTTTAAACCAATTCCAAGAATGCAGTGCTGCTCAAATCTCCCAGAACAATGATGCCGTGAAAATGCTTCAGCAACAAAGAAGGGTCACTGAGGCTTTAGTTGCTGAACAAACCAGTGACATTTCTCAATAAAGAACTCAAATGCATGCCCTGGTAGACGGCGTCAGACGAATCTCAGACGATATTCGAACCCTTGATGATGACATAAAGGGGGAGAAGATTGGGCAAGGAGATAGAAGCAGAGGTGGAAGACCGAGGCAGATGCAAACACATATTCAACCACCTCCGTAGCAGGGAAGGCAGAGGCAAACGAATACTAGTCAATTATCGGGTGGCAACTCCAGGAGTCCAAATGTTCAAACTCTATGATCTAATCAATATCTACAGCAGCCTCCAGTGGGAATACCTCTTCAAAGACATCAAGGTCAAGCTTCTGGCTCACAAGGCATGACTTCTGCACAGTCCAGATATGAACTAGAAGACATTGAATGGAGAGATGAGCAAACCAGAAGGATGAGAGCTGCTGAGTCTTCGAGGAGCAAGAGACAAACAAAATAGAGATAAGCCTAAACTTAATTTTGTACTGATGTTTTTATGCTTGAATGTAATATCTCTTCAAACATCAATAAATTCATGCTTATTCTCTAGAAATTTCAGTTGCTCACTGAAACACTAAGCCATATTTACTTTCTAACATTATGCATTTAGAAAATGATGCTATGATCTAAATCTCCTTGATTATGTCAACATCAAATAGGGGGAGATTGTTGGGAATTGCATATTCAGATTTGATATTGAAAGTAAATATAAATGCTTAAGTGTACAGTCCTTAAGAGAATCATTATACAAGGACTTAGATGATAGATTAAACATGTTAGGTTGATCTGAGCTTTAACGTTTATCATTTATGTAAATGAATGTATAGAAGAAAAGATCAAACTTGTTAGGTTGATCTATTTGAGCTGTAAAAGTTAAAGTCTTGACAGAATCGTAGTCTGTCAAAGACAGCATTCGAAAGACAAGACAGAATCGTGGAGCTTAAACGAAGAGATTCGGAATCGTAGTCTGCCGAAGGGATTCAAGTCTGCAGAAGACAAGGCAGGACTCATGGAGCTTGAATGACCATATAAGAATCGTAGTCTGCCAAGAGATTTAAGCCTATAGAAGTTAAGACAAAAAACGTGGAGCTTAAGTGAAGATATTTAAAATGGGAGTCTGCCGAAGAATCAAGTATGCAGAGGCCAAGGCAAGAAACGTCGAGCTCAAGTGAAAGCATCAAAGAATCGTAGTCTGCCTTAGAAGCCACATTGAGAGTCATAAAGTTGAAAAGCATCTGCCGAGCCAAGTTGGGAATCGTAGAGTGATATCAGAAGTGTGAAGTCTACAAGACAAGCAAGCAAGGAATCGTAGTCTACCGAGAGCTTAAGAGAAATCGTAGTGTACTCTACGAAGAAGTCTGAATCACGCTGTGCAAAGCCAACACACAACGATTATGTCACAATGACCATAATCGTAGTGTTCCTCCAGTCAACATCAAAGATTGAAGATCTGATGAAGAAAGGAAGAGCAAAAAATAAAGAAAGGGCTTATAGCAGTTGACAAAGTGATAGTCCCAATACTTCCATATTCATCCTTAGTCCAAATAGAAGAAGCGTATTAAAGAAGCTAAGGATAGGACTAAAGCAGCATGCAAAAAACACCTTTTTAGGTGTTAGGTGAAAGATACAGTATGCTGTGTCAGTGGGCCAGGCGACAAAGCAGCAAAAAAGCAGGACGTCAACATCACTGCACAGAAAACGTCTGAAGCATTAAATGAAGCAACGGGAGCATTCAAACGGTTATTTTTGAATGGCTCTTTTATAAGGAAATCAGACAAGGATTCAAACTAAGTAACCAAGACGTAAAAAGAAAGAATACATTGAAAAAGCTCAAGAATACTCAACGAGCAACACTACGATACTGAAGAAAACTTGCTTCACTACTCATTCCTTTGAAAGACAGAAGTTGAACTGCAACTGAGTAGCACACCTCAAACTATCAACTGCCTATCCAAGTGAGGTACCAAGTCAGAGGACTTGAAGAAGTTCAGAAGTGAACTAAGTGAAGAACCAAGTTAAAGGACTTGAAGAGTTCAGAAGTAAACTAAGAGCAAATCCAAGTCAAAGGACTTGAAGAGTTTAGAAGTGAACTAAGAGCAGATCTAAGTCAAAGGACTTGAAGAGTTCAAAAGTGAACTAAGTGAAGTTCCAGGGCTGCTGGCCTTGAAGGGATCTAAGTGATCCAGTTGTAAGAAGACATCCTTAGTGGATTTCCTACTCGTGGAGTAGAAGAGTGGATTAGGAGTCGCGTTGGCTCTGAACCTGTGTCTCGTTATCTCTCATTAACTGCTATAACTTCTATATCTGTTATAACTACTATAACTACTTATCTAACCTTAACTGCATTATCTTGAAGGGGAACAAAACATATATTCTGCTGCAGCCAGTATCATCAATACTGACTAAGTATTTTAAATAAAGAAATTTTTAATTATCTATTCAACTCCCCTTCTAGATAACTAACGTGCCTTTGGGAACTAACAAAAGGCATAACGTTAATTGAAGCTCCTAAATCTAGCATGGCCTTTTCAAATCTGGTGTTTCCTATTTTGCATGGGATTGTGAACATTCCTGGGTCTTTACATTTAGGAGGCATTTTTCTTTGAAGAACAGCAGATACATTTTCCCCAACTGTGACTCTTTCATCATTTAGCAATTTTCTTTTATTAGTGCATAATTCTTTTAAAAATTTTACATATCTTGGCACTTGTTAGATTGCATCAAGGAGAGGGATGTTTACTTCTACTTCCCTAAAAGTTTCCAGAATTTCTTTTTCTTTTTCATCTTTCTTTGAGGTTTTAGAATTTCTTGGAGGAAAGGGAAGAGGAATGTTTTTAAGCTGATTAGGAGGGTTAGGTTGTACTTTGGATTTTTCTGTTTCCTCCTTAGCTGCTTCATCCTCAAACTCTACGGAGGCCGGTGGTGTATATAACTGTGTTCCACTCCGCAAAGTTATGGCACTTGCATTCTCCCTTAGGTTGACTACTGTTTGAGATGGTAATTTTCCTTAGCCTCTAGATTCCAATATCTCCACAGTTGTAGCCAGCCATCCTACTTGGTTTCTCAAATCTTGAATCGAAGCTTTTGTCTCTTGCTGGAACTACTGTGTCTGAGTCATGAATGCTTTGAACATGTCTTCAAGGGATGTTTCTGAAGTGGCTGGAGCTGCTTGTCGTGGTTGGTAGTGAGGTTATGTCGGTTGGAAACCTTGCTGTCTAGGTGGGAACACTCCTTGTGTTGGTGGCCTATTCCCTCCATAACTGAGCTTCGGATGATCTCTTCATCTTGGATTGTAAGTGTTTGAGTAGGAATCATACTTCTTTGGTTGTGTTTGGTAGTTACCTACTACATTGGCTTGCTGTGCATTCTCATCCTCTTGCAATAGTGGGCACGAATCAGTAGCATGCCCTGCCATTAAGTATATTTCGCAAGCCTTCACAACTGGCACGTTTCCTATTGTTAATTGTTGCACCACAACCGTTAAGTTAGAAATCTGTTGTACCAATTCACTCGTGCTTACCTCACTTACCCTTTGTGGAGCATGATCATTCATTGTTCCGTATTGTTGTGAGTTAGCAGCCATGTTTGCAATCAGATTTCTTGCAACCTCCGGTGTCTTGTCTACTAATGTTCCTCCACTAGCCGCATCGATCATACTTCTTTCCATTGGTATCAGTCCCTCGTAGAAGTACTGAATCAAGTGTTGCTCATCGATTTGGTGGGGAAGGCAGTAGGAGCACAATTTCTTGAATCTCTCCCAGTACTCGTACAGTGTCTCTCCACTAAATTGTCGGATCCCGCAAATCTCCTTCCTTATATTGGCCACTCTTGAAGCAGGAAAATACTTCTCTAAGAATAGCCCTTTCATGTCGCTCCATGAATTTATTGATCCGGATGGGGGATAGTACAGCCAATCCTTTGCTAAATCTGCTAGGGAGAATGGGAAGGCTCTTAACTTGATTTGCTCCTCTGAAATTCCATGTGGTTTCATGGTAGAGCACACCACATGGAACTCTTTCAAATGCTTGCATGGATCTTCACCTATAAGACCACGGAAAGTAGGCAAAAGATGAATTAGTCCGGATTTAAGTTTAAATGCAGCATTTAAAGTAGGATATTCAATGTACAAAGGTTGATGAGTAAGATTAGGAGTAGCCAATTGTTTCAATGTCCGATTGTTGTTTGGCTCCGCCATCTTTTCTTCTTCGTCTGATTCAATGAATGATTTGTCAGAAAGTAATTCCAAAGCTAAGTTGAGGCCCGGTGATGATGCGGAAGCCTCGTCTAAATCTGCAGTAGACAGTTGAACTTTTTGCTTCCTTAGCCTCCTTGCAGTTTTCTCAATCTCTGGATCAAAATCTAATGTACTAGCCTGAGAAGATCAAGTCATAAAACAAAAACAAAAGAAATAGTAGAATAAAAATAAAACGCACAATTACCCCCCGGCAACGGCGCCAAAATTTGGGAGCTGTCGTTTACACTCCAAAATTAACCTCACTTGCACTTCACGAATTTAAATAATTAGCACAGTAGTAAGAATGGATCGATCCCACAGAGAGTAAGTTTGTTATAGGTTTATTCTACTATTTTAACAGAAAATAAAGATGGGGGGTCTTTGAATTTGTTTGAAACTAAAAAAACAGAATTAAATAATGAGATTAACCAAATATGTAAAAACTTCAGTTCTGCAGTTCAGTTTCGCCAAGTACAACAATCAATTAATCAAGTTGTTATTATTTACCCTTCAATGAAACTATTAACCCTAGATAACAATAAGCTCTGCTACCCGAAACTCTCATTAGATCGTCACTGTATGAAACAAGCTCTTCACCATATTCAACTAGCATATAACCTAGAACAAGCTCTCTAGATTTAATATGATAGAAGCATTAAGAAATAGAGAATTAGGCTAATCCAAGCAACAAACACATAAGCTCGATTTGTTTAACTTATTTTCTGATAATCTTAGCAATACACAAAAGCTTGTCCACAATTAGTATCACTAATTTGCTACTTGTGGTGAAGACAGCTATCAATTACACGTAATACCAATCTTAATCTACCATATGATAATGATTAAATTAACTCAATTGGTCATATCAAATTAATTAGATCAATTAGCATGCAATCAATGAAAACAGATTATCAGAAGAAATTTCATACAAGAAGGAATAAATAATAATACTCAATTAATTAATTACTTGTAACAAGGTTTCACCACCCTTTAGAACAGAATAAAGAAACTAGCCTGACATCCTCAAGTCTGCAATCAATCCTAGATCTATAATAAAAGATGAATAAGAATGTCAAAATACAAGAGAATGGATCCCCTTTTTATAACCTCTCTTCATCAGCAGCCTGAATCATATTTAACTTCCGTCCAAAACCAATCCGCAAAAGGAATCCAGCTGCTGACCCGCCAGCCTACCCGCCCCAGTGGGAGTCATCACGGTCACATCCCCGCCCCAGCGGGGTAACACACTGCCCAGCACTCCATGCTCTTTAATTGCCGAACTATTGCTGTAACTCTCCTTGCAAGCACATGACCATGAGCTGCTCCAATTTCCTTTAGTCAAGCACATGACCCACAAGCTGCTCCTAAATAGAATCCCTCTTTTTGCAAGCTACTCAATCCTTGAGCCCATTTTAAATTCCTCTTCCAAGCTTTCTGCACGTGGCCCATTCATAAACAAACCGTACATGAACTTGAGCTACTTGACTTGTGAAATGCTTGGACTTGTGAACATGCTACACTTCTTTCCAAGTTGTTGAATCGTGACCCAATTAAAATCCTAAGCTACTAGCAATTTCATTAATTGCAATGACCTGCTAGCATTGGAATTCGTGAGCAGCTTGAATCCCTTTTTGATTGAATAAGCCATAAGCTGCTAGAACTTTGTGATTTTGAAACCGTGGCCCACTAGAAATGCATGTGCTAGGACTTCTCCAATTAGGAATGTATAAAAGGCGTGGCCCACTAGGAATTTCCTTTGCAAGCTGCTTGTTTCGTGGCCCATGTAATTCCTTTGCCAGCTAGCTAAACCGTGAGCTACTCTTGGATCTCTCCTTTGCATGATGCTTCAATTCCAGACCCAAACCGTGGGCTGCTGCTAGGACTTCAATAAAGCCCACTTGATAATTGTATATGCTTGCAAGCAATTCCCGAATTGAGTTTAAAAACCCACAACTTATTCCTTTTTCATCATTTCAGCCCTCTTAGCTCTAAATCCTCCTAAAATCAATAAACATCTTAATAAGCCCATATACACTATAAAACATATAACAAACTAAATATAAAGGAATAGAAATAAATGAATTATATGCACTTATCAGTGGCCATGCCGCAGGGAAAAATCAGTTGAAGCGTTTTTGGCAGATTTAGATGTGGGATTACTTCATTAATTAGTATATTTTTAGATCTTTTCATAATTCTATTACAATTAGGATTATTTTAGATAGAATTAATTCTAGATTGCTTGTTCATTAATAATTCTATTCCTTGTAGGAATTAAGGTTGGATTTCCATTGTTTTGGTTATTCCATGTAGGATTAGGATTTCTTATTATTAGTATAAATAAAGGGCATGGTCATTGTAATTGACACATTATTCAGATTATTAATATACTTGTGAGTTTATTCTCTACTTTTAATTCTTTGAAGAATTCCTAAGTTATTTTCATTGATTTTCTTTGAGATTTAACTTTGACTTATCATACAACAATACATAGTTGTATGTGGTGTCTTCTATCGCATCAATCGTCGATTGTACCGATATTATCGGTTCAATATAAGTGAGGGATCAAGCTGTCATTGGTGTCCATTCAACGCAAATTTCTGAATACGAGCAATTGTACTAAGATTACCGTCTATATATAGGCCAGGGATTAAGGTGTTACAAGCAATTCACCATATAACTTTGCTAGAAACGATAGGGGCGACGACCACCTCACACAAGCATGTCGTTGATTCTATCAAAGGTTATATGTGTGTATGTGTTAAAATGAGTAAAAACTTAAAGTGGAATGAAAATAATAACATAAACACTTTACTGCAAAAACACTAAAACAACATAGTAGCTTTGGACAGACATAACTCTTTGGGCGTTTATCGTTTTTGCAATCCGTAAATTTTGGGTGGTATATCTATGAGTTTTCTAACCAACCAAAGTGGAACAAACGAAACATACTAAAATTTCAATTTATGGTGATTTTTCTACTAAAACAGTCCAAACTGCAAAAAATCCCGAAGAGCAATCTGTCCAAAAATTACGGCCCCTGTTTGGACTAGTTAACTTGTGCCAAAAATTCGGCCCTTTTGAATACTATTAGTTTATGACATAAGGAAGCTTCAGTCCAAAGGTGAACCCAATTCGACTTCAAACGAAAGAGTTATGGCCAAATATATTTTTAGGAGTTAAAAATTTTAATGGAAAAATATGAAGCTATACAACTCTGATAATTATAAAAATTTTACTAGAAATACACACGGATGTGAAGAAGATATCATTTAAATTTCAAAATATTTGGATAAAAACTCGAATTATGAAAAATATGGCAATTTTATATATAAACAGCCCTTTTAAAAATAGTAATTCACATTCAAAAATTAAAAGAAAAATATTTTGTATGTAAAATAATGTTAGCTAAGTAATTTCATAAGGAATAAAAATAATAATGTATCTAGGTATTTTTAATAAATGAGATTGAGTTAAGGAAATTAAGGAAAATGATTAAAGAAAAACTAAATAAATGATATAAATTGATTTTACCGGTAAGTGTGTGATAAAAATGGATAAATAAGACTTATTAGGGAAATTATGGTCATCTTAATGATTATGTTATGTGAAACTACTTGTGAAAATTAATTAAAATAAATTATAAAATAAGAAATAATTAAACAAATAGAATAATAGATAAAGATTATTTTATTTGTAAAAATGTGAAAAGATCAAACAAATAAAATAATAATTTAAATTATTTTATTTGTAAAGAGTATGGGGAAGTGACCATTAAAATCATTTGGATGATTAAATAAATAAAATAATGGTTGAGATTATTCATGAATTAATAAATATTAGCGAGTAAAGTAAGAATACTTTGTTTGTGTAATGAGACATGGATAAGTAAAATAAGGTGTGAACAATTAATTAAACAAGTAAAATGATACATGAATTATTTTATTTGTAGTAAATGAAATACATGTGTATAATCGTGAAGGGAGTAATGAGCAAAGAAATAGTTAATCAAATAAAATGAGAGTCGATTTATTTGTGAGTACTAATTGTATAAGACTATTTAGTTAGATCAATTAGTTTTATATTTGGGGGTTAATAGAGATTAACCATTAGATTATTATGATGAATATAAGTTGTTCAAAGGATAAGGAGTTAAAGTCGGATAGAGTCGACTAAGCAGGCAAGTACCTAAACTGGTTCTCTTATTGATTGTACAAGTAAATTAATTGATAGAATGATTCATGTATTATCTGAATTCATGAAGATTATTATTTATACTCTGAAACTTGATTTACCTTATAATTATATTCTTTAATGATTCCTTGAATCCTGTTGCGAACATTGAACGTATTAATTGTTCCTAAGTGTGTTGAGAAGAGTGTCTATGTCATTTGATTCGGCTAAACCAATATCTATGAGTCCAATTATTTTGGTGCGGACTCATATAATCAGCTGAGATGAACAACTCTCATAGAAGGGAAAAATATATTATGTCGGGATACTGACACGCGCGCGAACAACATGTTTGAATGTTATACAAAACATATGGTACTTTAGGTTGATCACCTATTGTACTTGTTTATATTGTGGATTATCAATGGAATACTGTTAATTCTCGCAAGAGTTCATGGTCCATAGCGACTACTCATTGTTAAGCTTTCATACTCTTGGAAATATTGAAATTTTTTAATTCTTCTATTGATCTTTCAGTCCTTAGTGACTCATCAGTTGTAAGAAATAGAATTGGTATTATTGAAACTTATTTTGTTCGTAATATTCATATTTCATTTCCTGAGCTATCGAATGATCATTATAACTTTTGAGATTATGAAACTTTACACATGATCGCCCATTTTTATTGTCATTATACTTGCTGAGCAAACTTGTTGCTCACTTTTGCTTTCCTTAAACATTACAGTTAAGACAGAAAGAGGCGAAATCTCAGGAAAAGATATGGTCAAAGGCAATGTTACGGAATAACTTTGTTCTACTATGTTAGGATCGTGTTATTTTTATGTATTAAGACTTGTTAATATTATGAACTAAGTTATGTTATGTATTAGTAGTGGTTTCGAGACTTGGAACGAGAATATTTATATTATATCAATATAAACATTCTATTATTCTGCTAACAGTTGTTAATAGTATGGCGTATGAGTTGGATCGTGAAGCACCAAATTCAAGGAACATGTATCTGAATTTGGGATTTTGGGAGATGTCGTTTACACTCCTAAAAAAATTACCTCACTTTCACTTTACAAATTCAAACAATTAGCACAGTAGTAAGCAAGGATCGATCCCACAGAAAGTGATTTGTTTTATATTTAGCCTATGATTTCTAATTAAAGGGGATTTTGAATTGATTAACTAAATTAACAAAAATAAACTAATAAGAATTAACAATGAATAAAAAGCTTCGATTCTTCAGTTCAGTATCACATTTTCACAATTATGGAGTAATCAAGTTTTACAGTATTTACCCTTCAATGAAACTATTAGCCCATAGCAACAAACTCTGCTACCCGGAATTCTCCTTAGATCGTCATTGTATGAAACAAGCTCTTCACCAGATTCTAACTGTAATACAACCTAGAACAAGCTCTCTAGATTTAATATAACAGAAGCATTAAGAAATATGACAAAAGCATTAGGCTAATCCAAGCAACAAACACATAAGCTCGATTTGTTTAACTTGTTTCCTGATAACCTTAGTAATACACAAAAGTTTGTCCACAATTAGTATCATTAATTTGCTACTTGTGATGAAGACAGATATCAATTACACGTAATATCAATCTTAATCTAGCAGATGATATCAATTCACTAATTTAATACTGCAGAAACCAAATTTGTAGATTGAATAACATACAAGAAGTTAAAGTAGATTATCAGAATAAATCTCATGCAAGAAGAAATAAATAAAGTAAACTTGATCAAACCGTTAATTATGAATAAGGTTCAACATCCCTTCAGAACTGAATTGAAAGTATTAGCCCATGTCTTCAATGTTGTAGATGATAGAATATAGAATATGATTGAATGATAAAATACGTTGACTATTACATCTATTTATAGTGCTAGACAAGGACCTAAATCTTATGAGAACTAGAAATCCAAATCCTAAAAGGAATTACAATTTCACACTAGTTTTCATAAAGAAATAGAAACCAATATGGAAAGTAAATCTCAGTCTAAAAATATCCTAAATATAATTTAAGTATTAATCAAAATCCATGTAGAAAGCTGCCAAATCTACTTTTAAAAACTTTTCAAAAATCTAATATTTCCAAAATCTTTCGCCGACTCTGTCAGGGCGAAGATTGCAAATTTTCTTCTTTTTGCTCTATTTCGCTCCAAATCATTCCGTTTCACCACTTAAGCTCCAATTTATCCTGAAATCAATAAACACACTATTAAGTCCATTTACATCATAGATCATGCAATAAAATCAAACGTAAAGGAATCAAAAATCATGAATATTTTGCACTTATCAGGGTGTCACATGAACTCTCTAACAGAATGATTTTTAGAGGTCTATAAAAGGGGTACGAGAATTCAAATCCAAATACGAATTTCAAAGTAAAAAGCTGAACCTCTATCAAAATATTCTAGGTTCTACTCTACGATTCAGAACTACTCGTTCAAGCTGTTAAATACCATAAATAAGCTAAACATATATGCAAGCTTAGCAGGTCATCAAACCACTATCATTCAAACAGTGATTCGATTATCTTAGTGACTTTCATCCAAGTTTAAGTAACTTGAAGAGGTCTAAGTGACCTTACCGAGACTAAGTGATTCAAAGGAATCTAAGTGATTCAGTTGTAATAGATCTTAGTGATCTAGTCTTAGTAACCTCATACTTAGTGGATTTCTTATGTGTTAAAGTAGAAGAGTGGATTACGAGTTATTTGTACTCCGAACTACTTAAATATCTTGTGTCATTTACTTTCTACTCTTATATTCTGTCATATATTTGTTATATCTGTGAAGTGACTAACATCCACAAGAACTAAATTTATAAATGAGATTTCATTTTATCTTTAAAGGAAGTTTCAAACTAATATTCCGTTGTGCTAATATTAATTGAACAAATTAATTATCTGATAACTAATCTTTAAATAAGAAAAAAAATTTAAACATCTATTCAATCCCCCTCCTAGACTTCTATTGTGCATATGAGAAATAACATAATACTCTGACTAACAAAAAAAAAAAAGTTAACTCAGCTAACTTTTTTAGTTCTCCTTATTATATATATATATAGGGTCCGTCTCTCTAGCGAACCATAGGGAGCGAACTAATGACGAACCGGCTATAGCGATGGTTTTTTTTGTCGCTATAACATAAAAAACCGGTTTTCTATGTTATAGCGACGGAAAAAACCGTCGCTATAGCCAGTTCGTTTTTAGTTCGCTATTTATGGTTCGTTGGAGAGACTGACCCTATATATATATATATATATATATATATATATATTACTATGCCCTGGTACGAGAATGGCATGTTTTTTCTTATTTGATTATTTTTTAAATAAAAAATTATCATATATGATATATAAATTAATTAATAATTAATACTGATATTATATTATATTATTATGCACTTTAAAATTTTTAAGATTATTATATATACTTTTTGTCACAAATCTCCATTAATATCTATATAGTACTCTCCTTGTTCCAAAATATAAAATTATTATTGATTTTTTAAAATTTAATTTGAGACATTTCAAATTTAAAATTGATATGATATTACAACTATACAATAACAAATATTATAATTAGTTATATTTATTACATAATTTACAAAGTAAAATTTATATTAATTTTGAGTTTGAAAATGTTCAAATAAATTTTAAAAATTCAATAATAATCTTATTTTAAACAGAACGCGTATATAAAATTAACTATTTAAATTGATAAGTATGCTTTAATTTTTGGATAAAATTTTAAATTTTATTTTCATAAGGTTACTCAAAAAAACAATATTCCTTTCTTGAGTCAACTCATGATTAACCAAAAAATTCAGTGAAACTCAATCAACTTTTTTAATTGTTCTTCTTATTATATACTCCTTCCGTTTCATAATATATGATATTTTAGATGATTTTATTTTTTTTAAAATTATTTATCGTTTTATATAATCTAGGAGAATTAATTACAATCTTTCTAAAATTAGCCCTCATGGGAAAATCTTACAGATGAGAGAGAGTATGAGATAAGTATAGTAATTATGAGAATTTAAGAATATTATAGATAATTGATATTATATTTAATATTATACAATTATTTTATTAATTTTTATACACAACTTTGAAACGTCATATATTATGAGACGAATGGAGTATAGTATAGATATACATAGTTATTGATGATAGGTGTTGATTTCATGAGTTATATTTATTAAAAATATAAAATTTTAATATAGTGGATGAAATTGTAGGAAAAAGTGTATTGAGTTTGAGGAGTAGCCAAATCCAATAAATGCATTTGACATTTATTTGTTATGAAACAGAGGGCAAACGAAATAAGAAACTGAGACAGGACCACACGAATTACATGAGCCTAACGACTTCATATTAAGTTACAGAACAGACGTGAGTACCTTTCTTTTTCCGAGGCAAGATTTAATTTCAAAAAAAGAAAGATTAAAAATATTTTTTAAAAAAAAATTAATAATTAAGATTTGATGAAGCTTTTATTAATCTTTCACCATATTTTTTTTTATATTCAACTAAAATTTAACATTATTACCTTTGACAAAAGTGAATCTCAATATCTCATGCACCTAACCCTTTTGAGTAGTTTTTTCACCATCTCTGTTCCTCAATTTGCAAATATTTCCTTCGTTCTATAGTATTTGATTATGGTTGATTTTTTTAATTCCTCAATTTGCAAATATTTCCTTCGTTCTATAGTATTTGATTATGGTTGATTTTTTTAATTCAACTTAATACTCTCCCTACTCAAAAATGACGAATAATGTATAATTTGCACATATATTAAGAAAAATAAAAGTAGAGGAAAGAGATAATTTTTTTTAAAATTTATCTTTAGTGGTCCCACAAGATTATATAAAGTGATAAGTACTCTTATCTTTTTATACTAATGGACCCCGGTGAATGACTTTGTTACCCTTCACTTTAAATACTTTATCTTATCTTTTTGGGGGGAAAATTTTGTACTTTTAGTCATCCTTTTGGGGACGGGGGTAGTAGATTTTTAAACTCAAAATTGACATAGATTCTTTTAATTTTAATTAATATAATAATGAATATTGTAAACTATTTATAATGTATTATTCATTATAAATTTTATTATTTCATAATTTTTAATATGTTATTTTAATTTTGAGTTTAAAAATGTCTCAAATTAATTTTTAAAAATCAAATAATAATCATATAATTTGAATGGAAGGAGTACTTGACAGAATTAAAAAAAAAGGCCTTCTTTGAAACACTCCATTAACCGGGAATCAGTTGCACACACACATGTATAATGATGAAATATATCATATATTCATATGGCAAACTTTAGTATATTTAGAAGTAAAAATATCTTTAAAATGAAATAAGTCCTATTTTTTTCTCGGTTGTAACAGCACAGTACTTATTAGTGCTATTTTTTTGTTTTAGCCAAAAAAATAATACTGATGTATAGATTTAGTTAAGAATAAAGGTAAAAATATTACTATTCAAGACCGAATCCTGACCGAGATAGATTTGTTTTATCTGGGTTCATCCATAATTATTTCCATAAAAAGCTCATTTATCAAGTTTTTTGGGTTCTAATAAAAATAAGTCATTTATATAGATAATAATATAAATAAAAAAGAGATACCCTTAAGAGTATCTAACTAGTATATCCCATATTATTAATACGTCAATTTTTAGGGGCTTTTACATAAATCCAACGGTACCGATATAAAGAACATATTAAAATATTGGAATGCATGAATTTTTATATAATTTGGTTATATCTATCATCACTTTTATATATAGTAATGAAATTTCAATAAATAAGTTGCCAAAAAAATATACTTATTAATTTTATAAGTTTATAATAATGATGATACACAAATTGAATAAAAATATATATATATATTTATTCATATTTTAACATGATCTTTTCATCCATACAGTTAAATTTTATTAATAAAATTAAGATAAATTCGTTTTTGTAAAATTAGAGTATATAACTTATATACCCGTAGGGTATCTCCGGTAAAACCCAAAATATAGAATGATACTCCTTCCGTTTCTTAATATAAGTCGTTTTTTGAGAAATGTTTTTGCCTCTTAATATAAGTCGTTTGAAAATTTCAAGTAATTATTAATTGCTTAGTTTCTAATATTATCCCAATTATTAAATATAACTTTGGTTATCTCACTATTCTCTATCCAATAAATGACACTCTCTTTTTTCAATACAAAGGCAATATAGACAATTAATTTTATATTTAATATTTTAAAATTATTTTCTTAATAATTGTGCACAATTCTTTTAGGGTTAATAATGAAGGAGTACAATTTATCATAACAGTTCTATCATATATGATGTCACTATTACTCCTCCATTCCTTAATATAAGTTTTTTTAGAGTTGTGCACAAGTATTAAGGAAATAATTGTAAAACATTAAATATAATATCAATTGTTTATATTGTCCTTGTATTGGAAAAAGAGAGTATTATTTATTGAACAGATAATAGTGAAAAAACCAAAGTTATATTTAATACTTTGGGTAATATTAGAAATTAAGAAATTAATGCTTACTTGAAATTCTCAAACAACTTATATTAAGGAACAAAAATATTTTTCTAAAACGATTTATATTAAAGAACGGATGGAGTATTAAACAAAGCATTTGCCATATGCAGTGGCAAATATACAAAAAATATAGATCTTTAAAATTTATACAAAATTTAAATGAGACCAGTGGCGGAACCAGAACGTTTTTAGATAGGGGTCAAAATACATCAGTAAAAAATTATTTATTAACGCTTGGAGTGCTTCTTTCGACTGTACGACTGAGAGGATGCTACTGTATCCTGCAACTCTGCATAGTTTGAAAACGTCTCAAAATTTTGGTCAATATCAAAATTTATGTAGAAATACTATTTTTTTATTTCATGTAGAAATACGTGAGAGAGATTCATGTAGAAATATTATTATTTTTATGTGAAAATATCAATTTTCTATATAGAACAAAGAAAATTAATCCAGAAAGAAATCAATAACGGGGAGAGTCTCTGAAGTAAATTCATGATATTTAAAAATATAAAATGTTTGTAGAAAATAATTTGGTAAATAAAGAACTTGGTTTTTTGTGATCATTCTTCAACCTCAAGTAGCGATCTAGATTTGATTTTGTTTTAAGTTCTTTCATTTGAATTTCATTGTAAAATAAAATTTATTCTATTTTTTAATTTATAGAACACGTGTAAAAAAATTTGGACTGTTATTATAAACTACTATATATTATTATACATATATACATATATATATATATATATTAACTATTAATATATGTATTAATATATAGCATGTGCATACTTTTGGTGGGGTCATATGACCCACTGGCCGCCCTGGTTCCGCCCTTGAAATGAGACTCATATTTTTTGAAATAAACAATTAAGCTAAGAGAGAAAATTCTTATTCCTATTTTCAGAAGTGTGATTTTCATTCAGCACGCACTCTCCCTCTATATATCTATCATCTCTTCTACAAAGGGGGTCTCCATTTATCAATTTAAAACTTCCACAAATTAAGCAAAACAGAATTAAAATGGCAGTTTTTGGCTTGTTGAGCAAGGTTTTCATTCTAGCCTTTGTAATAATTCATCCTTATGAAGCTACAGCTTGGGCTTCAAACAACACTCTAACCAGGGGTCAAGTTGGCGTTGGACCAACCGTTAGTATATGTTCGGATAACACGTTGACGCATGGTTATAAGTGCGAGGAATATGATGTAAGATCTCAATTTATTTTGGCCATTTAATTTGTCTTAATTGATTTTTGGATGAATTATTATTTATATATATGTCCCCGTAAGTTGACGGTGAATTTCAAAATAGATCTATAATTAAAGTGAAAACTTGTTTTTTTTTAAATAGGTGTCGCTTAATGTCAATTATGTTCGTTGATCATTTGATTGACTTCTCCAATTTCGTATCATGTGTCAGTTATGGACTTGTTTAATAAGAGTATTTTTTTCATTTGACTTTGTAAAATATTCAGTTCAGGCAATTCAATGGGGAAAAAAATCACCTACCCAAAACCGATGTCTTTAATAAAATATGCATCGAGGAAATATGATCATTGTTTTTGACAACGCATAGAGGAGAGAAAAGATCTTTTGGTTTTTTGTTAGGATATAGAGTAATGTTACTATCACATAATAAGCTCACATAAATCTCACACACTGTATGTGTGGTATCCATTGATTTGTTGTTCAGACAAATGGGTCATGTTAATAATAAATCAGGAGTGCCACCCGACTTTTTGTGAATTTTAATATGTGATAGTAGTATTATTTTAGGATATATATATATAGATATATAAGGCTGCAAATTGTGGAATACAGAGGGTTAAGAATTAATCATTAATTCCATCCGAGAGAAAAAAGCGAAAGGGTGGGAGAGATAAAATCCAACAAGGCCACGAGAGAAAAAGATTAAACCAATTGGGTTTATTGTTTGGGTTCCATCACAGTGTTATAGTGGTGAGGTATTTGAGTGTGTACTTAAATTAATACATCTTTGTATTCTCTCAGTTTATTATAATAAATTTTTCAAAAATTGTCCCGTAGTTTTTTAACTTAGTTTTAGAGAGTTTTTCACGTAAAAATTTTAGTGTCTTGTACTTTGTTATTTCTATTTTATATATTATTTCTTCTAGTGATTATTATTTTATGGGAACAACAAATTTAATATGTTCGGCATGTACGGATATTTTTGCCGTTTATTTTATTTAAGAAAACAGTTTTGGGTAGGTGATTTTTTTCCATTGAGCAGTATTAATTTAACATGCATGCATTTTTTTTATAAATATTTTTTTCCAGGTGACAACCGGTGATGGGTATATATTAAGGTTGCAAAGATTTCCCGAGGGTCGCAAAGAAATAAAGTACTGTGGAAGAAAGAAGAAACAGCCAGTCTTCTTGCAGCATGGGGTTCTTATGGTAATTAACTAAGCTAAATAACGCATGCAAGCATATATAAACCAAACATATAAAAACACTCCAAATTCTCTGTTATTAAAATTACTAATCCGATCCTGTTAGTTTAAGCACTATGGAGAATATTAGTTACTTCTTCCGTCTCAAAATAACTGCTTAGTTTTGATTTTTTAAAGTCAAATTGACTATTTTTTAAAACTATTTTTTGTACCATTTTTGCCCGAATATAGGTGCAGAGGTTATAACAAAAAAAGTATATACAATTTACTACTAATACCAATTTTTATAATGTTAAAAATATATTTATACATGCTTAATTATTAATTTTAAAAATAGTCAATTTGACTAAAAAAAAGTCAAAACTGAGCAGTTATTTTGGGACGGAGGGAGTATTAAAAATACTAATCCGAATCTCTGTTATTAAAAATACTAATTCTAAAGTTGTACAAACTGTACAATCATATTCTTTACATGTATCCAAATCATACTTAAATTATTGTTTTCTGTAAAAATTTCAGTTCCAATAAATATTATAAATTTTTTGAGAGTCAAAAGTAAAAAAATAAAAAATATATTTTGCGTCGGTCCCCTAGACTTATTGTATATGGTCAGATAGAGAGCTTGAAGATGGATTGAAAATTATTTTTAAAATAAATTATGAGCAAGTAAAATTAATTGAAAAGTACTTTAGTCAAAATTTGTAAAAAAAAATAGAAAATTAAAATTTGAATCACAATTTTTAAAAATTATATTACATCTTAAATTTTAGAATATATATATATATATATATATATATATATATATATATATATATATATTAATTTTAAAACTATATTTATAATTTTACACATTGTATTTATAAATTTTACAACTTAAATCTTACAAATTATAAATTATATCACAAATTATAAATTTTATGACTTAAATTTTACAAATTATATCACAACTTCAATTTTACAAATTGTATTTATAAGTTTTTATAATTTTATTTATAAATTTAAATTATATTTATATTTTTATAATCAAATTATACAGATATTGTAACACCCCCTTTCCGAAATAGAAAGGGAGGTTACTCAAAACACGACAAAACTGAACGAAAGCTCTATGTCACGAAAGAATAGTCTTTATAACCAATAAATATCAAAAGGGCAAACCAGAATAAATGTCAAATTGGCCCAAACCATAATCTGAAATAATTATTACAACCTCAATAAATCAATGTATCAAAGCCTAACAAAATATATCTAAATTATTGGATCAAATGGAGCTCTCATCACACTTGCCCTTGATCCCCCTGATTATCTTCCGGAAGAAAAACATAACATGTGCCAAATGCCCAGTACGGATATAGAATACAGAAATAATAAAACGAGATAACTAACTCAATAAGAAGAACTGAATTGAACTGAAACGAACAAAATTAACACAATAAAATAATAGACTGAATCAAATGACTAGGTGTCATTTCATACCGAGCTCAAAATAAAACAGACATATACCTTGCCACACAGGTAAGTCACACACATTGGACCGTGAATCCAATGCATGCAAAATCGGAATGCGTGTTTGACACAAACATCGCCACTCCGCAGAACAGAACAGAAAACTAGGGTCGACCCATACGCCTCCCACAACAAAACACCAAATGGCCAACTCCCACCGGAGCACAAAATGTAGACGCCGTGGACTGATCACACCGCCACGGAAAGTGTCATGCCTCTCGTGCCAAGATGACATGCCTGTGGTACACTCACAAGTGGTTATAGCTCAGGTAACAAAATACTATGTCACAACACATGCAACATAATATCAACACAAAGGGGTTCTAAATATGCACATGTTAAATCGAAACGAATAGACAATACAGTCTCCAAAATATATTAACATGTACATTACTACAAATATCGAAATAAACTCTAGACATGATACACTAGTCTAAAGAGTACAAATATGAGTTCCGAATATCAACGTCAAAATGAAACTATCACATGAATTTGAGAATGAACAATCATGTGAAACCATAAACAAAATCTAACGAAAAGCAAAACGAACATAACCAAATTAAAATATTTAAACAGAAACTTTAAAAAGTCATTTATTTATTTATTTCGGGTATTACAGATATAATATAAGTATACAAATTTAATAAGTCAAATATGAATTTTTACGAATTTAATATGTATTTAAGTAAGCGCTATGGACCCTTTAATTAATCTCTAAGACTAGATGAAATCACTTGGATGAATAATGAGGTTTGTGTGAGTGTTGCTGATAAGGAATTGGGAAGCTCTGAATTGAGAAGGGCTTAGCAACAGTTGATGATCTCTTGAATCGTAGAGTAGGACGGCGTTTGAAAATCAGTGCTCGATTTTTCTATTTAGACTTAATATTTGATATAACAGTCCTTAAAGGATGAATTCATGGGCCTTATAGACATTTGTGATTTTACCCGTTGGATAAATCTGTCAATGACATTTGGCATTTCCCTATTCCTTATGGTGTAGCTTGGTCGGCTGTAACATGAGATGTTATTGTTCATAGTTAACCACAGCCTATACTATAATTAACCACAAGAACTGTGAAACACTGGACCTTTTAGAGCTTCAATTTTGGTCTTATTAGGCTCAAAGACTCCAACATTATCTGGAATGTTTTGGGTCTGGTTTTTCACAATAATTGGTTCTTTATTTAGTATAGGTGCTTCAAGTGTGGTGTTTTGGGATCTAATAATGTTGGTTCTTTGTAAGAAATTTGGAAAAAAGTATGAAATAATTGAAGAGAATTGAGATCCATTAGACCTAAAAGAGTAAATTGGTGGTGGTGTTAAAGAATTTGGATTACATATACTTGTGATGCCATTAAAGATATTTGAGAATCAAGGTTTGCTGATTGTTGGGGCCAGTGGTTTGGTGAAAAACGAAGAAACAAGCCCTACAAGAAAAGTGAATTGTAGGTAAAATACACATGCATGCCATAGGAGAGTTAGAAACATCAAACCCGATTTTACCATCAACCGGTTATGTGAACCCACCGTTATTTACCTTTTGCGAAAACGTGTGATCGATCAACGATGGAATAAAGTGGTAAATTGTATCAAAAAATTGAGCACGATTGATAACGATTGTGAATTTCACAATCCTAATAACTTGATAATAAGCGTGTAGGACCAACTTATGATAACAGTGTATTCTCGCTTTATTTTTCAGCATGAAACTAATCAACGTACTTTCAGTTTAAATAGATTGTTTAGTTCCTAATAATTCTCAACTCCTAACCCACTAAATATGTAGGGATATTTCAAATGACTCGCACTATATTGAAATTTCATGTTTAGTTATCATGCTACAATAGACAATCTCATTCTTATGAGCATATGTGTCAAAATAATGTCGTGCAGTTCTTAGTCCGATCTCTCCTCGAGGGCCTAACTCAAATTACAGATTGCTCGCTTCCTAAAGTGCTAACTTTGAGATTTGCATCCGGCTATAAATACAGGTTAATATAGGTTGTGGGGTAATACCATATTTGGTTTATTACAATCAACCTCATCTCGTCTTTTTTCCAAGGCGACATATAAAAAATATTTCATTTTTGCTTACTATTAAGCGCCAATTGATCATGTTCTTAAGTATCAAAAACTCGTTATCTAAATTAATAACAAATGCAAAATGTCTCATCCTTGCTCGCTTTCCAAACGCCAATTGATCGCTTTCCAAAGCGCCAATTGATCGCTGTCCAAAGTGCCAAGGGTGATTGCTCAGGTGAGCTAATCAACCTGTTGACATATTTAATATATAAAACTAATTGTGTTAACTAATAAATTTATCATATATGCACCAAAACAAACAAAATGGAAATCAAAAGTAATTGTATTAACTAATAAATTTATCATATGCATCAAAATAAACAAAATGGGAATCAATAATCATAACATAAACGATAAATTATTCACAAAGAAATATGTCTAATACAACCCAAATAAGAGTCCTTCTATGGGGACATGGAAATTGGACATTTCCAAATTTTTTTTTTTTTGGCTTTTGTTGTGAGTCCTAAAAAATGTATAGTATTTATTTCAATTGAAATTTTTATAAAAAAAAATATTTTAGGTGTAATTTGGATACATATACAAGAACAATGTTATACAGACTGTACAACACTGTTCTTATTTATGTATCCAAATTACACCTAAAATATTTTTTTTTTGTAAAAATTCCAGTTAGAATAAATACTATACATTTTTTAGGAGTCACAACAAAAGCTAAAAAAAAAATAATTAAAAATGTCCAATTTTCATGTCTGCCAAGACTTATTGCCCAAATAATAAGTGACATGAAAATTAACAATGTACATCAGAATGTACGGAGCCCTAAAGACTTAACATTTCGACAAAATGCATATTTAGATATCAGCTTTGTTAGTGGATCAGCTGTCATATGATCCGTTGGCATGTACTCTAATATCACATTATTATTTTCTATGTTTTCTCGAATAAAGTTCATCCCTAAGTCAATGTGTTTCATCTTCCCGTCGTGATATTTAGGGTTCTTTGTGTAATCAAGAGTTGTTGTATTATCACAATATATATTCATGAGATCCGAAGCATTATCATCTACTCCAAGATCCTCAAATAATCTTCTCAGCCACATCATTTCTTAATTGCATAGATGGGGAGTGGTTAGCATGAAGTTCAAAAATTGGTAAATTGGTCAATTAGCTAATAGAGTGTTGACACGCAGGCGGAGAGATGTTCTCTCTCCCTACGTGTCAGCACTCTATAGGCCAATTGACCAACTTACCAATTTTTGAACTTCATACTAACCGGATCCGTATAGATGACTTACATGCAACAAAGTCCAACTCCATTGTGGATAGAGTTGCATAAGTTTGTTTCTGATTGCGTAAAGTGATAGCGCCACCTGCAGTAAGAATGCATATCCCAAGGTGGACTTACATATCCCATGATTACCTCCCAAACTTGCATCAGAGTAACTAACTAATTAAGCATAATTTAGGGCTACTATAGCACAACATATAGGCCAAAGTACCATTCGAATATTGCAATATCCTCTTAATTTCTCTTCAATGAGCCAACCAAGGGTTAGACTGATAGCGACCATAACCAACTGCAAATATTATATCGGGACGAGTACACACAACTACATATATCAACTTTTGTATAGCACTGTCATATGGGTAATGAGATATTTTCTTTTTCTCCTCTAGAGAGGTAGGACATTACTTAGGCCTTGTGGCATCACCTTTAGCAATATATATGAGTGTCTATGGATTTGCAATTGTTCATATGAAATTATTCAAGGACCTTCTTAGGGTAAATCTCTTGGGATAAACCAAAAAAAAATATTGAATGATCTCTATAGATTTTAAAATTAAAGCGCTACCACCATTTGGTAGTTACAATCATCTCTTTATCGTTCTCAGCTAGCAATGTGTCATCAACATACATTGATAGGATATGGAACTTGTCATTGGATCGTTTGATATATACGCAATGGTCCTTTTCGATCATCGTAAACTCATCACTAATGACGAGTAGATGGAACCTAAGATACCATTGCCTAGAAGCCCAATTTAATCCGTAGATGGAACGTTTGAGCTTGCAAAATTTGCGCTCTTGTCCTTCCACAACGAAATCTTCTCGTTGATCCATATATATCTCCCAACTAGTTATCTACTGAGAAAGGTTATTTTTACGTTCATTTGATATAGCTCTAAGTCCAAATGCATGATAATTGCCAAAATGAGGCGAATTGAAGCAAACCTTACTATCAGTGAGAAGGTTTTCTTATAATCAATTCCCTCTTGCTGAGTAGCCCTTGGCTACCAATCGAGCCTTGTACCTGTCTATGAAACCATCCAACGTGAATTCAACTTTTAGAACCCATTTGTTCCCTGTAGTATTTTGCTCTGGTAGAAGGTCAACCAAGTCCAAGAACTAATTAATCTTTATAGACTCCATCTCATCTTCCATTACACTTACCCACTTATCGCTTGCAGAAGATGATAGAGTATCTCAATAAGATCAAGGTTCCTCATCATCATGTGCTTCAAACATAAAGGCATTCCCCTCAATCTCATATTAACGTAGTGGAATGTTTTCTACTTCGCTTCTTCGCATATGAGGAATATGAGATTCTTCATTCGATGGAAGATAACTACTTGAAGTTATGTCACTCACACTATTTATAGGAGCTCAAGGAATTTCCTTAATCTCAACTGTTTGATCAGGAGAGCAATCGTCTTCCTCTATTTCATAAAAATTCATCTTATTGCCCACATTACTTCTACTAGGGAAGTCCTTTTCAAGAAAATCCGCATCTCCTAACTCAATCTCAGATACAGTCCCATCAGGTTGTTTTCCAACGAACACATAGCACTTGAAATGTTCAAAATATCTTACAAAGATGCACTTATTACCACTCATACCAAACTCTCTATATTTATAAGAAGTGTTGTGCACGTAGGTTATTGATCCCCATGGATACATATTTCCTAAATCAGGCTTTTTGCCGATCCACATTTTATATGGAGTGGATTGTACCAACTTTGAAGGCACACGATTAAGTATATACGTCGCAATCAACAATGCATCACCCCAATAAGAGATAGGAAAATTGGCCTTCGCCCTTTCTAATCTCTAGCTATGTGATCCATTGCTCTGGAGTCAACAATCCACATATGGAGATAATGAGCAACAGGTGCAATACTTGAAACTAAACACATAGTTATATCATGACTAAACATTACCTTCTTAGGCTTAGTGCATTCATGAGTTGTGTGTTTCGCTTTGGCACAATTGTAATATACCATCTTGACCTTGTTCTTCTTCCCAGACTTGCCTTTTTTCTTATTGGCAACACTAACGCTCATAACCCCTTTAGGCATAGTAGCATCAACAAATTTCTTACCCTTTTGTGGCTTAAACCTTCAATGAGAGCTCAATTCAGCTACATATGCTCTAGAGGACTTAGCAACCTCTAGGTGCTTTACCTCAAGCTCAGATGACAATGAATATCATCAAAGGTCTTAATATTCTCTTTGTGGGTCATGTTGATCCTTATATATTCCCAAATATCGGGAAGAGAGAAGCACTGCAGAAATTTGTTGTTCGTCTAACGGTTGAGTTCTATCGGATTTTCACGTTTGGATCATATTTCCTGTGATTTGAAGGTTCTATTTCATTGTCTTAGCACTCAGCTTCTTGTAACCAACAAATTTTATGGCAAGTTTTCTCAATCTTGTCAACGAAATGCCACAAAATTTTATTTAAAGAGCTTCCCACATCTCATAAGCAATTGAGTATTGTTCATACTCAAACATTGTAATTTGTGAACACTAATTTGGCACAAAACCTAGAAACCATCATTTTTCTATAATTTACCTCTCCAAAATGCTATCAATATGACGACCTTTGTGATGTGCTTCAACTCACAAACTTCCTTTTCAAATTTCTTTTCAACTAGCACCTTTGCTAGATTGCAGTCCAGAGCTCTAATGCGTACACTTTGCACTCGCACAGCGGAACACTTCGATAACAACAAATCACCTCTCTTGGGTCATCTACCTTTACTTCACTTTGGCTTAACCTTCTCTTAACTATGAAATTAACCTCAGCTCTGATGCCACTTGTTAGAAATTTATGGAAGACGATAAATTAAAGAAGAAGTGAAATATAACTTTGGAGAACACTTAAAAACACTTTAATTTCACTTGCTTAAAATGATCCAAGTACAAGCTATTTATAGGACTCCTATGATACTTTTAGAGCTATCATAAAAACTTCTACATGTCCAAATTCGTGTACATGAACATAACCATTACATGTTTCAAGACATTTCAAATGCATTCATGTACATACATGTATAATGTATTTAGACAATACATTACATATACATATACTTAATTAATTAATTAATTAATTTGGTTTAATTAACTAACCCTCGAAAGACCTTGTAACCCGCTTTGTCGTTTGATATAGAACAACAATATTACCGCCTGAATCGAATGGTGACCACTCTTTTCTTAAGACTATATTCTCCCCTTACTTTTGCTATACAGGGTTACTGCGAATTAGTCTCCCAAGATAAAATAGACCCAGATTTTACTCTGTACTAGAATTTTTTGTG
Organism: Panax stipuleanatus; assembly: GCA_020205555.1. Taxonomy (NCBI): domain Eukaryota; kingdom Viridiplantae; phylum Streptophyta; class Magnoliopsida; order Apiales; family Araliaceae; genus Panax; species Panax stipuleanatus. The sequence goes on along the minus strand of CM035123.1, from coordinate 61,529,310 downwards.
GAGGAACAAATCTAGTGTAAAACTATAAATGAGAGAGAATAAAATTATAACAAGAACACTTATTTAGAATAATAATTTTTCTATGAACTTGAAAAAGATTTAGAATGATTTTTAGAAGTTAAAAACTTGAGAAGGATTGATTTGAAGTTGTGATTTTGGGGTACATTAACAACCTATGTATAGGTTTCTAAACACCCCTTTGAATTGGCTCATCACCTAATTTTGATGTTGGCATCCCAATTTCCTATCGTTTCGTTGGTATCCCATCATTTGGCATCCAAACTCTATAATACCGTTTGCACAATTAATTAAAATATTATAAGAATGCTTTTGTCATGACTTGAACCCAAGTCCTTAACAATACAACACCTTTCTCTTATCGAACTGAACCAATTCATTTGTTGGTTATATGTATAACATATAAATTATTTATTATAGACTTTTTAGATAATGAAAATGTCCAAAAATCCTCCCCTATTTTCACAATCTTCCAATCCTTTTCATTTGACCTTATTCTTTATCTTATTAGATATAACATCTATAAGTAAGAGATGTCTTTTGACTTGAACCTTTACATAGTCTATATCACAAAATATCTTAATTCATAGCGTTACCTTTGAACTAAGAAATCTTACAATGATATCTTGCTCAATAGACATATATTATATCCCTTATAGTTTAAGGAAACCAAACACATATATGGTCTTGTGTTTACCTCTTTGGTTTCGTAAGTGAACTACTTGAAGTTATGTCGCTCACACTATTTATAGGAGCCCAAGGAATTTTCTTAATCTCAACTGTTTGATCAGGAGAGCAATCGTCTTCCTCTATTTCATAAAAATTCATCTTCTCGCCCACATTACTTCTACTAAGGAAGTCCTTTTCAAGTAAATCCGTATCTCCTGACTCAATCTCAGATACAATCCCACCAGGTTGCTTTCCAACGAACACATAGCACTTGAAGTGTTCAAAATATCTTACAAAGATACACTTATTACCACTCAGACCAAACTCTCTATATTTATGTGAAGTGTTGTGCACGTAGGTTATCGATCCCATGGTTACATATTTCCTAAATCAGGTTTTTTGTCGATCCACATTTTATATGGAGTGGATTGTACCAACTTTGAAGGCACACGATGAAGTATATACGTCGCAATCAACAATGCATCACCCCAATAAGAGATAGGCAAATTGGCCTTCGCCAACTAACTATGTCTAATAATGTTCGGTTCCTTCTATCTGCCATACCATTTTGTTGTAGAGTTCCAAACATTTTCAGTTGGCTGATTATTCTCCTTTTCTCACATAGTTATTTAAATTGATCAAATAGATACTCGCGTCCTTGGACTGTTCATAGTGTTTTAATACTTTTATTCAACTAATTTTTGTCCTCAACAAAATAACATCTGAAGCATTCTAGTGCTTTCTATTTACAAGAGATCAAGAAAGTATATCTGAAGCACGTATAATCATCTATTATCGTGAGAAAGTATGAACACCCATGCCTTTCTTTCACATTCATAGGGTCACAGTTGTCTGAGTGAATAAGTTATAATGGTAATTCTGCCTTAGTAGCCTTAACAAATGTTTTTCTAGTTAATTTATTTGCTAAATAATGCTCATAAGTTAGTAGACTGGCCTTAGCAAGTGGGCCTAAAAGACCTGCTCGAACTAACCTGACCATTTTATTATATCCAATATAGCCTAATCTAGCATGTCATTGCATTGAACTGTCATTGATAATTTTCAACAAAAGAAATCATTACTATTAAAGCTAGAATTAACAGTATCCAAAACCATAAAATCATTTGAAATAAAACTATAACCAAAAACATTCATCCCGTGCAAAATTATTATAGAATTGTCCTTAAAACAAACTGAATAGCCTAAATAAAGTATTAAAATAATAGATAATAAATTCTATATAAAGTACATCACAAAGAATCAATTTAGAGCCTTCTCGTATCACCAGTTTGTAAGTCCAATGCCTAGAACGTCCACATTAAAACCATTCCCCATTTAAACTTTTCTATCAGTCGAAATGCAACAGTATTCCGCGAACCCTTTCTGATCTCTAGCTATGTGGTCTATTGCTCTGGAGTCGACAATCTACATACGGAGATAATGAGCAACAGGTACAATACTTGAAACTAAACACATAGTTATATCATGACTAAACATTACCTTCTTAGGCTTAGTGCATTCATGAGCAGTGTGTTCCGCTTTGGCACAATTGTAATATACCATCCTTACCTTGTTCTTTTTCCCAGACTTGCCTTTTTTCTTATTGGCAACACTAACGCTCATAACCCCTTTAGGCATAGTAGCATTAACAAATTTGTTACCCTTTTGTGGCTTAAACCTTCAATTAGAGCTCAATTCAGCTACATATGCTCTAGAGGACTTAGCAACCTCTAGGTGCTTTACCTCAAGCTCAGATGACAATGAATATCATCAAAGTTCTTGATATTCTCTTTGTGGGTCATGTTGATATATATATATATATTCCCAAATATCGGTAAGAGAGTGAAGCACTGCAGAAATTTGTTGTTCATCTAACGGTTGAGTTCTATCAAATTTTCACTCCTGGATCATATTTCCTATGATTCGAAGGTTCTATTTCATTGTGTTAGCACTCAGCTTCTTGTAACCAACAAATTTTATGGCAAGTTTTCTCAATCTTGTCAACGAAGTGCCACAAAATTTTATTTTAAGAGCTTCCCACGTCTTATGAGCTATTGAGTATTGTTCATACTCAAACAACAGATCATTAGTCATGCAACTCTACAACATAATGCAAGCAATAAGGTCCTTCTTAGGTTAACTATCGAAGGTTGCAACTTTGACTGCATCATTGGCATCTTCACTTTCTGGTATTTTCATTTTGGACAAGGTTTCCTTAACCTCTTATTCTTCCCAAACCATTTTGACATTTCAATGCCTAACATTGTGATTATGGATGTCAAGTTTGTTATGCAAGTTTAGGTCTAAGATAATGTGTTTCGGAGCCATATCCTTAAACAATTGAGAGAACACTTATAAATTATAGATATTCTTATATTTTTTAACACAATTAATACTTATATTATCTTTGATGCATGAACTCAAATTAACATTAAAGTAATAAGACATAAAAATAGGAAGGAAACTTTGCTAAGCTTAGAATCACAATCTGTATAAATGTCTAACTATTTTAATTTTGTTTATTCATCGCATAAGATGATTAATTTTAGGAAATAAACTCGATTAGTTATTCCTAAAACACTCCCACTTGGACTAAGCATGTTATTAGCATTAAACCTTATTATGCTTCTCAACAATTTTCTAATTAAATCTATTGCATACTAAAATTTTCCTTGAATTGGTTTAATTAAAAAAGTGCAATATTACTTAAAAAATATTACAAAAACCAACCAAGTAAAATCAACATACTACCAAAAATTGTAGATAAGTACATATGCATACAAATATGTTATTTGTAATTTTTTTGGATTTTTCTGAAATTACCACAATTTATTAAAATTATTGGTAGTTAACATTAATGGACAAATAATTAGTTAAGGTCACTAAAATAATTTATTTCTCGACACCCCTTGGTGGAGACAGAGAAAATAAGGGTTTGAATTACTATAAAAAAAAACAATTAGTCTATGGGGACCGGGAGTGAGCGACCGGTCCAAATTTTTTTTTTTTTTGGCTTTTGACTTTTAAATAATTAATGTGATTTATTAGAATTGAAATTTTTATAAAATGCAGTGATTTAGGTATTATTTGGATACATATAAAAAACAGGATTGTACAGACTATACAACCCTATTTTTTATATGTATTTAAATAACATCTAAATCACTGTATTTTATAAAAATTTCAGTTCCAATAAATCACATTAATTATTTGAGAGTCAAAAGCCAAAAAAAATAAAAAATAAAATAAAATTTTGGACCGGTCGCCAACCCGGTCGCTCACTCCCGGTCCCCATAGAAGGACTCTAAAAAAATCATAGTTATCCAAATAGTCTTAGATCACTTTTAACATAAAAATTTAAACAAATTTCAAGTCTCTTAACAATTTTTGAAAAAATCTGAGTAATTCCAAAAAATATTTGAACGCATAAAAATGTCAAAAATAATTAACTAAAATTGATCTGTAAAAATTTCAAGTTCAAAAAAGTTCAGGAGGGTGGCGCACGTACCACATGCGCCATTAGGCGTGAGTGTACAAGTGGGCGCGGACGGTTGCTGACAGACGATGACGTCAACATTGTTGACGTTGTACCTGATCCCACACTGCAGGCATGTGGCAGAATCTAATAAGCCATGTGTCATGTAGGTGGCATGACGTAACACTGCCACGTCCTCATATCATGCTGATGTGTGAACCGTTGGTTGGGCCATGTGGTGACACGTGTTTGGTTTTAAAACATGCACTATAAATCAAGTCCTAAATAACATGCCAAATTAAACTACTTAATCATCCTAATTAATTATAGCATGTGGTGACACGTGTTTGGTTTTGACCTCTCCTTTACAGAGCCGCGACGTTCCTGTGCTTGAAAGCCAGACGCGTTTTGGACGCGGATTTTGCACAAAAGTTTAAGATTTATTTATAAAATTTTCAATTCTAAAGTAATTAGGATGTTATTTAGATAGAATTTTGTTTCCAAGTTAATTTGTTACTTAATAGCCCTTTCCTTATAGGATTTTAGGTTTTCTTTACTAGTATAAATAGTGCTTAAGCTTATGTAATTTATAACATTATTATTATTCATAGATTATCAATATACTTGAGAGGTTTTTCTCATCTTTTGATTATTTAAGAATTCCTAAGTTATTTCTTAGTTTTCTTTGATATTCAATTTTGATTTATCATACAAAAATTCATAGTTATTTGTGGCGTCTTCTACCGCATCAATCGTTGATTGTACCAAAATTCTTGTTTCAATATAAACACGGGGTCAAGGTATTGTTGGTGTCCAATTCAACGCAGACTTCCTTGTGCAAGCGATTTTAACAAGGTTCTCGTCTCTATATGGACAAAGGATTGAGGTTTCGTGAGCGTTTCACCTTATGATTTTGCTAAAAACGATCTAAGAGACGACCACCTCACGCAAGTGTGTCGTCGAGTCTATCATAACCGCTTGATCCGGTCAGTGTTAAGTCAAACCAATTAGATAATGACACGTCGTCGTTAGTTGATTAGGTCAACTGGCACATGCTTCTCTTACTGTCCACACGTGGTTTGCATGCACCAACTTGCCTGCTACTGTTATTGACACCGATGGCATTAACCGAATTGACTCGACGATTCACGACCGTCTGTGGCTTTTTCGGCATTTCATTTGTGCCCCGTTGTAGAGCGTTGGTGTTGTTGTGAATAAAGGTCTCACGATATAGAGAAATAAAAAATTGAGAAATTAGAACACAATCACACATAAGAATTATAGTGGAAACTCCAAACCGGAGAAAAAACCACGTTTGTTGACAAAAACAACTAGAGAAAATTTACTATGTGAAAAATATTACAATCACTCACACTATTAGAAATTTTGTGACATCCATAAGAAGGATAATTTTTCCCAAGAGAATTTTCTTACACAAAACTCTCTAACTCTTTAGATACCTCTTACCTTTCTACCTTCGGATTGGTGTGTCATTTTTGCAAAATGAGTGCTCTATTTATACTTGAATTAGAGGGAGCATTATTCCTTGAATCATGGGACAAAGAGCAAAATATGCTGCACTTTGGGCATGCATTCCTTATATTCGATTCCCTGTCTCCCACTAAAATGCATTCCTTATATTCATTTCCTTGTCTCCCACTATTCCTACCTTTAGAAAACTAATCATGTATTATTTGATTTTAACCAATATCATAACAAACTCTACCTTGGTTAAAATAAAATAATCACCATAACTTTTGCTATCACTGTCTTTACCAACAGTCATAATTCTCAGTATAGAGAATTATCATACTTCACCATAAAGAGTACACATATACTAAGAACCAATCATTCTAAGATTTTTCATGCAGAACAAACTTACTGAAAAATTATGGTGCTACTTCCATGTTGACTTTCCAGGAAGTTCATCAGTCATCGACATCAAGATCATCACACACCTTACATCAATGCCAACCAATACCCGTGTACAAAAAATCGACCGCTAGTGGTAAGACATCCTCTTTCACGGCAACTTTAGATACTAGCGACATGTCATGAGGATGTTCATACTCTTTCTATAAAGATCAAGATCGTCTCCCTCACTATAGGTAGAAACAATGTTGACTTCACTGTCAGATCTTGACTTGGAGCTATTTTCCAAATTAATTAGCTCCACCTTTCGGACAATTTCATTTTAAGTGCCACGATTGTCATCTTAGTTTGCCATCTTTTAAAATTAGAACCAAAAAAAGTCTCAATTTTTGTGACATCGGGAATAACCTTATTAGTGGTTAACATAGCAGAATCCATGTTTGTCCTTAAGATTGTAATAAAATAATTGAGAAACTACTACGAAAATTAAAAGAAAATTAAGAAGATATCATCCAAATGAATTGAGGTGTGCGTAGAGCACTGCCCTTAAGGATAATTTTCGCCCCTCTGATATTATATATCACTGGTGCAAAAGGTCACATCGGATACCCTCTAGGATTCAACAATTTCGTCTTCTCTAATGTGCACTCAAATAGAGAAGCTGACATGAATAACTCATTGCTTTTTCTTGAGTTTTAGAAAAGATGATTCAAGAGAAAATATTGTAATGCAATATTTTCTTATATAAAGTAGAAGACATGCATGCCAATATATCTCTCTTTATAAGATTGGAAGTCTATCTCTATATATTATATCATGCATGGCTAAGTATTAACTATGTACCAAAAAGATTTTGTAACGGTAGAAACTTAAAGTTTAACGGCTAGGAAATCAATTACTCAATTAATAGAAATCAATCTCATTGATTCTGTAATTTGAATGAAATCAATTTTGTAACTCAAACAAAATGATATTTAATTTGACAATAAAACATACTAATTAACTTGACTTTGAAATTCCTTTCAATTTATAAATCAAAAATAATTTAATAATCCCCCAAAAATTCATAGACAAGTTTTAAGAGAAATATGAATAGAAATCAAGAAGTGAAAATGTAATGCATAAGTATTGGTGTTTTTTGGGCTATGAACTAATATATAGAATAAATCAAGCTAAATTCACAGGAAAATAGGTGAAATAATAAGTTTATATGAGCCACATTCCCTTAGTATGAATTTAAACACTTATCATTCACATTACAATTTCGAAGCGGGCTTGTTCAACGTGATTGGACACATTTTCAGCAATGCACCAAATCCTGGTTTCATGAGAGCTTTAGAGAATTTGCAGCCCCCCCCCCCCCTTTACTCTCACATAGTTGTTTTTCATTAAGTGTGTTTTGTAGCTTACCACACTATCCAATATGAACTATGAAAACATTAAGAGCTTAAAGCTCAAGCCTCATTCGTTACAAATGCACTATAATACGCCGTAAGTATGAACATAAAATATAAATATAAATTAGATAGTGGCACAACGATCAACCCGTGACTTTTTATTACCCATATAAAACTAATTCATGGGATCTCCATTCACATAGGTTGGGTTACTATCACTGTTGATCTTTGTTCTAGGCATGACTCCCATCCCCCTTGATGTAGTCTCTACAAACCTTTTGTTAAGTGGTTTGGTCAAAGGGTCGGCTAAATTCATTTTCAAGTACCTTACATACTCTAGAGATATCACACTATTATTAAGAAGCTGCCAAATATTTTTATGCCTTAAGCGTATATGCCTATTCTTGTCATTATGAGTTTAATTTAAAGCTCGACCTATTGCGGCTTGGCAATCACAACGCATAGACACAGATGAAACTGGTATCTTCCATAAAGGGATATTTGTTAATAGGTTTCTCAACTAATCAGCCTTGGCACTTGCCAAATCCAAAACAATAAGCTCAGATTCCATAGTGGAACGAGCAACACATGTCTGCTTGGTTGATTTCCAAGAAACATCAACACCACCAAGGGTGAATATAAATCCACTCATGGATTTAATGTTATCTGAATCAGAGATCCAGTTAGCATTAGTGTACCCTTCAAGTACAGATGGATAACTTGTTAACAATATACCATAATTCATTGTACCTTTTAAATACTTAAGCACTCTAAAAATGACTATCCAATGCTCATCATTAGGATTATTTGTATATCTACTCAATTGATTCACAACATATGCAATGCCAGGTCTCGTGTAGTTTGAAAGAAATCCAAGACTACCAATTATTTGTGCATACTCATTATTTGTGCATACTCATTAATTTTGTGACACACTTTCTCCTTTATTATTCTTTAAAGAAATGTTGTGCCATAAGGTGTGCACACAGGTTTAAAATTAAAATGACCAAATTTCTTAAGTAATTTTTCAGTGTAATGTTCCTGTGACATAAAAATTCCACTAGTATTTTTGATCAATTTTATTCCAGGAATAACATCAGCTTCACCCAAATCTTTCATATCAAAATTCGAAGAAAGAATAAATTTAGCAACATTAACAACATGTAAATCAATACCAATGATAAACATGTCATCCACATACCCCCACACTTTTATCAAATTTAGAATATAAGCACTTTTCTGCATCATTAACAACAAATCCATTTTTTTATCATAACATAATCAAATTTATCATGTTATTGTTTAGGAGTCTGCTTAAGTCCATATAATGACTTTACCAATTTACAAACTTTATTTTTCTTACTATGAGCTACAAATCCCTCGGGTTATTTCATGTAAATTTCTTCATTTAATTCTCCATTTAAAAATGTTGTTTTTACATCCATTTGATGCATAACCAAATTATAAATAGAAGTCAAAGCAATTAAAACTATAATAAAAGAAATTCTAGCTACTAGAGAATAAGTATCAAAATAATCAAGGTCTTTCTTTTGTGTATAACTTTTGGCAACAAGCCTGACGTTAAACTTATTAACAGTCATCGGGTTTTAATTTTTTTTAAAAATCCATTTACACCTAATGGGTTTAGCACCACGAGGAAAATCAACTAAATCCCAAGTATGATTACTCATAATTGATTCTATTTCATTATTTTCCTCTCTTCAGAATGAAGCATCGAGTGAAGTCACAGCCTCGAAAAAAGTAACAGGATCATTATCCATTAAAAAGTATAAAAATCATCATCACCAAAAATTGTTTCTTTCCTTACTCTTTTACTCTTTCGAATTTCAATAGGTATGTCTTGTAATTTTTCAAGAGTGTCGTCATGCAACTCAAGTCTATGATGAGTAGCATTTTTTAACACAGGAAATTTATTTTCAAAAAACTCTGCATTCTTAGTTTCAAGCACAATATTAATATCTGACACATCACTTTTAATAACAAGAAATCTATATGCAGCACTTTGACGCCCCCAAATCCGAGTACATTTAAACTCAAGATATGGTGTTACACGGTACTAAACATTCACATACATTCATCTATATAGTCTTGATAACATGAGAGTAATACTAACTATTACAGACATATTATTACAATCCCAGGTTCTATGACCTTTAAATCTTCAAATCATGATAATTCACATAGTAAATATTATATTACTTCTAACTATTACAAATAGTGTTCCATATCTTTTACTCGTTCATCTTGCCTTTCCCTTTGTCCTTACCAGAACCTTCTACACGTTCGGGCATCATTTAATTTTAAAGCAAGAATGAGTATTTTCATGCCTAACAAGTATAATGGTTGTAATAACATCAAAATCAAGAATCATGCAGTCATACTCTTAAGCCTTCAACAACTGAACAATAGTTGTGAAGTAGTCTCGAATAACAAAAAATAATAACTTCATCTTGTTTAAAACATTTTTGAAACAATCTACTGATTTCATGTTGAGCGGTCATAAGACCAAGAACTTTCTTTTTCATACTTTTGAAAAGGTTTAACAATAATTCAACTGTAAACCGTTATAGCTTACGAGCACGTTAGGTGATCAGCCCTTTGTACCCTATGTTGATCAACACTACCTATTAAACGACTATATGCGTTTGTTTTGACCGCCTTTTGGGTCTGTCAGAATAGTCGACTAAAAACTTCCCCCAATAATAGGGTTGTTCATTCTTAGTCTTACTTCTGAATCCGCACCAAAATAATTTGGTTTGGATTAACTCTACTTATCATCAATAATATTTCAAAGATTTATAAAGAAATCAATAAAATACTTCATATTTTGTCTAGCCGAAATCAAATGGCATCGACGTACTTTTCAAATAGTTCATCAATATCGAACTTTAAAGCTTGAACAATTCATGTCATAGAAACTTTGCATTTGGTGGGGCAGGTTTTTCGTTCCTCTTCCTGTGCCTGCATTGCACAACATGATGTCCAGGGTTACCACTAACAAAACAATTACCTTTTTCTTACCAATTTGATTATGCGCCTTGAGATGTCCATTTTTGTTGTTGCTCCATCCTCGATTGTTGTTGTGCTTGAAGCCATGTTTCCTCCCTCAATTGTAGTTTCCATTATGACGATTGACATTGTTGCTATTGTTCCCTTCCGCCAAATTCGCCTTTGTAGCAAGGTCCTTAGTTTTCTCCGTTTTGTCATGCATTCGGTTCTTTTCCTCGATTCTTATGTGAACGATAACCTCCTCCAAATTCATGTCTTTTTTCTTGTGTTTCATGGTATTTTTGTAATCCTTCCATGACGGTAATTTTTCAATTAGTGCTCCCACCACAAATGGTTCCGGTAGTAACATCCCTTCTTTCCTAAGTTCAGAGACCACCAAATGATACTCATGAATTTGCATGAATACATCTTTATCTTCAGACATTTGAAAATTAAAAAAATTTCCAATAACATACTTTTTTGTTCCGGCATCCTCCATAACGTATTTCCTATTTAAAGCATTCCAAATCTCCACAACATCTTTCATTAGGCAATAAACATCAAATAACTCATTTGAAAGAGGATTTAACATAATACTCTTACAAATTTTGTTTGCATTTTCCAAAAAGATAGTTCCTTTTCATATTCATTTTGATCACCTTCTTTTGGTTTTTTTGGTTTTGGCTTTGTAAGAACAAAACAACTTTTGCAATATTCAAGACTAATAAATTCTTAGTTTGCCATCTTTTAAAATTAGAACCATAAAAAGTCTCAATTTTTGTGACATCGGGAATGGCCTTAGTAGCGGTTAACATAGCAGAATCCATGATTATCCTTAATATTGTAATAAAATAATTAAAAAAACGTTCTACTATGAAAATTAAAACAGAATTAAGAAGATATCACCCAAATGAATTGAGGCGTGCGTAGGCCCTTAAGGATAATTTTCGTCACTCCGATATTATATATCATCGGTGCAAAAGGTCACAACGGATACCCTCCAAGATTTAACAATTCCGTCTTTTCTAATGTGCACTCAAATAGAGAATGTGATATGAACAACCCATTGTTTTTTCTTGAGTTTTAGAAAAGATGATTCAAGATAAAATTTGTAATGCAATATTTTTTTTATATGAAGTAAAGAACATGCATGCTAATATCTCTCTTTATAAGAGTAGAAGCCAATCTCTATATATTATATTATGTATGACTAAGTATTAGCTATGTACCAAATTTTTTTTGTAACGGTAGAAAGTTAAAAGTGTAACGGCTAGAAAATTAATTAATCAATTAATAGAAATCAATCTCATTGATTTTGTAATTTGAATGAAATCAATTTTGTAACTCAAACAAAATGATACTTAATTTGACAATAAAGCACACTAATTAACTTGACTTTGAAATTCTTTTCAAATTTTATAAATCAAAAAAAAAAAAAACAGTAACTACGAACCGGGTCGAACCTGGTCTCCATGGGCGCCCCAGTTGGGTTAAACCCAAAATCCAACACGAATAAATTATTATTAACCAATAAAAAGTACGTAGAAGAATAGAGATCTAGCGGGTAGTCTTTTTAAACGTAGGGAAGCCTTCCCTAGATGGCTAGATGTAAAGGCCAGAAAGAGTACAGAGAAAGAACAGAAAAAAGTGAAAAAAAGAAATAACTTTCAAAACCTGTTCTTGAAAGTTGTACCATTTGTTTTTTTATGCGTTCTATAATGATAGTATTTGAACTTATTTTTTACCTTGATCATTGCTCCATGCAATTCCCTATTAGAATATTTTTGTGTATATAGTATGACATTAACATATTTAACTTGTCCAGGATGGAATGGTTTGGTTTCTAACTGCGGCTGACCAATCTCTAGCATTGATGTTGGTTGATAGTGGCTATGATGTGTGGATTGGTAATAGTAGAGGTACCAGATTCGGCCGACGCCATGTGACACTTGATCCCAACGGCCCGGTATATTCTTTACTTTTTAATATGAATTTACTTTTTCCAATTCTAGTATTAATGTAATACTATCTCCAACGCTTTCGGATAAAATTAATTCAGATTATTGATAGTGTTAGAACAAAATGATGTTATTAGAGTGAATTTACTTTTAACGACATTTTTAAAATTGTTTTAGTAACACTTAACACTTTAAGTGACACTTATTATTTTGACAACATTTTTTTTTTGACAATATCAGTTGTCTTAATTAATCTACATCTTTTCTCTTTCAATTTGTTGATTAATTTCTGCTTATTTCTTTATTCAACTTTAGTATTGAAATATGAAGCTTTTTGTTGTAATAAATTGTAGGGGCAAAAAAATTAAAAAAGAAGCAAGGAAAGGAAACAAAGAAGAAAAGGAAATGAAATCCAAATAAAAATAATAGAAGCCTTTTAAATATCCAACCTCACGATTGCGTAGTTTCCTGACTTAATTTTTTAAAAAGAAACCGATAAATTCATAACAAAAAATGATATTTTCACAACAAAACCGTCGATATAAATCTTATAGCGATGATTTTTACCGTCGTTATACATCTATAACGACACTTTTGTTGTGGAAATATTAGTTTCCTTTTAAAATAGTACTCACTCTGTTTCAAATTATAAATTATTATTGACTTTTAAAAGTCAATTTAATACATTTTCAAACTCGAAATTGAGATAATTCATTAAAAATCATGAAAAAATAAATCTTACAATGAGTAGTACTTTTGAGATACTTTACCAATAATTAAAAGAATCAATATTAATTTTGAGCTTAAAAATGTCTATAGTTGAAAAATCTGATCTTATATTTTGGAACAGATGAAATATATTAAAATTTGAATATGTTTTCATCTTATTTTCATTTCACGTGTGTTTTCTAGTTTCAAATAGCGTAGGAGAACTGATATTACATCTAAAGTTTATGCAAATGAAAATGAGTTAATGAAAGTCTATGGACTCGCCCTAAATTGGCAGGAATTTTGGGACTGGTCATGGGATGAGCAAGTGACTTATGATTTACCAGCTTCAATTGATTTCGTGGTCAATTACACTGGCCAGAAGGTTCACTATGTAGGCCATTCCTTGGTAAGGATCAAATTATCACTAGTTATATATTAAGATTCATGATTTATTGGTTTTTTTTTGATAATGTGAACTTTTGCATTTCATTTATTTTGATAGTTCTAGATTGATCAGTGAAGTTATATTTCGATTAACCATCAGTCAAGTACATAAAAATTTGTTGCATATATATAGTAAAATGTTGCATTGTTGGGTACCCAAGGCTTCGATATCCAGCACTTTGCTCTATAAATACAGCAATTTCTTGTATTTTCTTACTAGGAAAAAAATTCAAGGTGGACGTGTGTAAAATGCTATATAAAGTACAATTTTTTTGCCATAAAATTATGTCTAAAGTACACAATTTAAGTTCAAAATGTTATATAAAATCTATTTTATACTTAAAAGAATTTAAGTAAGATCCACCACTTTTAGGTTAAAGAAAGAAACTTTAGTGTACTTAATTTCTGAACTTAATTGTATTGTATTGTCTACTTTTATTTTTTTTAATTTACGTGAAAATGTACCTGAGACATGTTTAGTGAGAAGAAGGACTATGTTTTTTTACTAATATTAATTAATGTAATACAAAATTAAGTTAATTCCTCAACAACAACAAATAAATTGACTAAAAGATCGGGGCAGGGAACTACAGTAGCTATGGCCGCCTTCTCCCAAGGGATGCTAGTAGACAAGGTGAAATCGGTAGTGCTTCTATGCCCATTCGCTTACTTGAATCATGTAAACACTGTACTTACTAAAGCTGCAGCCGATGTCTACCTTGCTGAGGTATGTTCATGTTCTCATGTACTTTCTAGAAATGTGTATTTTTTCTGGCAATGTCATTTTTGTTCTACCAATATAAATTATTGAAGCATTCAACTCAAAAATAATTGACAATGAGTGGAGTAGCCTCTCAAGTTTTTGAGTCTCCGGTCTTAATTGTCCGGTGTGAGACTTTATATCTCAACACGCCCCCTCACGCGTGGCGTAATTTTGAGTCAAACACGTGGACAATTTTAATTAGGTGACATGGAACATGTGAGCCGTTGGACCTGCACATGAATGGTGCCTGTTTTGATACCATATTGAAGCATCCAACTCAAAATCAATTGACAATGGATAGAGTAGCCTCTCAAATTATATATTGAGTCTCCAGGTTTTAGTTGTCCGGTGTGAGACTTTATATCTCACCATAAACAATCATTTTTTAAGGTCACTTATAATTGTGTTGTGTATTTAAAGGAATAAGTGTCGTTAAAATATGTGTTAAATTATTGCTAAATTTATATTTACTGTAAAAACATATATTATTATTGATCTGGCTCTTTTTTTGGGGATGTTAAGGTTTGCTTAGGACATGATAAGAAGAGTTTAATTAAGACAAACTTAATTTTGGTCTAAAAACTTAATAGTAACTCGATTTTTTTTATTTTTTGCCTTGAACGAACTTTAATGTGTAAAATTATAAGAAAGAATGACAGGCAAATGACACATTTATTTCTGAACAAAGGAATTATAAACGCACATTATAAATAATTTTCTCCAATATCAATGACTCTGGTTTATTCAACAGTTTGCTGTATCGCTTGGCCTAGCTGAAATCAATTTTGCCATGTAAGAGCAAATAATATAAACCCTCAATTTTTGCATCCTACTTAATCTAGTTACTACTACTATAGATGATTTTGAAACTAATTAAATTTTATTTATTCAATTTCTACAGAGAGCCAATACGCACCCTTCTCAAGGTCTTCTGTGGTGGTTCAGGGGTAGATTGTTTTGATTTACTTGCTGTACTTACAGGTAAATTATTTAGGAATTTCTTAACATGTGCTCTTAGGGCACATGCTAAGCACACAGTTCAAGGAAATATTCTCTTGAATTGTGTGTATATTCTCTTGAACGTAGTGCAAATGCAGAAATCAATAGAATATGCACACAGTTCAAGAGAATATTCTCTTGAACTGTGTGCTTAGCATGTGCCCTAAGGGCACATGTTAAGAGGACCCAATTATCTATAGTTCAAAAACAGAACCTAAATTTCATAATTAATTAGCGTAATGTACATGATAAAAATAAAAACATCTTTGTCTTTTTCATTCATTGATTTTATATTAACCTTGTGATTATGATTTCCTAATACCGAAGGCAAGAACTGCTGCCTCAATTCCTCCACCATTGAACTATTTTTGAATAATGAGCCTCAACCTACATCAGCTAAGAACTTGGTGCATTTGGCTCAAGGTAAGTTAATACTACTAGCATAACACTCCCTTTCTCCCACATTATTTACAACACTTCTTTTAGTGTGTGTGGTACAGTTGATAAAATTATAAAGTCTGTTGAAAACAATAGTTAAGGAACCAAACATAAAAACAACTATAATTTGGGGACAAGTAAGTAGATTAACCCCACAATATATATATATATATATATCTACATATATAAATTGTGTTTGTCACATACAAAATCCGTGCCATATAATATATATATAAAAAAAGAGTTGCAAATAATGTCGACTAAGGAAGTATATTTTTTAAGTCATTCTTTATTAAGTAATTGATTACCAAGAGTTGCATGTGAGTTGAAACTCCACGTTAATTTATAGGTGTTCGAAATGGAAATGTAGCTAAATATGACTATGGGAGTGCCAAGTCCAATTTGCAACACTATGGTCAAGCCACGGTACCTGTTTATAATCTAGCCAACATTCCGCCTGAACTTCCTATGTTCCTATGCCATGGAGGCAAAGATGCGCTAGCAGATCATAGGGACGTGGAGAATTTGTTTGACACTTTACAGTTACATACGGTACAAAGGCTATACGTCAAGGATTACGCTCATGAAGATTTCGTAAATGCAGTTAATGCTAAAGATTTGGTGTATTCCAAAATTATTTGGTTTTTTGAGAGCGATCCATAAAAAATATTTGTTATAACACTACTCAGGCTAATATGTAAGACCCCAACTTTTATGAATAAAAAAATTTAATTTCCTATATATATTATTTTGAAATAGTAAGGTGTTGATTTGATGAATGTGGTAAGTTATGAGGTGATTTATGCAAATTTTTCAAAGTTAGCAAGTGGTAATAAAATATTCATGTTGTCGGGGAATATTCGTTTGGTCGTGGAATATTCTTGTTGTCAGGGAATATTAGTACGACGGCGCAGCCATTTGTTGACCCCACAACGGAATAACTGTCGGATGAAGAAAACGACAAGAATGAGTTTTCTAAAAACGTGGTTGTTACCGTTAAAACTGTTGAAATACCCGGTGGTTAAAATACAGTAATACGCGGTGTTGCACAGTAGCACACGGTATTGCAAAATAATTCTAATTATTGATTCTTGCGTAAGAAGTCACTACTCAATAATTGTTACAGTAATTACTGTTCAATATTTTATATTATTGATTCAATAATTGCTATATTGATAATTACATAATATTTTATTGATTTAATAATTGTCATTGCACAATATTTCAAATTATCAAATCAATAACTCATATTATTTGAATAATATTATTAGATAGCATTATTGACAATGTCTAAGGAAGTTATGTCTAGGAGGGATTATTTAATTGCGCGCCAGTAAGGAGAAATCCTTATCGGAAGGCCCCCTCTTTTCTGGGAACGACCTGGTTGTCAATTTTGTAGTTCTGTAATATTATTTGTGAATAATTAATTATTGATTTATATGATAGGAAAATATTTATTTTTGTAAATATAAAAGAAGGAATTAGTGCTGAGATATTTTTATCAGTATTTGTTGTAAATTTGGCTTATTATATGTAGCCCCACTTACTCATTTTTCAAAATAATCGGTATAAAATTATTCAGTATATATATATATATATATATATATATTATATGTGAAAGTGACATGTGGGGTGGGGCCCACATGTGGGATGAAAAATAAAAATGGGGTGGGGGGATGTTGCGTGTAGGGGAGGGAGTAATATATATATATATATATATATATATATTTTATATTTTATTTTATTAGAATATTTTATTGCACAGTAATGTATAGTAAAATTAAATTTTTTCGTCAGTGCGCGCCCGTGAATTCGTCCAAATTTTTTTACTGTGCAGTCCGTGATTTTTATTCAAATAATACCCTTCCATTCTCCTATAAATAAGATGCTTAGTTTAGAATTGAAAATCACACCAGAATCAAAAGTTTTATCTTTCTATAATATCGAGCGTATTTTTGTGAGTATTTAGATACTTTGAGTGTTGCTATTCAGTGCAAGTTTCCTTCAGCATTATACCTGAAATTTCAGTCAGAAATACTGTTCTTTCGAGGTAAAGGATATTAATTTTTTTCGTAAGGGATGTTATTTTCTTTCGTAAATGATGTTATTCTTTTCAATATCATTATATCAAAATATTGGCATGGATTTTATTATGAAAGTCTTACTTTTTTCGTCGGAATTACTATTCACGTATACGACACTATTCACGTATATGGCACTATTCATGAAAAAATTAAATTTTTTTCTATTTGTTCAAGTTGGCTATTATGGGTCCTATCTTTGATTGGATCCAAGTTTTGATCTTTATTCTTGAATTTTGCTCTACAAAGTACCATTATGGAGTATTCTTAAACTTGGATAAACTAAATTACGAATTCGTAATCTTTGTTCTTTATTTTACTGGATTCGTTATTTATATTATTTTTTATCATCCTCAGTTCTAAATGGTGATATAACTGAATATCTTTGGCCTGTAGAGCAAAGATGAATGATTACCTGATGAATATCTTTAGCGCGTAGTGCAAAGATGAACAGGTGTTGAGATGAACATGACCACTGGTGATACAAATGAATATCTTTGGCCCGTAGTGCAAAGATGAATATTTGATTCAAAATATATATTGATTGATGTTACAGGGATACAATATTGATTATAGACTTTCAAATCATAGAAGATAGTAGGCATTATTTTCTACTTAACTCTTCTGATGCATTGTTACTCCCGTTGCAGTTGTTGATCTAAAACTTGTTGTCCATAATATTCTATCTGAATTGTTGAAGACTAACGATAATTTATTTTTCATTATCTTAGTCATAATATTCTTTACTGGGCTAGTTGAGATCATCTTTTTCATCTATTGTCCTCTACAGGAAATGAAAATGTCGCAGGGACTAGTCGGGGAACAGAGTGATGGTCCGAATTAGAGCAGTAGTAGTCCTCACTATTTTTATAAAATAGTGTGATAATAATTGTAATGAGGACTTAGTTGAATGTTTATATTTTTTAGATGTTTGTATTGACACTCACAGTGTCTGGTCGTATTTTTCACGATCTTGTGTTATAAAAGATTGTATTTGAATTCTGTACCATGTGTTTGGCGACTCAGAATGGATTGGGTTGACTGAACCTATTCTGGGGCCGTCACATAATACATCTCTTATTATCCATAGTAGATTAGTCGGTGGTCCAAATTTAAATTTTTTAATCCATCCGCTATTGAAAGACACTTTTATAAAAATTTGGATTGCCTATTTCTTCTATGGACGGCTATTGATATATTTACCCAAATAGCATTATAGCAAGACTATCTATATACATGTTTCATTAGATTTGATTACATTACGTTGTATGTGAAGTAGAAGGCACTCTTTTGGTCAACATGGTGGACTACAGAGACCCATTGCCCATTGGACTACCGCATGAACTAAGTCATATATTGTCTTGATTCTTATATAGAGTCCTTTACAGAACTATACAACATTTAAAAAATAATTACAAAAAAGTGCATTCACAAAATAATTACAAAAAAAGTGCAAAAAATTCAAACCATTCAATTTCAAATTAAATAAGGAAACCTAAAATCAAGGATAACTAATAATTCAAATTCAAATCTTTTGGATCTAACAACAATTTCAAATCCATAATTCAAAATTCAAATCAAAATGAGAAAATTAAAAACAAAAAATTATGAAGGAGTTAATGTTCATCATCCTCCTCCACCGCCTCCTGCCGCCGCCGCCGCCACCACCGCTATATCGCCGGAGTTGCTATTCTGATTTTTTTGACGATTTGGTTACCCACAAAAATTAAAATGGTTACCTACAAAAATTAAAATGATTACCTACAAAAATTAAAATGGTTACCTTTATACGAAGTTTGGCTACCAACTGCATCACATTCAAAATAAAATTGGTAATCAAATAAAACTGAATTGGTTACCTTATCAAAAGGTTTGGTAACCAACTACATGAAGTTTTGTTACCAACTGCATCACATTCAAAATAAATTAGTAACCTAATAAAACTGAATTGGTTACCTTATTGGAAGGTTTGGTAACCAACTGCATGAATTTTGGTTACCAACTGCATCACATTCAAAATAAATTGGTAACCTAATAAAAATGAATTGGTTACCTTCATACTAAGGTAACCAAACCTTCATAACAAGGTAACCGAACCTTCATATTGAGGAAACCTTCATATTAAAGTTCGGTTACCTTGATATGAATGTTTGGTTACCTTGGTATGACTGTTTGGTTACCAACATATGAAGGTTTGGTTACCGGTGGAGGTGGAAAATGGACCGGTGGCGATGGGAGGCGGAGGGAGGAGAAAGGGGGCGGGAGGAGAGGGAGGGGGAGGGGGGCGTGGGGGGGGGGGGGGAGAAAGGGGGCAGGAGGAGGAGGAGGGGGAGGCGGAGGGAGGGGAGGTGGTGGGGCGGGGGCGGGAGGAGGATAAAGGGGGGGCGGGAGGAGGGGGAGGGCGGAGGGAGGAGAAAGGGGGCAGGAGGAGAGGGAGAGGGAGGGGGTGGGGAGGGGGCGGGTGGAGGAGAAAAGGGGGCGGGAGGAGGGGAGGAGGGGAGGATGGAGGTGGGGGAGGGGAGGGGAGGGGGTGGGGCGGGGGTGGGGCGGGGGCGGGAGGAGGAGAAAGAGGGGCGGGAGGAGGCGGAGGGAGAGGGAGAGGGAGAGGGAGAGGGAGGAGGAGGAGGATGAGGAGGAGGAGAAGGGAGGCGAAAATAGAGTGGGAGAGAATCGTGGGAGAGATAAGGGAGATAATTGTGGCCATAATTAAAGGGATAAGATTGCACTCTTTTTGTAATTAAGTATGACATATGCACTAATTTTATAAATATTTTATTTATGCACTTTTTTTGTAATATTTTATTAAAATATACTATTATATGTAATTGTTCCTCTTATATATGGGATGAAAATTTAATGTAATCGTGCCATATTTTATTTACTCATTAAATTTAGGATTAAATACACTTTAAACCTTCAAGTTTTTTACTTTTTATACTTTAAACATCAATATTTTGACTTTAAAACATTGAACCTGCAGTAATAATTTGAAACCCTAAATTCAAATGTAATGACAATATAAATATTATATAAATGCAAATATGTATGAAAGATAAATTTTATTCTAATACATTTAAGATGTGGGTTAAAGTATATGTATATATTTAAAGAAAATGAAAAAGCCAAAAGGAATTGATAATTAAGTAAGAAAAATAATAATATATAGATAGATATATTGGCCAAGAGGATAAGGGAGAGGGAGGAGGCTTCTCAAGGAAGCCTCTCAAGATTTTTTTTGGCAAAGAAACTTACTAAAAAAGTTTTGCTTATTCCTTAATTAATTAGTTAATTTGTAAACTTACTTAATTAACTAAAGAAGGTAATTAAGCAAGAGTAGCTACACTTATGATGGGACAAAATTATAATAAATATAAGTGAAGTGAGTTGACCATAAAAGAAAAGTCCAGAGTGACCCATTCAAAAACTAGAAAACTATGTAATATATATATAGTTAGAGCGGAGCCAAATACTCCCCGTCATTTAGCAAAAAAATAAAAATACCCCACATTTGATTCCCAACCAAGCTCGGCAAGAGAGGCAATAGAGAGGGAGTGCTCGGCAGAGCAAGGAGAGAAGAAGAGGGAGGAATCAAGGCCTTGAACCAAGGAAACGAGAGGAGAGAAGAAAAGAAAACCTAAACTAGTAAAGGTAAACCTACTTTTAGTCTCTGAAAAATTTTGTAATTTCTCTTCTTATGAAATTTTTGAATCTCTTAACATATAAAGATGTTAATGATATGTCTCTAGTGGTATGTAACCTCCTTGGATTATGAAAGAGAAATCAAAAACCTAAAACATATTGAGTTTGTGGGGTCTAAACCCATAAGACTATCCTATTTTGATTTGATAAGTTTGCTTTCAGAATTGGAGTAGAAATTTGAATATGGTAGGCAATTCCGAAAGCAACTTACTGTAGGAATCAGTAAGTGTGTATGGCATAATAATGTGTTCCTATGTTTACCAAATCTAGGTAGGATTTGGAATATATATATTATATAAGAAGGGTCTGGAATGGTGCTTCAATTCGAATTCAACTTGGGAATTGGGATAGCATCAGCGAATGCATATATATATATATATATATATATATATATATATATATATATATATGGGAAGTGTGAGGCATGACATTATACACGGAAGCAATCTAAAATCAGTGCTTTTGTTTTGGTAGCCATACACGGAAAAGTAAACAGTGAGTGCCAGAAAAATTGAGAGTAAACAGAGAAGGTTTTGTGAAGCCTTATTCACAAGTTGTCATCATCTTTTCGGATCAATTAATTGCTTGAAGACTTTAATTAATTCGGAGATTCTGGGTGGTGAGGTAATTTGAGTTTTCACTCAAATTGAGGTATTCTTGTATTCTTTTAATTTCTTAATATTTCAAGTTTTTAGTTATAAAACTTGGAAGGGCTATTTGTATTCACGGTTGATTATAGTGGAATTGTTCGGAGTTTGACCCTTGGTTTTTACCTCTTAGTTTTAGAGAATTTTCCACATAAGATTTGGTGTCTTGTGTTTGATTTATTATTGTGATATTATTTTCTAGTTTATTTAATTTTTCAAAGACAGTTATAATTAGAGGAGTTTTTCCAACAAAGTGGTATCAAGAGCAAGGTTCTTTGCGCGGTTGGTCTTTGATAAATTAAATGGATGAATCAAGTGGCGCTATGATTAAATTGACATCATCTAATTTTTCGATATGGAAGCCTAGAATGGAAGACATCCTTTACTGCAAGGATTTGTATGATCCACTGGAGCTTAAGGGGAAAAAGCCAGTGGACAAGACAGAGGCTGATTGGAAAAAGATGAACAAAAAAACGATCGGTCACATCAGACAGTGGATCGATCAAAGTGTGTTCCACCATATTTTGTAGGAAACGGATGGTTATACATTGTGGACTACATTAGAGTCCATGTACGAGAAAAAGAATGCTCAGAATAAAACCTTTGTGATTCGAAAGATTGTGAACCTAAAGTATAAAGATGGTAGCAGTGTATCCGAGCATATGAGTGAGTTTCAGGGATTGGTGAACCAGTTGTCTAACATGAAGTTGAATCTTGAGGATGAGATTCAGGCATTGTTGCTTCTCAGTTCATTGCCTAACAGTTGGGAAACTTTGGTTGTGTCACTAAGCAATTCAGCTCCGGAAGGAAAGATAACCATGCAGATGGTCAAGGACAGCATACACAACGAGGAAATAAGACGAAGGGAGCAAGGGAAGATTGAGGAGAAGAATACTGCAGCTACAGTTACTGAGGATGTTGTGCTTCTTTCGTTCGGGGAAGAAGAATGATTACATGTTGTTGATCAGAAGATTGATTGGGTTATTGATATAGGTGCTTCGTATCACGCTACTCCTAAGAGAGAATTCTTCACCACGTACAAAGCCGGAGACTTTGGGTTTGTGAGGATGGGTAACACTGATCAGTCCAAGATTGTTGGAATTGGCGATGTTTGCGTACAGACAGATGTAGGTTGCACTATTACTTTGAGGGATGTGAGACATGTTCTAGATTTGCGCCTCAACTTGATTTCTAGAATGGCCTTAGACAAAGAAGGCTATGAGAATCACTTCGGCAGCGGAAAGTGGAAGCTTACCAAGGGTACTATGGTAGTCGCTAGAGGTACTGCTTGTTGCTCATTATACAAAACTCATGTGAAGGTGTGTTCTAGCGAGTTGAATGCAATTGAAGATGAATCTTCACCGAATCTGTGGCATAAAAGGCTTGGGCACATGAGTGAGAAAGGGTTGCAGATGTTAGCAAAGAGGTCCCTCATTCCTTTTGCTAAAGGTACTGTACTAAACCCTTGTGATTATTGTTTGTTTGGTAAGCAGAATAGAGTTTCTTTTAGCAGCTCCTCTAAAAGAAAATCTAAGTTACTTGAGAGAGTATATTCTGATGTATGTGGTCCCATTGAGGTTGAGTCATTAGGTGGCAATAGATATTTTGTTACTTTTATTGATGATGCTTCACGTAAGGTGTGGGTGTTTTTGTTGAAAATAAAAGACCAGGTATTCCAGCATTTTCAGAGTTTCCATGCTATGGTTGAAAGAGAGACTGGAAAATTATTGAAGTGTCTCCGTAGTGACAACGGAGGGGAATACACTTCAAAGGAGTTTGCAGCATATTGTGTGAAACACGGTATTCGACATGAGCAGACAGTTCCTGGCACCCCACAGCATAATGGTGTGGCTGAGAGAATGAACCGCACTATTATTGAGCGAGTCCGATGCTTGTTGAGAATGGCTAAGCTGCCTAAGTCATTCTGGAGTGAAGCTGTTCGTACCGCTTGCTACCTAATTAATAGATCTCCATCAGCACCGTTGGACTTTCAGATTCCAGAGAAGGTTTGGAGTGGTAAGGATGTGTCCTATTCTTATTTGAGGGTATTTGGGTGCAAGACTTTTGCACATATCCCCAAGGAGCAAAGATTGAAGCTTGATGACAAATCTACTCCATGTGTGTTTGTTGGCTATGGAGATGCAGAGTTTGGGTACAGGTTATGGGATCCAGTTCAGAGAAAATTGTTCAGAAGCAGAGACATGGTGTTTCATGAGCACCAGAATTATGAGGATTTTGATAATGTTACACAACCCAGAGATAATAAAGTTCTAGACCTCAGCGGAGTTCCTTCGCCATTACAGAATGCCAAACTTGGAGAAGGAGGTCAGAATGAAGATGTGACTGATACAGATTTGCACGATGGTGATGGATCAGATGCAGAGAGTGTTGAGCAGTGGGAGCAGCCCCCTCAACTTGATATTGAAGAACCTCAGCTAAGAAGATCTACGAGAGAACATGTGCCATCAGTCAGGTATCCTTCGTCTGAATATCTTTTAGTTGCTGAGGTGGGAGAGCCAGAAACTTTTCAAGAAGTTAAGGCTCATAAGGAGAAGAACAATTGGCTGAGAGCTATGCGGGATGAGATGGATTCGTTGCACAAGAATCACACTTATGAGCTGGCTGCACTTCCGAAGGGCAGGAAAGCATTGAAGAATAAATGGGTGTTCAAGCTGAAATAGGATGGTGAAAAACTAGTGAAGTACAAGGCTCGATTGGTGGTCAAGGGTTTTGCTCAAAAGCAAGGTATTGACTTCGATGAGATTTTTTCTCCGGTTATAAAAATGACATCTATTCGAGCAGTGTTGGGGTTAGTAGCTAGTATGGATCTTGAGCTTGAGCAACTAGATATGAAAACTGCATTCCTTTATGGTGATTTGAAGGAGGAAATCTACATGGAGCAGCCAGAGGGATTTGAAGTTAAAGGGAAAGAGCACTTGGTTTGCACGTTGAAGAAAACTTTGTACGGCCTGAAACAAGCCCCAAGGCAGTGGTACATGAAATTTGATTCATTCATGATGGATCAAGGTTACAACAGAACAATTGCAGATCATTGTGTGTATGTTAAAAAGTTCCCGGATGATAACTTCGTTATTTTGTTGTTATATATAGATAATATGTTGATAGTTGGGCAAGATGGTAATATGATTCGCAGGCTCAGGAGTGAGTTATTCAAATCCTTTAATATGAAGAACTTAGGCCCGGCTAAGCAGATTTTGGGCATGAAGATTGCTCGTGACAGAAAAGCTAAAAGATTGTGGTTGTCACAAGAGAAGTATGTTGAACGAGTGCTTGCAAGGTTAACATGGGTGATGCTAAGCCAGTTAGCACATCATTGGCCAATTATATTAAGTTGACAAAATGCATGTGTCCTTCTACTAAGGAAGGGAGAGATGATATGGCAGCAGTTCCCTACTCCTCTACTGTAGGGAGTCTTATGTATGCGATGGTTTGTACACGGCCAAATATTGCTCATGCAGTTGGCGTTGTGAGCAAGTATATGTCAAATCCTGGTAGAGAACATTGGGAGGCAGTTAAGTGGATTCTCAGATACTTGAAAGATACTTCCGGTTTGTGTTTGGGGTTTGGTGGTTCGAGTCCAGTCTTGGATGGTTTTACAGATGCAGACATGGCGGGTTCTGAAGAGAAGAAGTCTACTTCGGGGTATTTATTTACTTTTGCAGGGGGAGCTGTATCATGGCAGTCCAAGTTGCAGAAGTGTGTTGCTTTGTCTACAACTGAGTCAGAATAAATCGCTGCTACGGAAGCAGGCAAGGAGATGTTATGGTTGAAATGGTTTCTCCAAGAGTTGGGTTTGACACAGGATGAGTATGTCGTTTATTGTGATAGTCAAAGTGCAATTGACTTGACCAAGAATGCCATGTATCATAATCGTACCAAGAACATTGATGTTCCTTATCACTGGCTTCGAGAAGTGATGGAAAAGGAATTGATGAAAGTAAAGAAAATTCATACCGA
Source organism: Panax stipuleanatus (assembly GCA_020205555.1). Lineage (NCBI taxonomy): Eukaryota > Viridiplantae > Streptophyta > Magnoliopsida > Apiales > Araliaceae > Panax > Panax stipuleanatus. Next base: position 61,503,152 of record CM035123.1, on the reverse strand, counting down.
CGAGAACCCCTCAGACATGTTGACAAAGGTTGTAACTCGCGATAAACTGGAGTTTTGCAAGGAGTTGGTCGGAATGGACTCCAAGTGAAGGGGTCACGGTGAAAGCCCTCTCTTATGGATTTGGAGGGGGAGATTGTTGGGTTTGTGGGGTCCAAACCCATAAGACTATCCTATTTTGATTTGATAAGTTTGCTTTTCAGAATTGGAGTAGAAATTTGAATATGGTAGTGAGCCATATGTCTTGGCAATTCCGAAACCAACTTACTGTAGGAATCAGTAAGTGTGTATGGCATAATAATGTGTTCCTATGTTTACCAAATCTAGGTAGGATTTGGAATATATATTATATAAGAAGGGTCTAGAATGGTGCTTCAATCCGAATTCAACTTGGGAATTGGGATAGCATCAGCGAATGTATATATATATATATATATATATATATATATATATATATATATGGGAAGTGTGAGGCATGACATTATACACGGAAGCAATCTAAATCAGTGCTTTTGTTTTGGTAGCCATACACGGAAAAGTAAACAGTGAGTGCCAGAAAAATTGAGAGTAAACAGAGAAGGTTTTGTGAAGCCTTATTCACAAGTTGTCATCATCTTTTCGGATCAATTAATTGCTTGAAGACTTTAATTAATTCGGAGATTCTGGGTGGTGAGGTAATTTGAGTTTTCACTCAAATTGAGGTATTCTTGTATTCTTTCAATTTCTTAATATTTCAAGTTTTTAGTTATAAAACTTTGAAGGGCTATTTGTATTCACGGTTGATTATAGTGGAATTGTTCGGAGTTTGACCCGTGGTTTTTACCTCTTAGTTTTAGAGGGTTTTCCACGTAAGATTTGGTGTCTTGTGTTTGATTTATTATTGTGATATTATTTTCTGGTTTATTTAATTTTTCAAAGACAGTTATAATTGGAGGAGTTTTTCCAACAAAACAAACAAACAAACTTGAAAAAACCTAGAAAAAAAAGAGAAAGGATAGTTGCTGCCCTGTTTTTATAAATCATATATCTCCTAAACTGTAAAGAGTTAAAACTTGAATTTTGGATATGTTGTAGACATGGAAGTTAACTACGTTTTCTAAAAATTTGAGATTTTTCCTCCAGTTAGATTATTTATTACAATGTTTACAAGGTGGCTGGTCTGAAACAGGGGCAAAGCTGAATTTGTTGTTTGTGTTGGAGTTCGAGGGCACGGCTGGACCAAGGGTCCAGTGTTTTGAAAATTGAGTTTACAGGGGAGGTGCTACCGCAAATTTGAGCTGCTCAATTAGAGTTCTAATGAATTAATTAGAAATAAAACTATTTCAGGTAATTAAAACCCTAAAATGAACATAACTTGCTCTCCGCAAATGATATAAACACGAAACTTTGGAATTGAACCCCCTGAAATAATATTAAGGGTCTGTCCAAAATTTAGAATTTTTGGACTCAATTTCGAATTACAGTAAGTATTGACAGTTTAGGCAAAAATGGCAATGAAATAAATAATAAAAGTAATCTAAAAATTCTGAAAAATTTACAAAAATTCTAATGTGAGGGTGTCTAGTCCTGGTCTAAAGGGTTCGGTCAAATTAATCTGGCAAGTATGGTTGATGCGATGATCGTAGAATGGAAAAATTAATTAAAGTGGTTTAAAATTACAAAAATTGCGTAATAAAATTTTTATGATGAAAATAAGTTAAAACCAAGTCAGGGGGTTTGAGTTTACAAACAAATTATGTTCAGAGTATCAAAATGTAAAAAGGAATAGAAAACACATTTTAAACGGGTTTAAAAATGAAATATGCGAATGTATCGACTATCACGAGTAAGTGTAACCAGAACAGTTTATAATTTAATCTTCAATAATATTGTAGGTAGTTTGGTGGAAAAAAGGTTAACGAGAACGTATTTACGAGCCAAAAAAAAACAAGCAAGTTTTCGTACTCTGTGCATTTAAATTTCTATGTTCATTTTTGTGTAATATTCGATCATTGACATGTTGAGTATGCTGATTGTTCTAAGAGTCGATGTCACTTGTGTTCTGCCTGACTCGTTTATTAAAGCAATTCTTGTTAAGCACTTTAATTGCAAACGTTGAAACATTAATCCGCATCAGAAATTTATTAAACAAAATTATTATTGCTCCAAACCAAGTTATCTTGGGGCAGATTCCTTAAGTTTTGAATTGAGAATAATGATTAAACCTATTATATAGGGATACTGGTTAAGAATGTCAATACGCTGATAATATGTCGTAGAATTACAGTACAAAAGTGTTATATGTAACGAGAGTGCGAATAGGCTGATCACCTACCGTAAGCATACCTGAGATGAATCGGCAACTGTTTCAACTCCAACACAGGTAGTTCCTCAATAGATGTCTTTGCTCAGGAATTTGGTTTCTCAGCTCTATATAATGATTCAAATCGTTTTCCATATGGAACAAATGTGGGAGACGTGTTCAACATGTTTAACTATTCCAATGACGTCGGAAAATCCTTTGCGTGTGAACTAACCAAAGCTGTTTCAAGCGGATTCCCATGTACATTTATCTCTAAAATCTCGTTCACTGCTGACTCAATCCAGTGTATTCTAAAGCAATCTTTAGTCTCTTTTGAGAATTGCATTACCTTAAACACGTTAAAGGTAACCTCCTGATCTTGAACTCTCATCGTGAGTTCCCCTTTCTGCACATCAATCAAGGTTCTCCCCGTGACTAAGAATGGACGCCCAACTATAATTGGAATTTCTTTATCCTCCTCAAAATATAGCACTATTAAATTAGTCGGAAAAATAAATTTGTCGACTTTTACCAAGATGTCCTCCACTATTCCCCGTGGATAAGTTATAGATTGATCTGCTAGCTGAAGGGTGACATTGGTAGGCCATACTTTTATAATTTACACATATCACCCTTAACTTTAATGTTTTATCAATTTAACCATTTACTGATTAGAATAATAATTATAAAAAAAATTGAATACTTTTATTTCATAAAGGTCGGGGTCTTACAAATATGGTCGAAATGACCTATCCTTAGTGAATTTCCTACTCGTAGAGTATAATAGTGGACTAGGAGTTATTCGTACTCTGAACCACTTAAAACTTCCTGTGCTATTTACATTATGTCTATTAACTGTTATATTTGTCTATGACTGAAATCCATAGAATTAAATTTTGAACTGAGATTTAAGTTAAATCTTTGAAGGGATTTTCAAACTAATATTCCGTTGTGCTTAATTAACTTTGATTAATTAATTATCAGGTAATACATCCTTATCAAGTGAAAAGGTTTTAAAAGATCTATTAAACCCCCTTCTAGATTTATGTTGTGCCTTTGGGAAACAACAAGTGGTATCATAGCGGTTCTCTTGAACATAAGCTTAAACACTTTAAGTTGATCTATGGCACACAATAAAATCGGTTCTTAGCTTGGTGGTGAAAATAAGCCACCCTTTTTAAATAACAAAAAATTTTCTTATTGGAAAGTTTGTTTGTAGGCATATATGGATGCTATAGAAGATAATTTATTTGATGTCGTAGTTAGTGTTCTATACACTTCATTAAAGCTAGCTCCAACTATTGATGATCCAAACAAAATAGTTGTCGAGCATAGAGCTGAATGGATAGAATTTGAGCAGAAACTGGTGCAACTTGACAAAAAGGCCAAGAACATTCTGTTCATGACTCTCAAAGATGTTCTGTTCGAAAAGGTGTGGTCAAATGCAAAATTGCTAAAGAGATCTGGGAAGCTCTATTGGTGATGGATGAAGGAACAGAAGAAGTCGGAGAGAATAATCAGTCTCTTCTAACAATATATTTGAGGAAGGGCGTCTCCACGTTCATTTGCTAGATCTAGTAATAATAAGCTGCAATCGCAGGTAAAATTCAAATGGACTTGAGCATTACTATCGGTAATAAGATTTTATCACAGTCAACTCCTTGAATTTATTTGAAAACCTTTTCCAAAATGGTATGGCCTTAAAGGTCTCCACTTTGCCATTTGATCTAAAGATCCATTTCGAATTTTATGTCCATCTACCATTTCTCTAAGTGTCTACAACTCTTAGCCTTATCGTGTATTACTGGATCATCATCCTCTATGATGCGTACCTCATCATCATCATCTATGATGAATCCATATCTCCTAAGTATCTTCAGTACTATTCTAGATTCACGATTCGATTGTGGTACAATATGTCTATCTACAGGTTTCACCTTTTGACTAATAGTGATTTGTGGTTCTTGAACTCCTTCAAGATCTATTATCCTTCCACTAGTCCTTCAATGATAAACACTTTTATCTTATAAGGAATCGTGTTTCGCAACAAACAGCTTTTGCTAAGTAAGATTATAGAACATATACTCTAAACTTACTTTAGGATGTCCCACAAATCTGTACTTATCAAATCTTGTCCCAAGCTTATCTTTTTGAAACCTTTTTCACATAAGCTGGACAACCCTTTATCTTAGCATACTTAATATTAGGAATCCTCCCTATCCATAACTCTTATGAATTCTTGGGGACGGATTTTGAGGTTACCTTATTTTGTAGATATGCAGTCGCTTCTAGGGCATTACCCCAGAAGGATACTAAAATGTCGGTAAAATCATTATCGACTGTCCCATGTTCAACAAGGTACGATTTTTTTTAGATACACTAATCAATTATTGTGTATCAAAAAGCGTCCATTGTGAGAAAACCATTTAAGATGATCTTAAAACTTATTGCACAAGTATTTATTTCTCGATCCAATCGAAGAATCATAATACCTTGCCAATTAATTTTACTTCTGAATTCTTTGAACTTTTAAAATGATTCAGACTTGTATTTTACCAAATACAAATATTCAGCTCTTTGAATGACCATCTCCTTTTCTTTTAATAGTTTGTTCAATTTAAAATTATTTTAATGTAAGTCAAGTATGCAAAGTCCATTCAGTAAATTGTTAATTATTTAAACTAATGGACTTGCCTGTAGGCGGCGCTAAACAATAAGTTCTTGCAGTTAATGGATCAACTTTTTCTCCATTCCCACACTCATGAAGACTTCCCCTTGTTTGGCTTTTTACTTTTGTTTGGTCCCTTCATAAATCTGTATTTATGAGAACCATAGACGGTATCCAACACCCAAGTAGAAACTTTACTTATTGAAAGATTTATTTCAAGCATTGACAAACTTGTATATGTAACCGAAGTTTCACTAAGCTTCTTTTGGTTAGTCTCTACAAGATATTTTTTGTAATTTTTATTCCAGTGTCCAGGCTTATTGCAGTGGAAGCAAACTACTTTACTATTCGTATCAGTTTTATTCTTATTATCCTTTGTATTTGTCTTTCTATTTACTTTCTTTGAATCGTTATTCTTTTCAGAAGATCTATTGGCCCCTACCAGTAATACTTGGTCTTTCTTGGTTGGAAAGTGACTCAACAGTTTTTTAACATGTTAAGAAAATCAACGAGGCTGACATCAAGCTTGTTCATGTGAAAATTCACAACAATTGTGAGAAGGAGTCCGGGAGTGAGTGCAAAATCAAATCTTGGCTCAATTTTTCATCTATGATAAAATCTAGTTTTCCTATTTGTTCAATCAGATTGATCATATTAAGGACATGTGTCTTTACTATAGTATCATCGGTCATTCTAGATTGGAAGAGCTCCTTAGATATCTGATATCTATTAGTCCTATTTTCCTAACCATTCAACTCTTTGAAGTGTAGGAATATAGTAGGAGCGTCTATAGTTTCATGTTGACGCTAAAGGTCGTTATGCATGGATGCGAGCATGATGCATTGAGCCAACTATGCATCATCTTGCTACTTTCTAAAAATAGCAATCTCTTCATCAGAGGCATTGTCTGCAACCATTGCAGGGATAGGCGTATTAAGGACACAAGATAGTTTTTCAGCGTTGAGAACTATTCTCAAATTCTTTAACTAATCCGTTTAAATCGGTTCGGTTAATTAGCATCTAATATGCTACGCAGTGATAGTAATTTAGACATTATAAAATTCTGTAAATAAATTTGTAATTAACAACATTATAGCATACATTCTTTTATTAATTATCAAAATAAATTAGGTCTTGTTTTAAATTGGTATCTCCCACTATTTTCTTCAAACTATATTACCCTCACTTATATAGTTTGGCAATATCTAATTAAAGATCTGCTAGTGAGAATAAGGATCCCATTTTAAATGTATATATAGCCTTGTGGTGACACAACAAATTATATATAAATAAATAGGTAGACAACTATTGTCAATTACATCATCATGTAACTCCTTTTATGCCTCTTACATTATTTTGATCAAGTGGTGACACATCCGAGCCAAAATTATCTAAGTTAAGTCCAACCTAGCACTTACATATATTCAAATAGAAAAATACCATCCTTGTGGTGATACAACAAAACAGTATTGTTCAATTTTGTTATAAGCATCAAATGTGATAAATTAAAATCTTAAATATTTAATACTTGCCTTGTGGTGACACAACAAACTTATATTATATATTTAATACTCTATTAAATTTATCATGCTAGAAGGCGACGTTCGATATTCCAAATATCTTTTGAACGCTTAGGACTTAATATAAATTCTTTGAGGGGTTTGTTATTATTTGTCTCATCTTGTTTAGTGGGCATATATATATATAATACGTATCATATTAATTAACATGCGAAGCATGTTTTATAATATATATAATAAGTATGCATATATAGAATACTATATTCTACCCGGATTGATTATGGACTTTATTCTAATTTGGTTCACTAGAGCCACCAAGTGAACTAAAAGGTCAAACCTAAGGGAGCAAAAATTAAATTTAAATATAACTATTACATTTAAATCCCAGGCTCCATTGCAAACGGGTCTTCATGCGCTTCTTGCTCTTTTGGTCTTCAATTCTTCAAGTAATTCTAACTAATCCTATTATATAAATTATTTATAATAAATAGAAACCTTGATCAGTAGTCAAGGGGAAGTACATAAGAGGGAGATAAAAATTACATCAAGAAAAATTACAGAAGACGAGGTACGCAGACTCCATTTATAAAATCCATACATTTAAGCATCCAACTAAAATAAAATTCAATCATATTGGTCAATAGTCCATAATCAACCCCATTTATTATCATACACATTAACATATGCATCAATAAATAAAACATTTATCTCATGAATAATAAACATTCAATATATACATTGATATCGATTTAATAGCCAATTTTAGTTAGCATAAAATTCAATTTTAAATTAAAATAAACTCCTTTATTTTAATCAAAATTTAAATCAAAATAAACCTTTTATTTTAATTTATCTATTTTTAAATAAAAATAAACTCCTTTATTTTTAATCAAATTATTTAATCAAAATAAATTCTTTTATTTTAATTAATATGGAATCCAATTTCAAGTCAAAATAAACTACATTTTAACTTTTTTAAACTATTATGGACAAAAATAAAATATGTGGAATCAATTTTCTTATCAAAATAAACGCCTTTATTTTGATTAATAGGAAATTCTATTTCATATCTAAATAAAATCTTTTATTTAGGAAAAATAGAATCCCTTTCCCTAATCACAAATAAACTCCTTTATTTTTAGGAAACAAGGAATTCAATTTCATCTCCAATTAGTTATTATGGAATCCAATTTCAATTCTAATTAGTTAGCATGAAATTAAATCCTAATTAAAATAAATATTTTTATTTTAATATAATTCCAAATTAAAATAAACTTCTTTATTTTTAATTTAGAATTACTGAAAAACATGGAATTCAATTTTAATTTAAACAAATATTTTATCTTAATTAGAAATCAAATAAATAATAAAAATAATAATTTCTTTTTCTGGAGGCAGGCGCTGCGGCGTCGTTAGATAACTAGCGTTGAGCGTTGCGGCGCCATGCTCATGTTTTTCAAAAATCGGGGTCCGGCGCTGTGGCGTTGTGATTATTATATATTCCGGCTCTGCGGCGCTGGGTCCGTTTTTGAGAACTTGGATCGGCACTGTAGCGCCTAAATTACCTTGTAATCCGGCGCCGCGAAGCCAGTCTGCAGATTGAGTTTTTTCAGTTCGTAAATTATGCAATTTTTCTCCAAAAACATAGTTCTATGCTAATAATTATGCCCAATAAAATTATTCTAAACACATATCAACATACATATCAAATTATAATAATTACTAACTTGCATATAGGTTTGGCTCTGATACCACTGTTAGGTTTGTAAGATTCATGGACACAATCAAATTGCATTAAAATAGCGGAAGCATGGTAAATCAGAGTTTTAAAATTTTACAAACCATATATCCGGATCATTCTTTATGCACAGTTATTAATTAAATGAAATAGATTAAGAATAAGATTCATACACTTGAAGATTCTAGCTTCCTCAGGTACGAGTTCAACTCCAAATCTTTTCTTGCTCTTCTTGAATTTATCGGGTTATATTCCTTCCTTTGATCAACGTTAGCCATCCAAGTATTTTTTCTCTAGAGGTGATCCACCAAGGAATAATGTTTACTCAAGAATAAGGGTGTTTGGCTAAACCCTAGTTTCATTCTCTCTAGAAAAGTAGTGCTCTCCTAACTCTTGGAATAAAGTGTCTAACCTTGTTTCATAATAAGACTTTCTTATTTATAAATGTAGGCAACTTTCCTAAACTATTTAGGATTAGGGTTTCATATTAATTAATTAAACCATTTTAATTAATTAGGCTTCTCAATCCTATAGGGAATAATTAAACTCTTTTAATTAGTTAGCCTCCTAATCTTATTAGAAATATATATATATATATATATATATATATATATATATATATTTTAAAGAGTATCTTATTAATTAATTTCCAAACTCCTTTAGGAATTAATTAAATAATAATAATAAGAGTAATAATAATAATAAAACTCGTCTTATTAATTTATATTTAATATTTCTAAAATATCAAATAATAAATATTAAGCTATTTAATTTATTCTATCACCATAGATTAAATTAAATACTCTTAACTTATTATTAAGATTATGCTATTTGCTTCTTAAATAAATATTCTTTCTTTTATGGTGAGACCCTTTAGGTTCTTCATATTAAACCGGTTGTGAATAAATGAATTAGAACAATTCTAATCTTATTTAAATAAATAAATTAAACTATTTAATTTATTTAAATAAATAACATTTATTCTGCAATAAGGGTAAGCCCCCTTAGCGATCAACAACTTTCCAGATAATATAGATTTTAACATTAATTATAAAAATACCTTTAAGTTAATAGTTACCGTACAATTCAATCATTCCACCATACAATGTCCCAATTAAATATAAGACATGGAATTGCTATTAAATCTTGTTTTATTTAATTATATGTATTTCAATCCTAAATACACAACACCAAATAATGCAAATTAGAAACTCCTTTCTAATTTCATTCCACCTTGGCCAAGGATTCATGTGTTGTCATTTATCTAATTACATAGGACATTCTCTTCTTTTACTAGAAGCAGTAGATTCTTTATTGATCATTCATTTTCTCTATATATAACTTATTATACCCAAGCATACCCTTTGATATACCTTAAGGGATTTAAGAGACATGTCAAAGTATAACTTATCATACACAAGATACTATGATGATCTCAAGTCTAAGGATCACTGATACTACTATCACTTGAGGAATTCCTATTGATAAATAAGTAAAACTCCATTAGGTATTTGTTCAGTGAACTTATTCTCCAATAAGCACCGATATACTTGCTTTAGTGTCTCCACACAAATGAGCGAGCAACTTATGTACCAATCTATCCGGATTCACTAATCCCCTTTTTAGTATTTTAACGATTGGGAACTATTTTAGTTTTAAGCTATCTAAGAATTTAAATCTCATTAGCATGATCATCATCATGATTCTAAAAGCATTGCTTAAAACTATGAGTTTATCATATTTTATTATAACAGCATCATATAGATAATTAAATGCCTTTAATTAAATAACTCTATTATTAATAAATGAATAAGATTGTTATAAAGTATATGCTTTATCATCAAACATGATTGGCTTGTCTGCATATTACTTTCAAGGATATCATGACATGATTTTGATATTTTACAATAGATTTGCAAGAATTTACAATTTACATTATTTGACATGAATTGATATTTACAATATTTGATATTTGACATGAAATTGAAAAGGAAAGGTATGAAGAGCATTCCCTTTGCATTTGGTTTATCAAAGGCTGACATATCTTAGGTTATTCTTACGGGCTTTTCGGCATGGAGGTTCCCAAATCATCGCAATTTACTAAATGGGAAGCTAATCTGATCTTTCAATTGGAGCGGATCTGAGTGGTAACTTTCTTGAGCCTCACTTGGACTTAATCGCCATCGGAGTCCAGTAATCAGTGACTGACAGATTCGCCTCCTGGTGGAGGAACACACAACATACATTCATCGCGTCTCATCGCATACAAAATGATAACATTGTGCGAAACACTAATATAAAGCGTGGTAAAGAGGCATTTACATCCATTCAATGTAAAGACGTTATTTCACACACATGCACAACGAAGGGAATTGAAAAGTTTGAAAAAGCGACTTAAGCCCTCTACTGTCCCCAGCAGAGTCGTCACCTGTCGACGCTGGAAAAAAAATCCCTCTTCCTAATGTGTTTCTTACCCTTTATGTTTTCTATGTGGTTTTGTTTGATCTGAAGGGTGAGATTTTAGAAAGAGTTCGACATACAATGTCGACGATTTGAAAATATTAATTTTATTGGTCCGAATTAGATAGAGCCGCCAGTTGGTATGTGTTAAAATGGTTGTACCAACTCAACCGAGTTTTGAAAGGTTTTACAATATGGCCCAATTATTGGGCTCTGTTTAATTGGTCTTGGAAACTGAGATTCATAGAGTTCGGGGGCTTGCTTAAGCAGGGGAAGGTGTTAGGCACCCCTCGATTTTCATGAAACACGGCTACCGCGCTTTTCGTTCCCTAATCATTGTGTATGTGTGTGTGTGTGTATTGCAGTTAATTGGGCCTAAGTACTTTATTTGAAAGTAGTGTTGTGCTTAGTTGGGCCTATATACGAAGGGTTTGATTTTTTTAAAAAGTCTATTTTTAGACAATATATGAAAATGATATTTTGAAGAGTGGTTTTCAAACCATTTTACTTGCATAGGAATTGAAGCCCTTTGATACTTTTATTTTATTCTATATTCGGCTTATTTTGATTTTATTCTCGGGATGTAAAGCATCCTCGACAATTATATATATAAGTGTCGGGCTCCTAATGAGCATGAAAGCCATCAAAGTATACCCGGACACCACACATAAGATTTTCATTATTACGGGGACCTTAAATTCAGATAACCGTTTTAAAGTCTTATATTTACAATTGCAAAATTTGCAAGCTGGCTGTACAACTCAACTAGGTCTATCATGGGTACCTGATCTAGATCCATGAGTTGAATCGTAGATCATGTGGCTCCTAGGCTCATAGAATATCAAATAAACAGCCTGCATAATGAATATATTGCAATAAAACGCAAAACTATACTAGATGTCGCTAAACGAAAGATTCATCAGTCAAATCTTTGTACGCGCGTAGCTCATAGCTTCCAATTTTCTCTAGATACAAATCTAGGGTCACATTGTCGTTAAATATTTATAAAAAACTAGAAAGAAAATTAGATTTGTATAGATCTTATCCATTCTAGCTTCTAGGTTCACGTTTTACAACTTTTAAACCTGTTAAAAGCTAGATCTGGCTAGATCCAGTACAGATCTAGTCAATACAGCTCAAATATTGACTATTTACAAGAAATGAACGGTGAAAATTTCAGATCTGGCGAATATAAGCTACTAAATTTATGTATATAGCACTTATATACGTATTAGAGTAGGCGAAAAAGATATTTATGGAGAAATCTTACAGTATATCGCGAGAACTGCTCTCGAACTGCTTTTGGCACCCCGATACTCGTTTCCCATCGGTTAAAATTTGATATGTTGTAGTATATATGTGTTAAACGTTTACATATAAGTTTTACAAGAATCAGAGTGAGTTAGAGCCTCCGTTTGACCCTCCTAGCCTTGATTTCTCTCGTCGTGGCCCTTCCTTGCTCTCTATTTTTTTATAAGCTAAGGGAGGGGGGGGGAGGGGGTATATATAGACCCTGATGACCGCAAGTCTACCTGCGGCTAGGCCTGGTGGGTCCCACGGTCTCGAAGTACGTTCACTCCGAACAATGCGATATTCGCTCGAACCTTCATAACTTGCAATCGGGGAATCCGATGGAGGCGTGCTATACCTTTCTAGAAATTCCTTTCCGAGAGCTACATAATGACATGGGGCTTGGCCTTTTTTGAGTCCGTGAAGACGGGTCTATAACTAGATCTTAGAGTCTTCACAGTCAGTCCGTTGAGCTGTTTGGAGCAATTTTCACTCAGGATTGCTGTGATGGTTCTGTGTGACCTTCACAGTAATTTGATCTTATTTGATGTTGAGTTGGAAAAATTACTCTTTTGCCCTTCTGGATTGGTTCCGGGCTTGATGTGGCTGCAACTGTCTTTCTCGGGGTTATCTCCGGGATTGGACTGTTGTTGACTTTCGTCTATCTTCAGGGTTTGCACTGGAATTGATTTGACGATTCCCAGGGCTATCTCTGGGGAGATTGATTTGATGATTTTTCGAGACAGTCTCCGGGGGTCTGGTTTGATGATTTCTTGGTGCTGTCTCCGGGAGTCTGGTTTGATGATTTAATCCTCGAGGATTGTCTCTGGAGTGTGAAAAGATACCTTTACCCTCTTGCAAGGTTAGTAACAGGAATGTAAAATTTCGAGTGTCTACATCCATGTCAAAGTATAATTTATCATACATAAGATACTTTGATGATCTCAAGTCTAAGGATTACTTGTACTACTATCACTAAAGGAATTCTTATTGATAGGCGAGTAAAACTCCATTAGGTATTCCTTAGCGAGCCACATTCAGTGTACTTATTCTCCAATAAGCACCTACATACTGATGCGGTTGAAGAGCAAGCGTGTCAGTTTATGAAAAGATTTGATCCAATGGCAATTCAATAAACTGACACGTAAGCACCTACATACACGATGGAATTTTACTTCCTCTACGTCACATACTTGCTTTAGTGTCTCCACACAAATGATTATGAGAACGATCATCATCTTCCAAAGAGCAAGCAACATATGTACCAATCTATTTGGATTCACTAATCTCCTATTTAGTAATCCATCGATTGAGAACTATTTTAGTTTTAAGCTATCTAAGAATTTAGATCTCATTAGCATGATCATCATCATGATTCTAAAAGCTAAGGGTGTATACGGATATATACGAATTCAGATACAGTAGTATCCGTATCCGTTTATTTGCGGATACCTTTAAATCGAATACGGCTAATATCCGCTTTATTTTCAAATACGAATAATATCCGCTTTTTTCCGAATACGTATGCAGACGAATACGAATTTTTCGGTTGCCATTTACAATCCTAACTATAACTAAAATAAAAAAATAATGAGTTTTATAGTTTATTAATGAATGAATGTTAATTCATTTATTTTTAATAAATATTTAAATACAATAATCAATGTTATAAATTACGATTCAAATAAGTTTTCATCATTTTTAAAATCCTAAATTTTAAAATGAATGCTCTACTTATTAATGTTTAGATGTCCATTTTATGTGTGTGGAGTAATACTGTAATGTGCGTGAATATTTATAATTTATAATTTGATTCAAAAGTTTACACTGAATATTTAATTATTTTTTCTCAAATACTTGATTAAAACTTTAATAATATGTTTATGAGAACTTTTATTTATAATTTATTCTCAATACATATATTACAATTTACATAGTTATAAAAAGTTTATTTTATTTTATTATATTTATGAAGAGTGCGAGTTATAAAGTATACGTGACAACTGATAATTAGTTAATCAAACTTGATCCAAAATTTACTTTGGATTTACTTTAAATATTTGGACTTCTAATTTTTAAATAATTGGGCAAATGAAAGTGATAAATACTTCCTCCAACCGAAAATTCATAAACGTGAATTAATTATTCAACCCCCTTCTAGATTAATTCTAAATTAATTCGGACTTAACACATTTTAACAATAAAATTATATTGTTTATTATTCTCTCCTCCTAACATTGCAAGTAAGTTTTGAAAGTAAAAAATTTATAACAAGCTAATAACTATAGTTTTGTTCTTCTAGTATATAATTTTCTTGGTAAATGATACATTTTAGATATTTTAACTTTATAATTATAAAAATTTATTAACTATACTTAAATCAATTTATTTCAGCTTATTAATATTAGAATAAAAGTGTTATTTCATACCTTTTAGAAGTGAAATGATATATTTTTAAAATAATTTTCGTATGATTGTGAAAACTAATTATTATATAAGGAATGCCACTAAAAAAATTATTTTGCTTATTATATAATAATTAATATATATATATATATATATATATATATAATTTATTTGGATACGAATTTCGAATACGGATCTGAATCCGGATATCCGCTATCTACCGGATATATTTACGGTCAGCTTTTAAACGAATACGAATACGCCTCTATCCGTATTCGTATCCGTTTATTTGCGAATACCTTTAAACTGAATACGGATATATCCGTTTTTTTCGAATACGAATAATATCCATTTTTTTTCTAATACGAATACGGACGAATACAAATTTTTCGGTTACCATTTATAGCCCTATGAAAAGCATGGCTGAAAACTATGGGTTTATCACATTTAAATATAACAGCATTATGTAGATAATATGATTGCCTTTAAATAAATCATTCTTTTATTAATAAATGAATAAGATTGTTACAAAATAAATGCTTCATCATATCAAATATGATTGACTTGTGTGCATACTACTTTTAGTATGGAATGTGATTGAAAGGGGTACATTGATGTTGAGCCAATCGACTTCAATTATATATGATAAATGGGAACTGACCATTTTACAAAAAAAATTATTAGAGGCATAAGGGTTTAAGGGGTTTAGTTATCCGATAATAGTAACGAGAACATATGTCAGTCTTATATCTGCCCTAATTGAGAGATAGCGGCCGGAGACAAATACATTTCATATGAAATGTGGTGAAATAACAGTAACATTGGAGGATGTGCATTTTATTTTTTCGTTTGCCGGTATTGGGCAAGCCCTTAACTTGTCCTCCATTTGATGCCCCATTAAGTTATTTTAGGAAAATTTTTGGGGATGAATGGGCTGGGGAATGGAATAATGTCAAAAAAAGACGTGGTATTTCCTTAGTTTGGTTGCATACAAATTTTTATAAGTTCCCAGATAATGCAAGTAGGAATGTGGTTGGTATGTATATAAAGGCATACGTCCTTTGGCTATACGGGGCGGTTTTATTTCCCACAAGGTCAAAAAATACTGTACACCCTATGTATATGTATTTTATTTATGATTCAAATAAGACTGCCACATATGCATGGGGGTGCTGCATGTTTGACATATTTATATCAGGGTCTGTACACATCATCTATGAGAGAGTAATTATATCAATGGTTGTGTGACTTTGTTACAAATTTGGGCATACGAGCATTTTCTAGTTGGAAGGCCTAACCCTAGGCCAAATTCTTTATTTTGGTTCCCTAGAGCAACAATATGGGCATACTCCGCCAAACATCAATATGGTGATAGGTGAAACGATCCCCATCACAATCTATCTTTCTACCAGGGCGAATTTGATAGGCAACATAAGTGAGAGGTAGTATGGCGGCCATATCAGCGATGGAATGATGATGGAGGTACTATAACTATGAGGCTAGATTAACAAGATCCAGTTGGGTCCCATTGATTCATTTTGATAGTGTCGAGTATTAAATGCCCGACCGGGTAATGAGGCAATATGGGTATATATACAAGACATTTCGTCCCCGATCGAGAGACATGATTTTTTGAGACAACCCATGGAACAGTCATTTAAGCCACATGATTACATACAAATGAGAAGAAAATACATTGATCAATGGGAGCTATACATGGAAAGTTTCGAGGGAAAAGTCTAGCAGGTTGCAAAACCTATCCCTATGGATTGTACCGCATTGCTTGATTTTTTTCAAAGTCAGCACTCATTGGAGAAACCGTTTCCTCTTCACCATTACTCCTGCTAACATCTCTTGTCCATCGAAGAACGATCATGTCAGCATGTATTTGTGCAATACTCTTGAAGCTTAAGAATCTCAGTATATGCCTGCAAATCTGATCAGAATGTGAGAACATTTGACAAGTACATGTTATCGACCCCCTTGACGATTATTGACAACTTGTCGATATCTCTGATTATTTTCAATTGCATTTGCTCTGTAGCATAGACCTTTGTATCAATAATGCACAACTCACTGACTTTTTTGATGTTATACTTTAAAGAATCCACAAGCTCTTTTTGAAAACATCTAAACATCTCTTTTGTATAACATTCAGAAGCATATACTTCCAACGATGATCCTAAAACCAAACTACGTTTTCGATATTTTGTTACGTAATCAACCTTTCTCTCTCTAATGAATTGCTTCTCAATAACCTTCTGAGTTTTGACTACAAAATTTTCATGCCTGTTGAAGCATTCACATATAAATCAAAAAAATGATTCATACCTTCGCTTCTTCAGGTGGTTGTCATTCCTGCAACAAAATATCTCTTTGTATATGCATTATCCATTTCTCCTTCACATTCATACAAACTTATGGGACATTCATTTTGAGACAAATCATATTCTCTCATAAGGATTTCCCAACGCTCTTCAAACTCGCCGATGGACAATGAATTATACACACAGTTGTTAAAATCGTCTTTGAACGATGAGTGTTCTGCATAAACATGATATAATGTTTTTGAAAATTTATTGTTAATATGCCAAGAACACAATAAATGATGAGTGGATGGGAGAACCCTACCATTACCATTGCTCATGGCTTTATCTTGGTCAGTGATGATGGTTACAGGAGCCTTGTAGTCCATGGCTTCAATCCACGTCTCTAAGACCCAAATGAAAGTGTCTTCTATCTCATCCCTTAACAGTGCAAATCCAAATAAAATAGAGTGATAATGGTGGTTGACCCTAGTAAATAGAACAAATGGCATACTATACCGATTTGTCCTATACGTAGTGTCAAATGTAACCACGTCTCCGAAACGTTGATATATAAATCTTGATCGGGCGTCTACCCACAAAATACAAGCTATGCGATTTTCTTCGTTTGATTTGACACGAAAGAAAAATTTACTCACATTGCTAGAACCAAATTTTTTCAGATAAATGCCTGTTGCTTGTGCATCATTCTCATCCTCCGAGTTATGCCTTAAATCCCTAACTACATTACGAACATCCTTGTCACTAAAACCTACATTTTGCTTCCCTCTACCCATTGTTCTCAAAACATTTTCATCCTACTTGGTCCAATACCTGCCTTATTTAATGTGTCAATTAATTTTCTTGCTACTGGGGTAATATTTCTATGTGTCTCAATCAAATCTACTTTGGTAGGTGTCACTAAATGATGGTTCTGATCTAACTCAATAATTGAAATACACCAATTATCTTCTTTCTTACCGTGAACAACATACATTCTAGCTTTGCATAATGTTCTGCCAATTGAGTCTCGTTGCCTTGTTTTCTTATCGTTATCACATTCATCATCTAATGAAGTCTTGACAACAGTTGGTCTACCAGCTTTTTTACATACATATAACCTTGACGTCAAATCATTATTATGAGCATGTTTACGACTCGTAGCAATCTTAATCTCAAATTCATTTTTTTGGGTATAGAATCTATAAAATTTTTTAACTTCTTCCAATTTAGAAAACAATTGACCAACATAAGGAGCTATTACATCTTTATTACTACTTTCAGCATCATTAACGTACTCCGATTCATTTCTACAATATAAACTAGCAAGAGATTCAGAAGAACTAGATAAAATTATATCTGTAGCAGGCATGAAAGCCATTGATGAAGATTTATCAAAAATTGATTGCACGAACAAGTGATTTACTCTTAGAACTAGCAATTTCTCTCCGAAGCTAAATTTCTGCAGCTCTTTAGCATATGGATGGGAATGGAGTAAAATGTTAGATGGATGTCATAAGATCAGGTCAAACTGGACGCTACTTCCTCTTATAGCCAGGCCAAATCCCTAAAACACCCTTAATTTTATTAATTTTCTATGCTAGCCGCTAGAGGGAGTAGTGGCCAGTCATAACGACAGTGTTTTGACTGGCCACTACTCCCTCTAGCAGCCATCATAGAAAATTAATAAAATTAGTAATGGCCGCTACTCCCTCTGGCGGCTAGGCCCTCACCATAGCCCTTGGATATTATTTTGAACGACTGGATACAGGTAGCTAGAACAGTACCAATAGCTAACGCGAGCTATGAAGAGCTTCCCATATATATATATATTTATAAATGTATATATATATATATATTGATATATAT
This sequence comes from Panax stipuleanatus, assembly GCA_020205555.1. Classification (NCBI taxonomy): domain Eukaryota; kingdom Viridiplantae; phylum Streptophyta; class Magnoliopsida; order Apiales; family Araliaceae; genus Panax; species Panax stipuleanatus. Next base: position 61,484,617 of record CM035123.1, on the reverse strand, counting down.
ATATATATATAAAGCAATAGTTATTAACTTCTTACAAATTTTTATTTTCAAAACTTATTTGCAATGTGAGCAATGAACCTCCTAATTTTCCTCTTTTCCTCTTTTGTTTTAGGTCTCCAATTTTCCTTTTTCCCTCTTTGTTTTGGGTCTCCAATTCCCCTCTCGTTTTAGTTCTCCCTCCGTCGATTTCTCCCTCTTTCTTCGATTTCTTCGTTTTAGGTCTACAGATTTATTGTCGCACTAGTGCTTCTCTTCCTCCCTCTGTGTCTGTCGATTTCTCGCTCTCTGCGTGGCCATCTCCTGCTATTCCTACGATTGCTGCCAGAGTAAATTCTAAAAATAGCCTAGTCCATGTTCAGCTTTCTAGTTTACATCCAATTTTGTTGGGTTTTCTGAAAATAAGCTAAAAGCCACTTGAAATGGCGTTTGGAATCAAACATTCAAATTGAACGCCACTTAAAGTGGCTTTAGAATGATGAGCATTTTAATGTCTAATTTTGTTTATCCGATTTTTTTAAAATAAATTTATTTTTTACCAATTTATATTTTTTAAATTGATAATTTATTTTTGTAGAAAGTAAAATTGAAAATAAAAAATTAAATGCCATTTGAAATGGCGTTGGAGGAAATTTTTTTTATTAAGAGAATGTGGATGGAAATAGATGTCACTTATCATGCTATAAAGAATAGAGGTGGAACGCCATTTCAAATGGCGTTTGAAATTTTATTTTATTATTTTATTTTTTTAAAAGCAAATGTGGATGGAATAGATGTCAGGCTATTATGCTATAAAGCATGGAGGTGGAACGCCATTTTAAATGGCGTTTTAAATTTATTTTATTTTTATTTTTTTTAAAAAAGCAAATGTGGATGGAAATAGATATCAGGCTATTATGCTATAAAGCATAGAGGTGGAACGCCATTTCAAATGGCATTTGAATTTTTTTTTTATTTTTTTAAAGCAAATATGGAAAGGATTTGTCAAATGTCTTGAACGATTTTTTTAGGCGCCATTTCAAATGGCGTCGAAACAATTTAAAATTTTTTTATAAAGCAAATAAGTCAGTTTTTTTTATTTATAGTTTGAATGCCATTTCAAATGGCTTTAAAACAATTTTTTTTTATAAAGCAAATGTGTCAGCTTTTTTTTATAGCAAATGTCAGTTTGAACGCCATTTCAAATGGCGTTGAAACAAATTTTTTTTGGATGCCATTTCAGAACCTGCTGAAACATTTTTTTTCCTTTGCAAAGCAATTTTGGAATGTATGTCATACTGTTACTAGGTTGAATTTTTTTTATAAAGAAAATTTAAAAATAAAAGAAATTGTAAAAAAATTATAATTTATACTTTTTGATTTTTTTTTAAATTTATTTTATATATCAAATTATTAAAAAAATTATCATATGAGCCTACAATCCCCTAGTTTGTCGTGCTATTTACATGAACATAAAATAACTACTGGGTTGACCCAAATTTGTACTTTTTGATATTTTTAAATTTTATTTTATAAATCAGATTGTCATTTTATAAACTGTAGATTGACGTATTTGTACTTTCATTGCAGCTTACCCTTTTTTTTTAATAAAACAAATTTTTTAAAAGCTGTCAATTTTACTAGTTTTAGGCATGCACTTACAATATTTATTATTAGTACTTTTACATAGTTTACAATATTTATAATTCTTATTATTAAATAAAATAAATTTGTATTAAATAAAATAAATTATATTTATCCTAATTTTTTTAAAAAAGAATTTGTTTTTGTACAAGGAAAAAAATTGATCCAACACCAAACGCCAATTCAATTGGCGTTCGTTGGAATTTTTTTGTTTTTTATTAAGCAAACTTGAAAAAGAAGGAAAACATGTCAAAGGGAGAGAGAGAGTTGAAAGCCAGTTGAATTGGAGTTTTAACCCCTTTTTTTATAAAGCAAAGATGCTAGAAAAATTAAAGAGGAGAGAGAGAGAGAGTTGAACGCCACTTGAATTGGCGTTTCAAACTTTTTTTTATAAAGCAAATTTGAATGGATAAGTTTTTTTTAAAGCCACTTGAAGTGGCGTTGAAGAACAAATTAACTAATTTTTTTTAAAGAAAATTTGATTTAATTCAACGCCAAATGAAATGGTGTTGAAACCTCTTTTTAATATTTTTTTAAAGCAAATATGAAAAGTTTAGAACTATTTTTTGAACGCCACTTGAAGTGGCGTTTGAACCTAATTGTTTTTATATAGCAAATTTGGAAAGAAGATGACAATGACTTTTGGATTTTTTTTATTAAACGCCATATGAACCGGCGTTGTAAAGATGTTACTTTTGGACTTTTTTATTAAATGCATTTTGAATTGGCGTTGTAAAAATTTTTTTGCGTTGTAATTTTTTAATTTTTTTTTAATACTTTTTAAAAAGATTTTTTAACTTTTTTTGAATAAAGTGAGCTGATCCTTTCCTTCTTTCTGCTTTTAGATTTTAGTAGTTCCACAATTTCACTGTTGTAAGTGCATGCCTAAAACTAGTAAAACCGACAACTTTTGAAAAAAAATGTTTTATTAGTTTGGACGCCACTTAAAGTGGCATTGAAACTTTTTATTTTTTTTAAGTTTTCAAATCACATGCCAGACTACTTAAACGTCTCTTGAAGTGGCACTGAGAATTTTTTTTTAATAAAGCAAATTTAAAAATTGATGTACTTGAGCGCCACTTGAAGTGGTGTTGTACCCCCTTTTTTTTAAAGTTTTCAAATTATGTCAGACTACTTAACGCCACTTGAAGTGGCGTTGAAATCTTTTTTTAAAAAAATTAACTGATTGGGGTTGTAAATTTGTTTTTTTTATAAAACAAATTTTAAAAGACTTGACTTGAACCACTTGAGGTCTTATATACTTCTTCATTTTCAACGCCAATGACAGAGAATGGACATAAAAAATATTAATGTCTGTAAAAAAGTTCAGACACATTAGAAAGTACAACACATTAACTATTGTTAAAAATATTGAAGATAAGTACAACACATTAACTATTGATAAAAATAGTACACAACTACATTCGTTCGCATATAAAATTCCATTACATATAACATTAATGACGTCGAGGTTGTGGTACTTTGGAACAAATTTTACTACGCTTTGTGTGTCCTTTTTCGCACACACTACAATGGACAACTCTATTGGACATGTCCATCTATGTGTGGATTCTTGTCGTGCCACCTCTTTGTCCATCTTTTTTTTTGTCCTCTTCAAATTTGCATTAGGTATTGAAATCCCAAAAGCTTTCCAATTATTTGGTAACGTGAAGGTCCAATAATCTTGGTGCATAAGTGACTGGAAGTTAGGTTCCCACATTTTTACATATTATACATTCTTGTGATGATCTGCAATGTACAGACGACAATCTTTTTTTATCTTCATATATGCCGCAACAACTTGAGAACAAGGGCATCGTTTTGCTTTCCACTTTCCGCGTGAATAAGATCATTCGTTCAATCGCATAACTTGTATAGTGCCTCCCTTCCAGTTGTTATCGTGTCAAACTCGTACAGTTTTGACATCAAATATACCAGTTAGTACATAGTATGAATTCACCACGTGAGTCGTTGCCTTCTGAATAATTATTTCAAACTTTTTTATAGACTCAATACAAAACTCTTGCCCATCATTGATTTCTTTTAAAGATTCAGTCCGTTTTAGATTGAATAGTTCAACATATCGGTAAAATATATATTTAACCATGGCTGTAATGGGGTTTCGAGCAGACATGATGAGTGGTATTTATACCCGCGAATCGGACACTTTAATCCTTACGAATTTGCATGTCTGTCATATTTTATATTTCTTTTAGTGTATTTTGTCATTATCTTGCTTAAAATATGCTCTGCAGGGATTATTAGGTCATTTTTAGCTTTTAGGGGCAAAAAAGTCATTTTTATAGCACTGGCGCTGCAGCGCCGGTTCCTAGTATTTTTCTGGCGTCACTGCACCCCTTCGATTGTCAGCTCAACCACTTGCCGCACTGCAGCGCCTCTATTCCTTCACAAACTGGAGTTGCATCGCTTACTTATTGACCAATGCTTTTGATTAAGCGCTGCAGCGCCTGTTCAAGGCTATATCCTGGCGCTGCAGCGCCACCTCCGGTTCCCAGACAGACGAGAAGGAAATGACCTAGTTTGAAGGAGAGATATAAATAGAAACCTTTCCTCCTTTTGAAAGATATCAGGTAATTAGTTAGAAAGTTCTTGGGAGCTAGAACTAAATAGTGTTTTGATAACCAAGCAACATTAGGGTTAGAGGCAAATGATTTGGGATTCCATGGAGCTCAAGAGCAACTTAGCAACAAGTAATGGAGAGCATGAATTGAAGGGAGTTCTTGGAGATTAAAGAATGCTTTGATAGAGTTTATTCTTCTCTAGTTATTTCCTTTGGTTTTGTAATCTATAAATGTTGTATATGTTGCTACTGATGTTTAATTCAAAAGCTATGAACTAGGCATTTGTTCTAATATTATAATGGAACCCATTGTTAATTTGAATTGATTTTCTTATCTATTTGGTTGGCGCCATATGGATTGGTCTAATATATTTGTGCTTAATGATAATTACTAAGGGGTTAGTAATTAAATTGGTAATCTATGAGAAATTAGGAAATGGATTATAGATTTATACCTTGAATATTTGGCATGTGATTATGATTTGTCTACATCACGAGATTGCGTAATTTGTGTATAGGATAGGAAAATACCTGTGCGCCATGTGTGACTTGATTGAGAATCTAAGCTTGAATTTCTTGTCTATGGTTAATTCACATAGGAATATGTCAGATTATTTAGCTAGGATGTTCCTTTTCGTTCTATTCCCTTTAGAGTAGATCTAGAGAGGATAGATTTATATATACCTTGGAAGAGGCGTATGAACACTTGTGAATTCTCAGTTGACAATCCGTCGTAACCGCTATAATCAAAGAGAGTTAGAATATTTAATGAAACTTTGCACGCCAAGTGTTTGACAAAATGCTTGTGTATGTGTGTGTGTGGGGGGGGGGGGGGGGGGAGTTATGATCTGAGCTTGTAGCACCTTAGATACCAGACGTTAGCCATTTACTTGCTTTGATAATTAAAATTAATTAGATTACTTAAATACTCCCTCTGTTCCTTAAAGACTGCAGTTTTAGGAAAAAAAATTGTTCCTTAAAGAATGCAGTTTTAGGAACCCAATATAGTTTTTGTATGTTTTTTTTCAAATATGCCCTTGTTTTAATTTTTGTAACAAAGAGTTATTACGTTTAGCCAAACTAAAGGAAGAGAAAGGGTAACTTGTCATTTTATCCCACTTATTGGTTTGTGTGTTTTTTGTTAAAACTGCAATCTTTAAAGAACGGAAGGAGTATCTTCTATTTAACTATTTAAATAAGACTTCAGCGATATAAAGTCGGTACTTGGTAACTATTAGTAATAATTCTTCGTGGGTTTGACACTCAACTTATCATATACTACTTGTGGACTGCGTATACTTGCGCATGTTTCATTTATTGCGAAATCGACCAAAAATTTTTTGGCGCCGTTGTCGGAGAGTTATTTTTTTCTAATATTGTCCAATAATGATTTCAATCAATTTAGTCTTAACTTGAACTTGTATATTTGTATTTAATCTGTTTGTTTTGCTTGATTTTGTTTTTTAGTCCTTTCAGCTATGAATGAGCATAACTCTCAATGGCCTTGTGAGAGGACGACATAACGAAGTTCGGAAGGAATACTTGACTGATTGCAAGAGCAAGTTGCAATTCTCTCAAGGTTTTCTGACAATCTTGAGGGTCAGTCCACTCAAAATGCCTACTATCAGGATCAAGCTGACTATGGCTCAACCTATTATCATCCGGAGAGCTATCCATGCTTTCCATGGGACGACAACCAAGAGCAATCCTATGCTCCAACTTTTTCACACCAATCAGAATGTTTATACCAACCTCCACCGCAATATGAGGAAACATCTAAGTTGGAGGAGGCTCTTGCCCAATACTTAGAGCATGAAGAAGCAAGAAGATTGGAGGAGCTTCTTTCCAAATTCATAGGGCAAAATGAGGTTCAGATGACGAACCAAGAAGCCTCATTGCAGAACCTCGAGAATTAACTAGGACAACTTGTCAATATTGCCCTTAATCAACTGCATAGCATTTTACCGAGCCTCATAGAAATGAATCCCATCGAGAAAGGTGAAGAGCAATGCATGGCGGATGCGCAAGGAAATGGCGAGGAGTTACACGAAATTCTTGAAGGCAACGTATAAAGGCATCCCGATGTGAATCTGGATTTCGAAGTTGGAGAGAATAGGAGCATGAGTGGGTGTAATGTCAAGAATGAAGAAAATCTGGAAACCACACTCAAGATTGTTAAAACCATAGAGGACCCAATAGAGCATGAAGAATGTTTTCAAATCGATCTTTTGAAAGGAGAATTAGTGGATAATTCTAACAATGAAAGTTTCTTCGTTCTAATGGATGAAGTCGAATTTGAGGATCGCCAATCATCCATGTCCGCCATACAGTGCAAAGAAAAGACAAATAGGCGACATGATACGGTTAATTTCGCATATGAGCCGAATAGAAGGAAAATGAAGGAGTCGGGCCGATAACTATAAACAAGCGCTTCTTGGGAGGCAACCCAAGTGCTAGTTTAATTTCAGTATCCTTTTAGTCCATTTTTCTTTCGTATTGCTCTATTAGTAATTTAGTTTGTTTCGCCATGCTTCCATGTTTCGTTTAGTTCATTGTTTTTGGTTTTAGTATTTTTAAATATGAAAGTTTTTGTTATTTATGTAAGTGTAGTATTCATTATAGCATCATGACGGCATTCATTTAGTTATATCAAGTAGTTAATATAAGAATAAATTGCGTAGAGTTATGACCAAGTGTTAGTTGCTATGTGAGATTTTTGCTGGTGTAGATAACCTTAAAAAAATCACTGATGCAGGGTCGGTACCGCATCGCATGTGTTTACTCTTGAAATGGCGTCGCTGTGACGCCCCCAAATTCGGGTTCGCTAACCTCGGGTTTAGTGCTCACGATCCATTAACAACATACACTCTCTCTATCTATTGCGAAATAATAAACATATATTGTTCATCATAATAAAGTCTTACAACATAATCTCAGGGTTTTCTTAATCTTAACTTAAACATACACTTAAAATAATAAAAGGTTTACATATCCAAATTATATCAAAGTAAAATAATACTTAAACATTCACATTTAACTACTCTTGGACTTTCCTTTTTCCCTTGTCCCTCTTGGACGTATCTGGCTTAGCTAAAATAAACGTCATGATATAGTAAGAGTAAACAACTAATTTGCTTAGCAAGTTTAAATACAACGGAGATATATCATGATTAGAAATGAATTTTGCTTTCAATATTCAACAATAGAAATCGATTGTGAAAGAACGTGAATTAATTCTCAATAATTAAATATTTGAATACTTGAATAATAGATGTTGAGTGGTTTGAAATAACCATGAACATATACTAAGGTTGTCAGTATTTAAATTAGTCTTTTTAATAAGTTTTGATAATCAAGGGGATCAGCCTTTCAGACCCGGTGTATTATGCATAAACACTTAATAATCGAGCAATAATTATTTTCCAATATCATGCCTTAATAAAATTGTTCTTTTTCTCAGTCAAGAATCCTTACCCAATCAATTGGTTAGGAACAACTTTTAAAACATATTTGATTTAACAAATTTAAACATGCTTGATCTAGCTGATACGACTAGCATAGATCTATCTCATAAACAGTTCATGAATGAAATAACTTTAATTAATTCACAGTTCAATAATAATACAACAAGAATTCAATTGCACAAAGTGCAATTAACAATAATCATTAAAGATGTTGAATAATTAACAATAATTATCCACTAACATGATTCAAAAATAATAACTCGTGTTTGAGTTAGGGAACTTGCCTCGTTTGCATTCTACTGCTACGAAATTTAATCTATCCGGTTAAGCAGTTTAACTATCTTCCTTTGAAAGACCTATAATTGATCTTCCGATTAGTAAATCATATGATATCATCACTATATATTAAATTGTCGAACATTTAGTCATTACATCAATTCCTTAGTAATATTATCATCCATTGATAATATTACTATCACATAAATATTATTTTAAACTCATCTAATATTATTACCCTTAATAATATTTTATTTACCTCTTAGTATTATTAATCAACTAATAATACTTTACTCATTTACTAATATTATTTACCTCTGAATAATATTTTAATCAATTTCTAATATTATTAACACTTTAATAATATTTTACTCTTTTAATAACACTTACTTCTTTTACTAATATTATTCATCATTTAATAATATGTTATTCATTTACTAATATTATTAACATTTTAATAATATTTTATTCAATTTCGAATATTATTAATTTTAATCATCTAATAATACTTTAATTTATTATTATTAATCTTTTAATAATATCTTATTCATTTACTAATATTATTAACATTTTAATAATATTTTATTCAATTTTGAATATTATTAATTTCAATCATCTAATAATACTTTAATCTAATATTATTAATCTTTTAATAATATTTTAATCTAATATTATTAATTTTATTAATAATATTTTTATCTAATATTATTAGTCATTTAATAATATTTTAATCATTTATTAATGTCTTAATCTAATATTATTAGTCATTTAATATATTAAATTTTAATCTAAATATTATTAGTCATTTAAAAATATCTTAATCTAATATTATTAATATTAATATCTTAATAATATTTTAATCATTTATTAAACCAATAAATAATTTATTTTAATTGTTTATCATTTAATAATTCATATATTTAATAACCATAAAAGGCCATAAATAGTACTTATCATCAAAAATTACCATAATACCCTCCAATAATCATAATACAACATATTTAGGATTTCCAAGCATTGAAATCACATTTTTACCATTTATGACATCATATAACTAATTATTTTTATTTATTCACAACACAACTATTTACATGAAAAATACCAAAAACAGTCCCAAAAAAATTTCTTTTCTGGAACTAGACAAAATATGATTTCTTGATGGTCCTCAAAATTTTCTGGAATTTTTCAACTTGATTTACTAATTTTAAAGTGCCTAAAACAGCCGGATCTTGCCATATTTTTCATAAATCGAGTTTTTGTCCTCAAATTATGAAACTTTTAGAGAATGCTCTTGTGATATATATGTGCATCTTGTAAAAATTTCATAATTGTTGGAGTTACACACAAAGATATATACATGTTTACTTTTAAAAGAGTCATTTCTTGTAAAATACATAACTTCCATTCTACACATCAATAAATGTCCATCTTTGGCGAGGATGAATTTAACTCATCAAAATATCTTCCCAAAGTTTTCCAGAATTTTTAAAATAAAAGAAATGGATGAAAATGCCCCCTGTTAGGACATGGCTAGAACTGTCCCTTTTCTCTTTGTTTAACATGGATTGTTTTGACTCCAACAGCCCATAAAGCTTGAAAAATAATTATTTTTGAGTGCTACCACTTGGTTTTACTAAATAACTTACACATCTAGCACCCCCCTTTGACGGATCACAAATCGGAGGTGTAGATCTAAAATAATAGGTGATCAAAGTGAAGAAAAGTAAGGATTTTTCACCCTTTAGAACATATGTTCATTTTCTTCCTTTGGATCAACATTCTAACACTCAAGATGGTTAGATACTTACATGAAACATGTAGATCTAAGGGTTTTTAAGTCTTAGATCATTACCCTTGTATTACTTTGAAAATAAACCAAAATAGAGAGGAAAAAAGTGGTTTAAAGCCTCACCTTGATCTCCTAGCTACCTTTCTTGCTTTACCAAATTATTGGATGAACTTTGGATGCATAGAAGCTTGCCCTCTCCTTTATTTCTCTCCTTAGACCCCCGATCCCTCTCTCTTGTCTCTCTCTTTTTGTTTTTCTTTTACTTTGTTTAGAAGTGAGATGAAGAGAATGAAATGAAATGAAAAGGAAGTATTAGTGTATTAGTATAAAAAGTATAGATATACATCCTATTTCTATATTACTTAACCTAATACTTCTTATCTCTCCAAAATACTTATCTTTTTAGATTGCATGTAATCTTAATTAAGGATTTTGGACCAATAAGAGATTGACACCTAAGTCATTTGTGTAAGTCACTTAGAGATAAGGTGATTAGTTAACAAATAAGGCAATTTAATTATCACATCACAAGCCAAAAATGGCCTTAAGTGGCCGGGTATTACACCCCTTTTTTGACCCCCTTCTTGCTTTAGTTTTCATGCCAAATTTGATTAATCAAGTGTCCAAAAATTCTCTTAACAATTGGGCTAAAGTTTGGTCTTTCAATTTAATTCTTTTGAGCTTCCTAATTAATTGTTTGAACCATGGAAGTAACATAGTTCAATACTTTTAATCTATCTTGCCCTAATTATTTATTTAGGGTTTCTATCCCCACTCTTTTAGAATTTAAATACTTACTCATGTCTATTTAGTTTTATAACCCAATTAAGCTTGCTTAAATTAAGTTTAAAATAAATAATAAATTGAGACATTAAAATTAATCTCTTAGGTTAGTATAAATTTTAAATATTAACATTTCTCAATACCATAACCCCCCTTAGGTTATTAGTTACTACACCTAAGGTATAATTAGGTTATGTAACTTTTCTTTTGAATTCTATTTACATGACTAATAAATATACATATCCATACATACAATATATATATTTATTTAGCCATACACTTTTTCCACATAGTCATCACATATTTATTCACTATATGCCACAATATTGTCAATATCATTGATATATTTACTTACAAAATGACTTAAAATCCTTGGTTATTACATCCTCCCCTCCTTATAAGAATTTCGTCCTTGGTATTTCGCATAAGGTTACTCAAAAAGATTTGGATAATTCTTCCTCATCTTTTCCTCGAGTTCTCACGTAACCTCTTCACCATTGTGGTTCCTCCAAAGAGCTTTTACAGTATGTATAACCTTATTCCTTAACTTCTGCTCTTTCCTAACTAAAATTTCTACAAGAATTTCTTCGTACGATAAATCCTTCTTGACTTGAATTGGTTCATACGATATCACGCGCTTGTAGTCAGGCTTATATAGCCGTAACACTGACACATGGAACATATTATGAATATGTTCCAGTTCAGAAGGTAGAGCTACCTCGTACGCCACTTCACATATCTTCTTCAGTATCTCGAATGGTCCAATAAATCTTGGACTCAGTTTTCCTTTCTTTTCAAATCTTATATTCTCTTTCCAGGGAGATACTTTCAAAAACGCATAACTTCTCACTTCAAAGTCATTTTTCTTGCGATGTAAATCTACATATTTCTTTTGACGATCCTGAGCTGCTACAAGTCGAGTTCTTATCACCTTGATGATCTCCATAGTCTGCTGCACCAACTCTGGCCCCAACAGTCTGCGTTCACCTACTTCATCCCAACATAAGAGTGTTCTGCATTTTCTTCCATACAGTGCTTCGTACGATGGAATACCAATGCTCGCGTGTTAACTATTGTTATATGTAAACTCTACTAATGAAAGATGATCCTCCCAGCTTCCCTTGAAGTCCATCACACAGGCTCTGAGCATGTCTTCTAATGTTTGAATTGTTCTCTCGCTCTGTTCATCGGTCTGTGGATGATACACAGTACTCAAACTTAGCCGTGTCCCCATTCTTTCTTGAAGAATCCTCTAAAAGTTTGATGTGAAGTGCGGATCTCTATCAGACACAATTGATATCGGCACTCCATGTCTCGAAATAATTTCATTGATATACAATTTGGCTAACTGATCCAAACTATACCTAATCTTGATCGGCAAAAAATGTGTAGACTTTGTAAGACGATCTACTATCACCCATATGGCGTCATAACCTTTTTGCATTGCTGAAAGTCCCACCACAAAATTCATCGTGACGTGCTCCCATTTTCATTTCGAAATCTCTAACGGCTGCAATAATCCACTCGATCAATGATGCTCTGCCTTGACTCTCTGATAAGTTAAACATTTGTTGACACATTCTGCAACCTCTTTGTTTATGTTTGGCCACCAATAGTGTTAACGTAAATCTTAATACATCTTCATGCTTTTTAGGTGTATAGAGTATCTCGTACTGTGCGCTTCTTGCAAAATCTCCTCTTAGTTTTGGTACTAAAGGTATCCAAATTCGTCCTTCAAATCTCAGCAGTCCGGTGCCATCGATCTTATACTTCAACTAATCGCCTTCAACTAATCTATTCTTGATGTTACCACAGTCTTCGTCATTTTCTTGTGCCTCTTTCACCTTGTCGAGTAATGTCGGACTTACTTCCATTTCTATTACTTTATCTGAACTCTTTGGATTTTCCACCTCCAACTCCATTTTCTCCATTTCCTTTAGTAACTCTTCTTGCTTTGACAAAACAAATAACTTATCTCTGTCCTTTCTGCTTAAAGCATCAGCTACTACATTGACCTTCCCTGGATGATATAGAATCTCATAATCACAGTCTTTGATCAATTCTAACCACCTCCTTTGCCTCATGTTCAGCTCCTTTTGTGTAAAGATATATTTAAGACTCTTGTGGTCTGTGTATATCTCACACTTTTCTCAATAGAGATAATGTCTCCAAACTTTAAGGGCAAACACTAACGTAGCCAATTCCAGGTCATGGGTAAGGTATCCCTTCTCATAGTCCTTTAATTGTCGTGACGCGTACACAATGACTTTACTATTCTGTATCAATACACAACCTAGTCCCTTATTTGGCGCATCACCGTATACTGTAAAACCTCCCGTATTATCTGGTAAAGATAGCACAGGTGCTTCACTCAATCTCCTCTTTAACTCCTGAAAACTCTGTTCACACTTCTCCGTCCATATATAGTTAATTGCCTTCCTGGTTAGGTTCGTCAACAGCGTTGCTATCTTCGAGAAATCTTGAATAAACCTTCAATAATATCCTGCCAATCCCAAGAAACTTCTGACTTTTGTCGGCGTCTTCGATTGTCCCCAATTTTTCACCGCTTCTACCTTTGCTGGATCAACATAAATTCCTTCGTTGTAGATAACATGTCCCAAAAACTGAACTCTCTTCAACCAGAATTCACACTTTGAAAATTTCACATATAGCTTCTCCTTCCGTAACATCTCCTACACAACTCTCAAATGTTCGGCATGCTCCTCCTCAGTCTTCAAATACACCAGAATGTCATCAATGAACACAAACACAAACTTGTCCAAGTATTACTTGAACACTCTGTTCATCAAGTCCATAAAAGCAGCTAGCGCATTCGTCATTCCAAACGACAACACTTAGAACTCATAATGGCCGTAACGAGTTCTAAAAAAATAGCACCGGTGCTCCCCACGGAGATACACTAGGTTGGACGTACTTCTTATCCAACAAATCCTGCAGCTGGACCATTAACTCTTTCATTTCTACCAGAGCCATCCTATATGGTGCCTTTGATATCGACGTTGTTCCTGGTACTAAATCAATCATAAACTCTATTTCTCTGTCTTGTGGAAGTCCTGGCAATTCCTCTGGAAAGACATCTCCAAACTTATTAACTATAGGTATCTGCCCCATGTCATAATTCACCATCCGTGTATCCACTACATGAGCCAAATAACTTTCACATTCTTTTTTTAACATTTTCTTAACCTGCATCATCGTCAGACAACTCATTTGTCTTGGCGACTTGTTACCATAAAATATAACTTTAGACTTTTTCGGTGTCTTAAGGCGTATGCTTTTCTTCTGACAGTCAATAACTGCCTCATGGTTAAACAACCAATCCATTCCTAGTATCACATCAAATTCTCCGAAGCGTATCAAAATCAAATTCACGTTTAACTTATGTCCCCTTATTTCCACACAACAGTTTCTATGTATAATTTCTATAGGGATCACTTCTTTATTTGCAACCTATTTGCAACCTCTATATTCATTGGGTTTTCTAACTTCTCACGTGGTAAATTTAACCTTTTAGCAAATTCATCAGATACAAATGAACAGGTAGCTCCCGAATCAAATAACACATATGCATTTATATTATTGATCGAAATTATACCTGACACCACCTCCCTAGATGCCACTGTATCTTGCACAGTCATGTTGAAGGTTCTAGCTGTCGGCTTGCTGGGATGAGATGGTCCTCCAATAGTTAACTTAATGTTACTGCCCCTAATGCCGCTTCCTCCATCGGTGTTGTTCTTTAGTGGTAAATCTTTGAATCGATGTCCAGTTCCTCCACATGAAAAACAACCTCCTTTCTTTGGCTTAGGACAATTTGGTGAAATATGTCCTTCTTGCCCACAGTTGTAACATACACTCTTTCCCTTCATATACTCTCCCAAATGACTCTTTCCACAATTTCCACACGCTTGCTTCTTTTATTGTACACTTCCTTGTTGACTTTCAGAATTGTTGCCACTGCTGTTCCGCTTGCGTTTTTTACTTTTACTACCACCCCTACTAGCGTTTAGATTTCCTCCTTCGACCTTCTTCTTATTCTTTTCTCGATTGTACTTTGAGACTGCTTCACTCTCACCTTCTGCAATGATAGCTTTCTCTAACAGAGTTGAAAACGAATTAATTTGCAATGCTGCTACTTTGTTGAAGATCCACTATTTTAACCTATTCTCAAATCTCCTTGGCTTCCTTGCCTCAGTGTCAACCTGATGTGGAGCAAATCTCGCCAACTCATTAAATTTGGCAGCGTATTCTGACACTGACATATTCTCATGCTTTAACTCTAAAAATTTTATCTCCATTCTTGCTTGTATACTTTCCGAGAAATAGTTTTCAAAAAAGATGGTTTTGAACCTTTCCCATGTCACGACTCCTGCTTCGGCTCTATTCTGTTTTGCTTTCCACCAAAAATTAGCCTCAACCTTCATTAAATAAGTGGCAAAAACTGTCTTCTGCTCCTCTGCAACTCTTGCAATGACAAATGTTTTCTCCATCTCCTTCACCCAAGTTTGGGCTTTAATAAGGTCAGTGGTTCCTCTGAATTCTGGCGGTCCCACTGCCTTAAAGTCCTTAAAGTTTGTTAATCTATTAACTGGTCGATTCCTTGCTGCTGGTGCTGTTTTCTGCATCGCTTGTGCTAACATGTCGACAAAATCCTACATCGTGTTTGCTTCTTGACCTCCTGCATTGTTAACGGATTCTTTTATCCTTCGGTTTCGTGTATCTCTTCTTGGCAGCATTATCTGATTAAGTAAAACCTTAACGTATTACTTTGGTTTTATTATATGACATATCGTATTAGTGTTTAGTATGTAACACATAATTTAAACTCAAATAATCACATATTCATGATGTGACAATTTAGTTTATTAGACTTTTGAATTCAGTTTACCGGATTAATGGATTTAGTTTGCTAAATTACCAATTCAGTTTGCTGAAATAAGTAGTTCAGTTTGCTGAATTCACCAATTCAGTTTGCTGAATTCACCTATCCAGTTTGCTGAATAAACATATTACCCAGTGTATTATGCATAAAAACTTAATAATCGAGCAACAATTGTTTTCCAATATCATGCTTTAATAAATATTTTTTTCTCAGTCAAGAGTCTTTACCCAATCAATTGGTTAGGAACAACTTTTAAAACATATTTGATTTAACAAATTTAAACATGCTTGATCTAGCTGATACGACTAGCATAGATCTATCTCATAAACAGTTCATGAATGAAAGAACTTTAGTTAATTCACAGTTCAATAATAATAGAACAAGAATTCAATTGCACAAAGTGCGATTAATAATAATCATTAAAGATGTGGAATAATTAACAATAATTATCCACTAATATGATTCGAAAATAATAACTCGAGTTTGAGTTAGGGAATTTGCCTCGTTTGCAGTCTACTGCTACGAATTAAATCTATCCGGTTAAGCAGTTTAACTATCTTCCTTTGAAAGACCTATAATTGATCTTCCGATTAGTAAATCATATGATATCATCACTCTATATTAAATTGTCGAACATTTAGTCATTAGAGTTGGGAGAGTAAACACATTCTATAGAGATAGAATTAGGGTTTAGCCAAACACCAACCTTCTTGAATAACTCTTCTTCCTTAGTGGATCACCTCTAGAGGCCAAATACTTAGGTGGCTAATGTTGATCAAAGGAAGGAATCAATCCCGAAAAACTTAAGGAGATCACGAAGGATTTGGTGTTGAACTTGTACCCGTGGAAGCTTAGTTCTATAAGGGTATGATTCTATAATTTTTTCTCTTTCGTTTAATTAATTATTGTGCATAATGGATGATCCGGGTATATGGTTTGTAAAAATTTTAAAATCCATTTTTACTATGCTTCCGCTACTTTGATTATTATAAACCTAACAGTGGATTGTTAGCTTGGCTTTGGAACAATTTTTTTTAATTTTTTTTATAAAACAATTTTGGACGCCATTTCCATTTGAAATGGCGTCAGAACATTTTTTTTACAAGGCAATTTTGGAATATATGACTACTTGAACTATATGTCCCCATGTCACAAATTTTTATACTAAATTTAAATTCTAAATACAACCTAATAAGATAGGCACAAGAGAATCTAAACTTATCTATCTATGCACTTGATCATGTGTACCACATGACCTCCCTCTATCTCTAGCCTCTTTCGGAGGTCCTTTACATGGTTCCCGAATGTGTTCAGGTGGAAGTGGAGGTGTAGGTGTAGGTGTCGATGACTGGAAAGGTGAAAATTGCAGCATTGAAGGGAACACTTAATATGAAGATGGAACTCCACCACGTGATGGAAGTGGACTAGGAAATGGCAGTGTAAATACTAAATGTTGCGGAGTGCAAAATTGAGATGGATCATAGTCCATATCATGATCTGTCTCTACATCATCTTGCAACGTCCTAGATGAAGACGGGATGTTGCGTGGCTGAGATGTTGACGGGATGTCCTCACGACCTCTAATATCACCTCGTACGTGTTTAGTGTAAACTAGTGTTGAGAATGTATCCGTATGTCATCTGCCACGACCATGTGGGCGGGGTTCCCTAAATTGTGTGACAGGATCGGTGGGTTGATGGTCTAACAAGTGTGATTGACCTACATCAGTAAGGGTCCTAGTATAGAGCGTCATAGCTTTAGTAATATGATGAATTGCGTAATCATCTACATTTATGCATCTATATCTCTCTACTAATGTATGGTATACACATGGAAGATTCTCAATCTGTAAGACAATATACGTAGAAGATGTTATGTCATAGGAAACTTGCTATATTTGAACTGTATTTATAGTGTTTTATTATATTGTTTTAGTCTATGCAAAGTTATAACAAATAATAGTAAGCATCATTTAAAAAATAACAGTGTAACAATGAATTAATTATTTTCTAACATACTAAATAAGTAATAGCTCCATGTGTCCCCTTGAACCCCCCCTGTCGTCTGCTGAGCTAGCCTAGGATTTAAAATCTGGTGTCGTGTAATGCTTCAATACCAAGGCATGTAACCAGGGTCACACTCTGGACCCTCATCTGTATCCTCTCCAACAACTACAAGAGTTTCCCTAGTACCCCACAACGTTATGTAGTAACGACTAGTAATTTTGTGTAAATTTGTGCTATTTTCTGACGCACGAGGTATGAAATGTCGTATACCAAACTGTCGGAGCACTCTGTCTGCATAATGTCATTCCACCACCTTAAAACATATTAGTGGGCATCTAACACGCAAAAGACCCTGACATGCACTATAATATTCTGGCAACAAATTCATCACATCTTCTGTATATGGTTGCAAAATAAATTGATCACCCCTTAGTGTGTCTAGGTTGTATCGATGGATTGACATGGCATGTTAAGCAACACGGTTCAACACGTAGTGCACGTTCCACCTACAATGGGTAAATATTGTTAATACTTTATTTGGTTACCCTATATGTATTACTTTGTATTTTTCTCTAGACAAATTTATCAACAGACGATAAATTTTAATTACCTTGCACCCCACGGCCTGCGTGGCAGCGAAAATGGTGTAGATAAGCTAGACTCTAATAACATGTCTGTAAGCATGTTATCATGATCTGGTTGTCTACGCGACGCTATAGATGTAAAGTGCTCCCAAGTCCATAGCTACAACCGTACAAGAACAATTTACACACTGTAGTTAAACAATTATGGATATGTTATTAACAAATAAGTCAAATAAATCATTACATGTAGTAAAACTAAACATCCTGCGACATCAATGGTAGCTGCATTCGTCCCGCGACATAAATGATGATATAAATAAGCTAGACATGCACTACCCCAGCTATATGTATGCACCGTCCCTAGATCCTCTAGTAATGGTAAAAACTTTAATTAACACGATTTGTGTACAATGACAAAATATGTGGGTTATGAGTATAAGCAGGTGAGCCCTAATGTGGTATGATAATGTATAATCAGTAACATCTGTTTGTATTAAGTCTAACAACCAGGACAACTTAAGACTATTAGAATTAATATCTATATTAGGAGTCAGTCTACTTCCGAGAAGATGCTCAACTAAATTGTACCACTCCGATATGTCAGCACTCCCATCGTGAGTATGTGTCACAGGGGATCTAAGAGTGGGAAGACCCATTAGTACCTCCACATTCTAAAGGGTGATAGTACTCTCGCCAATGGGAAGATGGAATGTGTGAGTCTCCACTCGCCATCTCTCTATCATGGATGTGATCAAAGCATGATCATATTTAATTTGTCCTACTCTATATACCACATAAAATCCAGCCTGTGCAATACCATGAAGAATGCGCAAATTAGGGTGAGCCTCTCTCCACAGCTGAAATACCCCCCCTCCCTCCCATCAGCACGCCTACATTTAAGGGGAGGTGACTCTTGTAAATTGTATAAATAAATTAATATGTTTACATATATACCAAAAGATATATACAATACACAATTTAACCTTATCAAATCACTATAAAATAATATCCTAATATATATTGTTTATTAAGTATGGATAAACGCACTAAATAAATAATACATACATGACTCTTCCAAATATTTGTTGAACGATGGGAAGACTGAAGAGCCAATAATGATGCATCAATAAGACCGGGGTGAATCCAATCACCATCAGCCATGAGCCTATTTACAAGTAAAAAGAAAAGGAAGAAGTTGAATTTGAAAGTGAGATGCGAGGGTTGGATCTGAAAGTGAGATGTGAGAAAGTGAGGAAGTGGTATGAAATTATATAACATTTAAGTGGGAGAAATGACAAAATATTTAAAAATCATTACTACTAACTGATATGACATTTGATGCTTTGCTAAAATTGTACTAACTTGATACATGTGACTTTTTAAAAAAATTGAATTTCTTTGTCCTTTCATTTCACGTACCATTGAATTTTAAATCGAATTAAAATGGATAGATACTAAATAAATTTTTAAAATAGTCATTTCATTTCATATAGGCTCATGTGAAAAAAACTATAACACATGCAAAATAAATAGAAATCATAGTAGTCAGGATGCCTTGATTGAAAGAAAGGGAAAGTACATGCTTTAAATTTAACAAAAAAAGAGAGGAGAACAATTGTGATACTACAGCAAAACTGTCGTTATTCTTTTTGAGTTATTTTTAAAAATTTGCTTTATTAAAAAAAAGGAGATTGGCCTTACAGCCTTTTTGATTTTTAAAAAAAAAAATAATTTTGTATAAAAAAAATACAACGTAAATGTGTTCCTTATTACTTTGTCCTTTTACGTTAATTTTTTTTAATGAAAGAAATTAATATAAATATTTTTTATTTAATACAAAGCATTATAAATATTGTAAACTACGTAAAAGTACTAATAATAAATATTGTAAGTGCAAGCCTAAAACTAGTAAATCTGACCGCTTTTAAAAAAATTGTTTTATTAAAAAAAAAGGTAAACTGCAATGAAAGTACAAATACGTCAATCTAAAGTTTATAAAAGATAATCTGATTTATAAAATAAAATTTAAAAATATCAAAAAGTACAAATTTGGGTCAACCCAGTAGTCATTTCAAGTTCATGTAAATAACACGACAAGCTAGGGGATTATAGGATCATGTGATAACTTTTTTAATATTCTGATATATAAAATAAACTTTTAAAAAAATCAAAAAGTACAAATTATAATTTTTTTACAATTTTTTTTTTGAAATTTGCTTTCTAAAAAAAATTCAACGTAGTAACAGTATGACATACATTCTAAAATTGCTTTGCAAACGAAAAAAATGTTTCAGCATGTGTATAAATGGTGTCAAAAATTTTTTTGTTTCGCAACCATTTGAAATGGCGTTCAAACTGACATTTGCTATAAAAAAAAAGCTAACACATTTGCTTTATAAAAAAAGAATTTAAAATTGTTTCGACGCCATTTGAAATGGCGTCAAAAAAAAATCTTTCAAGATATTATTTGACAAATCCATTCCATACTTGCTTAAAAAAAAATTAAAATTCAAACGCCATTTGAAATGACGTTCCACCTCTATTCTTTATAATATGATAGCCTGACATCTATTTCCATCCACATTTGCTTTTTTAAAAAATAAAAATAAAAATAAAAATTCAAGCGCTATTTGAAATGACGTTCCACCACTATGTTTTATAACATGATAGCCTGACATCTATTTCCATCCACATTTGCTTAATAATTTTTTTTCTTCCTACGTCATTTCAAGTAGTGTTTAATTTTTTATTTTCATTTTTACTTTCCACAAAAATAAATTATTAAATTTTTACCAAATTTTTTTTTATCAAATTTTAAAAAATAAATATTGTTTAAAAAATAAATTTATTTTAAAAAAAATCAGATAAACAAAAGAACAAAATTAGACATTAAAATGCTCATCATTCCAAACGGCATTTCAAGTGGCTTTTAGCCAATTTTCAGAAAACCCAACAAAATTGGATGTAAACTAGAAAGCCGAACATGGATTAGGCTATTTTTAGAATTTACTCATTGCTGCCAGGTACCAAACCCTAGCCCAAATGAGTTACTTACTCTGTTTCTTTCTTAAACTGCATTTATATAGTAGATATGGTGTCTACATTCATTTAAGTTTTTTTTTGCTACGTGGGTTTCTGATTATTAGTGATTGTGAATATCTTCAAAAGATTAGATTTTGTTTTGTTGGGTGTTTTGGTTGTGTCTATGGGCTGTCATCTGGGTTCAGTCATGCTTAGTCTTTTTTGGGTTATTTTGGTATGGGAAAATTTGATTTTAATGTGCATTTGTGGTTGTTAATTCAGTATGATTTTTATTGGGTTACTTTTTGTTTGATTTTGTTTTTTTAACTGATGGTTTGCTGCAGTTGTGGATTACTTGCTTGTATCTAATCGAAAATTTATGTTTTTAGTTTTAAGGACTTTATATTGCTTATCTATTTTGGAATTGAAACTTTTTCTCATGGATATTTGGGTTCTTGGTAATGGGCATTTCTACTCTGTTTGGTATAATGGTATATTCATTTTTTTTGTTGGATGCTCTTATTAATTGAATAATCTGCTATATATGGATGTGAATCTTGACTAAATCTAGTCGTTGTCCAATTGTTTGATGTTCATTTATTATTTTCCATGCCAACTATTTATAATTTAAACATGCAATTATATCTGCTTAGACATTCTTGTGTTGGGTTTCAGATTTTTCATAGTGTTACAGGACCAATTTTATGTTCTACATTATTTTATTTAGGTTGTAGATGGTGAAAATTAACACCAACTGGCAAAAGGGAAGGATCCAAAGAACTGCAGCTGTTATAAGTTCTGTTGTTCTGTTGTTCTGTTGTTATAGTTTAGCTTGTCTTGGAGGACTTTCTAACTGTCTAACACAATAGTAGGTGCAAATGCAATGCTATTTAAATTGTTATTCTAGTTCGATGTATGATATTTGACAACAGAGAGGACATCAAGTTTTTTTTTTGAATGAGTTTGGATTAGGTGCTCATAAAGTCGCGCTAAATACCCGTTATGAGAGCAGCACCACTTATTCTCTATATTGGCTGAGCTTCCAGTTAAGTTGAGATGTAACCTCTTTACTTAAAAAATACATATAACAATTTCTTGGCACTCGTATTAGATTTTTATTAGCAACATCTATGCTAAATACACAATTAGTCTGAATATACTTGTGTTAAAAAAAACAAACAAACTAGCATACATTATTATGATATTCTTTTGATTTTTTTTTATTGATTATGATGGATCTGTTGTGTTTGATTTTACTGTTTGTGTAATATTCGTGAATTTTATGAATAATATTAACAATTAAATTAATAAAGATTTAAATATTTATGTGAATATAAATATATATTGTTGTGACATGGGATGAGATAATTCAATTAAATTGAGATAAGTATATAATAAGCGAGAAATATGATGGAAATGATGAAAATCTTAGTGTCGACGTTGGGAAAAAAATCCGCGGGTCGGGTCACAACCCGGATCTTTCTCTCTTTCTAAGTTATCTCTACCCTTACTATTTTTATTGCGAAAAAAGTTTTGAAAAGTTTTTTAGGAAAAGGCCAACATGTATCATGTCGACGATTGAACGTTTTACAGAGTCACCAATTGGTAGATCTGAAATGGTTGTACCAACTCAATTGAGTTTTATTTGAAAGAGGCCCAATTATTAGACTGTGCCAAAACTTGATCTTTGAAACTGAAGTTTTGAGCGCGGGGGCTTGGTTAAGTGTGGGGAAGGTGTTAGGCACCCCACAACTCCCGTGTAAACATGGTACAGTATTTTTTTAATATTTTCTTAAAAAACTAAAATGTGCGTGTGAATGTTGTTTGAAAATTGGGCCTATGTTTGATGTAAAGCATATCTTATGCATCGTTGAACCTATATACGAAGAGTTTGATTTGATTTGCAAAAAGTCTTTGATTTAATTTGCAAAAGTGTTTTGATTTGATTTACAAAAGCTTATCTTTTCGAAAAGATTATTAAAATGATATTTTGAAAGAAAGTTTTCAAACCCTTACGCTAACATAGGAATTGAAGCATATCGATACTTCAGTTTTATCATTTTAGCCTTAAGGCTCAATTTAAATGGTGATTGTCGGGCTGCGAAGCATCCTCGACCCCAACATATATACAAATGTTGGTCTCCTCATGGGCATGATAGCCATCGGAGGGACTCTGACACGATAAATTATTATTTTTTACTATGTTGAGATCTTAAATCCGGATAACAGTTTAAAGGTCTTTGATATATACATTTTTACAGAAAAACTGACAGGGTACATTTGTAAAGTGGAGTTTGTCTATCGTGAAAATCAGATTCTAATCAGTTTGATCATGAACCCCATGATTTCTAGGCTCACATATGAGTAGCCAAAAAACTTGCACAGCTCAAAGTTGTACAGAAAAAAAGAAATATATCCCAAATGTCGCCAGAACCAAGGATTCATCAGTAAATCCTGGTTCGCATCTGGCCGAATCATCTCGTTCCCACTAGATAGCAATCTAAGGGCCACGAGGTAGTTTTTATATCTGAAATTAGAAAAATACTAGATTTAAATAAATCTCAGTCATTCTAGCTTCCCGGTTTCGTCTGTACCGATTTGGAACCGTTTGAAAGCTAGAGTTAGCGAGATTTAAATAAATCTAGTTCGTCCGTAGATATGTTAGTGCCGATTCATATAAATTGAATATTTAAAGCAATAATTTAATAAAAGCGAGTAAAATAATATATATACAATTATCCATACAAAAGCTGTAAAGAAGGATAGGTTTTCACATCGGTGCCTGGACATATATATATATATATATATATATATATATATATATATATATATATATATAAAAGCTGTATAAAAGCTACGGAATGATCCAGGCTGGACAGAATTGAAATATATATAGAAAAACCGTAGAAAGGGCGATGGGTTTTCACGCTTGTGCCCGTACTGAAATATAAATGTACAGAAATGTAGTTAACCAAGACTGGGAAGATAACCAGTGTGGTGAAGGCTGCTTATATATGCATAAATATATATAAAAACAGTAAAAAGGCTATAGAATAATCCAGGCCGAACTGAAATGTAAATGTACAGAAAAGTAGTCAACCAAAACTAGGAAGATAACCAGTGGTGGTGAAAGTTGCTTATATATATGCATAAATATACATAAAAACAGTAAAAAGGCCACATAAAAATCCAGGCCGATTGAAATATAAATATATATATAGAGACAGAAATGTAGTCAACCAAGACTGGGAAGATAACCCGGTGGTGGTGAAAGCTGTTTATATATGCATATTTATATATAAAAACAGTAAACTACCGCGAATTTGACATCCGGGCTTGACAGAATTGAAAAGTTAGTATATATACAGTTAAATATATACAAACAAAAGCCAAACCCGGAATGGGAAGATAACCCAGTTCGGCGAAGTTGCTAATAACGAAGATGCAAGTATATGCAAGCTGCTGAAAGCGACGGATCGTTAATCCGAGTTGTAGAAATGTCAGAAAATGCGTTGAGGTACTAAAATGTACCAAAGGTTGACGAAAACGGCCATGGAACTGAGTTCCGGGCATATTTAGAAAACAAAAATTAACGTGCAAGTGTATAAAAGTACGAAGTAGTAGTATTGACTTGCTGATCGTAAAAATACTCACAATGGACTGCTACACTGGCTTTTTGCCAAATTATAGGTTTTAAACGTTCGAATCTACCGGTTATTTTCTGATATGTGATAGTATGTGGGTATATCTACGTGTTAGAGTGAAAAAATTTGGGTTTGGAAGACAAGAAATTGGACAGAAAACCAAACGGGTAGAGGTTCGAAGCGTTTCGGAATTCTTAAAATGAGGGGGGGGGGCACCTCATATATATAGGCCAGGGAGCCTCCACTTTTCCTGCTGTTCCCGCAGGAAGAGGTGCGGCTCCCTGTGGTGGGGCCCATATGGTGCGTTTTGTCATCTCGAAATACATGCACTTCGAGCAACACTAGGTCGAAGTCAAAACTTTCTAACTTTTGATCAGAGCGTTCGTTTGAGGCGTGCGATACCTTTCCGGAAAGCCCTCGCCTAGAGTGTCACAATGACATGAGATAAAATATTTTTTGGGTCCAAGAAGACGGGTTCATAACCAGGTCTTCGATTCTCCACAGTTTGTCGGTTGAGATATCTTGCGCTGTTTGCACTCGGGATCATCGTTATGATTCGTTCGGACCTTGGTGGCATCAATTCGGCTTGACCTTGACCGAATCGGCTTAGAGTTGATAAAATGACTATTTTCCCCCTCCCGGGGTTGCCCTTAGTGTCGGCATGACCTTTGGTTGACTTCCGGGAGTTGTTTCCAAGACTTGGATCCTATTCGAGTCTATTTGTCCTTAATGTTGTCTCTGAGGCTGACTTGGTTGCTCCAGGTTTTTCTATGTAGATGTTGTGAGGCTTCATGTTTGCTCTTAAAGTTGACCTGACTTCCTGGGTTGAGACCGGGGATGACCTGTACCTCTCGGGTTGCGACCGGGGCTGATCTATACCTCCCGGGTTGAGACCGGGGCTGACCTGTACCTCCTGGGTTGAGACTGGGGATGACCTGTACCTCCTGGGTTGAGACCGGGGCTGACCTGTACCTCTCAGGTTGAGACCGGGGCTGACCTGTACCTCCCGGGTTGAGACCGGGGCTGACCTGTACCTCTTGGGTTGAGACCGGGGATGACCTCTACCTCCTAGGTTGAGATCGGTGATTACCTGTACCTCCCGGGCTGAGATTGGGGCTGACCTGTACCTCCTGGGTTGAGACCGGGGCTGACCTGTACCTCCCAGGTTGAGACCGGCGCTGATCTGTACCTCCCGGGTTGAGACCAGGGCTGACCTATACCTCCTGTGTTGAGACCGGGGCTGACCTGTACCTCCCAGGTTGAGACTGGGGCTGACCTGTACCTACCGGGTTGAGACCAGGGCTGACCTGTACTTCCTGGGTTGAGACCGGGACTGACCTGTACCTCCCGGGTTGAGACTGGGGCTGACTTGTACCTCCCGGGTTAAGACTGGGGCTGAGTTGTACCTCCCGGGTTAAGACCGAGATTGATCTGTACTTCTCGGGTTGAGACCGGGGTTAACCTGTACGTCCCGGGTTGAGTCTGGGGCTGACCTGTACTTCTCGGGTTAAGACTGGGGCTGACCTGTACTTCCCGGGTTGAGACCGGGGTTGAGTTGATGGCCCGGTATTGAGACCGGGGTTGAATGGATGGCCCGATATTGAGATCGGGGTTGATTTGATGACCCAATATTGAGACCGGGGTTGGGTTGATGGCCCGTTATTGAGACCTGAGGTTGAACTGATGACCCGTTATTGAGACCAGGGTTGGTTTGATGACCCGGTATTGAGACCGGATTTGAGTGGATTAGAAAGATTTGCCCTCCTATAGTGTTAGTAACAGGGAAAGAAAATTTCGAGTGTCTACAGATGCCCCTCTTTATCATGTTCACGGAACGCAGTGAAATGGACAGGATAAAGATTAGTAGACACTAGAAATACAAATGCAGAGGGGAGGCAATACATGATATGGTATGTCATGGGTTTCAGATACCTTCGATGGGGTAGGTTTATCACTGATTAATTATGTTAGCTTCTTGCTGAGGATAACATTATTCATGATAACCCTTGGGATGGCATTGTCAGCAGGTTGCTGGTAGGACATCCACTGACAGGTTATCAGAGTTAGGCTGCTAATGCAGACTGTTCTCATCTCGTTTTGCTGGGGAGATCACTAATAGGCTACCGCAAATTATTTTCGTCACTTTCTGATGGGGATGACATCATCTATGATAGCTTAGGTGACTCTAATGAGGACGACATTGTTGCCGCTGAGTTGTTCCAATGAGTGCTCCCGATGCCTATCTTGCCGATAATCTACACCGGTAGTTCGCAACAGTAAGTTGAATCACCACTTCATCTCGGTGCTCCCTCTAAGGTTGTGTATAACAGATTCCATCATCAGGGATGGACTGATATATTGCTTCCACCATCGAATTTCTCCCGATGCTTCGCTGAGTTGTGCCAACGGCTGAGACGTTGCTGGGGTTGAGCCAACGGCTAAACTGTCATAAGTCTGTACCCAATGCTTCGCTGGGATTGTGCCAACGGCTGAACTGTCTTGGTCTGTATCCGACGCTTCGCTAGGGTTGAGCCAACAGCTAAACAGTCTCGGTCTGTACCCGATGCTTCGCTGGGGTTGAGCCAATGGCTAAACTATCTCGGTCTGTACCCGACACTTTGAAGGTGGCAGTTTTTAGCAGTTTTGCGCAGTTTTTCGACAGTTTTTTAGGCAAATTTTTTTTAAAAGCCAGAGCGTGTAATTTTGACTTTACTGGGGATTTTTGACTGACCCATTCATGCTTTAGGACTTTAGCTTTTGAAAATATGCAGTTTTGACTTTACTGGGTATTTTTGACTGACCCATACATGTTTTTAGACTTAGAAGTGCATAGAGCACTGATTAAAAATAATAAGCCATAGGTTTTAGGCTTACCACACCCTTTCTGAGGTGATTTGGAGACTTTGTCCAGGTGATGGACAGAGATAGACCCGGCAGTGCTAGCAGGGTAGTTTCAGGCGTTAGACGTAGGCGAGCTTCTGATGTTCCTCAGCCACGTCCAGCTCGGCCGCCTCGCACACTAGCAAAGTCGGTGATTCGTTCAGCCCAGGACGAGCAACCGATTGATATTGATGATGAGCAGGCTCAGTTTGCTGCTCCTGCCCCTGCTCAGGCACCACAAGCTGAGGTTCCGGGCATTGTTGTGCACACCCAGGAGCTTTTGGGAGAATTGAGTCATCATCCATCGAGATTTCTTCATGCCAATGAGGTGACTTGAAGTTTTCTTCTTTATGGATTCTCTTTCTTTCTTTTGCCATTCTCGGGGCACAGGTTTCTGACATGGGTTGGTTTTTGATGTAGGTTTCTGGCTGTATGCAGCCTTGAGGGAACTGGTTCAACGTGCACTCCATGTACCATACTTTGCACCAGGACTATAGGGATATCGTGGATGGCTGGGGGTTTCAGGCCTTCTTTTCTATTCTTCCCCGCCGTTGCCCCTGGGGGTATATGAGGGCTTTGTCTTAGCGCTGGTTCTACCAGACTTAGTCCCTTCATTTGTTGGATTGTGAGGTGATGATGACCCCTATGGATTGGAGGTTCATCACTGGCATTGAGTTTGAGGGTGAGTCAGTGCCTGTCGTGGCTGACATCACACCTATTGTCGTTCGATCCCTGTTAGGAGTTCCTACGATGACGATCAAGGGTCGGATGGTCCGATCTGGTCCCCTGAGTATAGATGCCCAGAGTGGGGCTTTACTTGAGCCTCTGCCTGATGATCAGAAGGTTAGGGATCGCATCTTGAGGCGATTATTTCTGGTGATCATCAGAGGTTATTTTGTGGCGGACAACTCCTCGACTGTGGTTTTTGCCCTGGTCAATGCTACCTGACATGTAGAGCGCCTCAGTGACTTTGATTGGGGTTCCTACACCTTTGCCTATTTTCTTCGGGGCATGCGCATGCTTTCGAAGGGTTTGACGGAGGCTTGGTTAGGGTTCTACCTGTTTCTGCTGGTGAGTACATATTTCTTGTACCTTTTTGATTTCTGCATTTATATTTGTCAGTCTTGGTCACTGAGGACTTTTGATATTTACGTGGCCTGTTCTGGGCATATGAGAGTCTTCCTTGCCTATGGCCCGCCACTGCTTTAGGTCTGGAGACCTATCCTCGAGGACGGCGTTGGCATCACTCCACTTTGACAGAGGTCCCTGTTGCTGAGGGATTCACCCATTCCCGCCTATAGCTGGAGCTTTTGACGGTTAGATCAATCTTCTGGATGTCGTATACCTCCGAGTTTTTGGCTGTTGGATTGAGGGAGGCTTCCCCACTGGTCGGGAGTTTGTATAGTCGACCCGTAGAGTCCCGTTGTTGACAGAGGGAGGCTGGGAGCTCTATCTAGGAGAGTGTGCGATCAGGAGCATTACAGGGCAGATCCGCATTCCCATTATTCCTCCTGCTTGGCATCATTGGCCATTGATCCTGCCACTAACAGATATCCTTATGGAGGGCATAGATGGCTTTACCCTATCAGAGGGCCCTTATAGCCAGGAGTCATTTAGCAGCTGGTGGAGTCCTCGCACGATTGGAGCTCAGACTCGAATTACCCAATTTATGGCAGACATGGTGCCCGGGTCTGTTATGATGAAAGACTGGATAGCTTGCCTCAGGGAGACGAGTCATTTGGACCAGATCACAGGATTGACCCAGTAGTTGGAGAGAGCTCACTTGTTTATCAGGCATCTTGGCAGAGATCCGTCAGAGGCATCTTCTTTTGACCCTTCCAGCTCAGGAGCGGGCCCCTCTTCAGGTCCAATTTTAGTAGTTTTGCAGGGGGCAGATCCTTTCTTGTACAACCCAGATATGCTTGATGACCGCGACTTTGTGTCCACGGAGGTGATGGAGCAGGTTAACCACCTGAGCGTAGATATTTTGGATCTTTTTGAATAGCTATTGTAGCTATATCTTTTGGTCGGCCACTGTTTTGGCTATTTGGGCGCTGTGCCCCATTTTGATAGATCACTGTTAGTAGTTGGATGGTGATGCCCCAAATTCCTGTACTTTTTATTCTGTATTATATTATCAGACAGGGATGATGCTTGTAGTAGATAGTTTGTTATAGATATGCATGATATTTCCTATCTATTGCATCATGTTTATCATTGTCATTATGCATATATTATGTCATGTGTATGCATTTAGATAGATGAGTTTAGATTTGACCCCTAGATGGTCTTGTGATACGGTGATACAGATGGCATCGTTTACCGTTAGCCGTATCGAGCATTAACCACCATCTGAGGTGTCATTGTCATTGAGATTGTGGTATGAGAGCCTGCCTTTCCCAGCTAGAGGGACAGTTGATCAGAAGCTGGGGCATTCATTGGCCCTCGCAGACTTTCAGGTGCCATATGGATTTATGGATGGCATTTTATCCTGTTGGATACCTGATAGACAGGTTTTTCATTTCGAGCTCCACGAGTTGACTCCGACTCTTGAGGAGTACCAACGATTCACTGGCTTGGCTTTAGAGGCGCCATGTGCTCGCACGGCGATTAGTGACATGAGGAGATAATTTATACGGATGTTGGGTCTCCGTCAGAGCGTAGTGATGGAAGAGATTATCTCTGGACGCGTTATCTCCATCGAATTTTTGATCGATTGCTTTGGTGAGCTCGACAGTTATGATCGACATGCCGGGGATTTTATTATGTCAGCAGAGGTGTGGAATTTGGCCAGGATAGACATTTTGATGATGTGCATTGTATCCTACGTATATATACCGCTGCGCTTGGACCACTTGGATGTGGGATTGATAGTTGTGGTTCGGGCCCTTAGGCAGGGTAGCACCATTATACCGATGATATTGGCTGAGACGTTGAGGTCCGCCACTCACTGCATTACCCACCCAGAGGGGTTTTTCAGAGGCAGTTCGATCTTGTTGTATATATGGCTCATGTCCCATATCCGACTGATTGGATTTTTCAGGCATCAAGGATATTATTTTCCCATGAAATATCTATGTCATACTCCTTTCAGCCGACAGAGTGTACCGATTCAAATACATGATCAGCATTTCTGTCTGACATTGCACATCCATTTTCAATTTTTCCGTGCGCAGGGCTAGTCTCCTCTTATAGCTTCATCACCCATGCATCTGGCATGAACTATTTGCCCCTAGCAGGATTGAGGGGAGTGACTACTTATCATCCTCTAACTGTTATGGGCCAGTTCGATCAGTTTCAGAGCCTGCATCTGTTTTAGGGGGCTATTGATCAGAGGATGCCAGCTTTGTCTATGTCATCTGCTGATTTAATCCTAGTATAGAGTGTTAGACTCACAGAGAGAGGGCTGATTTCTCCAGTAGCCATCCAGATTATTTTCCAGAGTACTTGGCGTGGTTGGAGGCAGATATAGCATCAGCTGCATTCATCCAGTTAGCTGCTATAGTGGACTCAGACGAGGAGGAGCCTATGGAGGATCCTGAGTCTCCTACTGAGGATAAGTTATTCATGGGTTTGACAGCAGCACTAGTTAGTGATCCGCTGATTGTTCCTACCAGAACAGATCCCGCTTTGGCAGACTTACTAGCCCGGATGACCTTTGAGATGGATCTGGCTAGAGCTCTGATGTTGACCGCCTTGTCTAGCAGAGATATAGCTTTGGCTGAGAGAGATGCGGCTCGAGCCGCTCAGGATGTAGGATTGATTGAGCGAGAGGCGATACGATCTGCCACAGACGCAGCTTTTGTTGAGATCGAGTAGACTTTGATTGCTAGGGATGCAGCTTTTGTGGAGAGGGATGAGGCAATAGCTTCTTGGGATTTCCATATTGCCGACAGTACTGCTCTTCGATCTTCTACTCATGGTCTGGTTACCGAGATGAGTGCATATATTGATGACCATAGTGCCACACTGCAGATGATTGTGGATGTTTTGAGCCGTATGGAGGTAGAGGGTATTGCACTTGCAGCTGCTCCTCCATCTTCAGAGAGAGATGCCATGTTGGCATTGCTGGCCCCCTTATCCTTGGGTCTATAGACTAGCTTTATTTTTCCTGCAAATACTAGATCTGTCATTTTTGTCATGCACAGGATACTATGTATATATCAAACAGTGTTATATATTAGAGAAATATATTTTTGATTCAGTTCCCTATTTGGATATGTATTGTCATGGCTGAGTGATTACCACTTCTTTCATGACTCGCTGTTGTTGATGTATCTTGAGCTTCTCCTGGATGGACTGACAGTTGAGATGTAAGAGAATATCTCAGATGGGCTTGTTGATCAGGGTAGCTTGATAGGATTTAGCTTTTATATGGCTTTGGTGTCTTGAGACTGGTTTTCATTGGTTTTTGTTTTTTCTTGAAGGTTAAACCGCACCGTAAATGGCTGCCTACATACTCCCGGGTGTAGGGAGATCAGGACATTCGTAGTTCAATTTTGTATGAGAGAGGTTTGAAAAGTATTTATCTTGGGATTTGAATTTGGTTTGATGAGTTTTGAATTTTTATTTGGTTTGACTGCACCATAAATGACTGCCTATGTACTCCTGGGTGTAGGGAGATCAGGTCATTCGTAGTTTCGGCTTTCTAGTGAAAAACCAAACCTGATTTGATTTGTAGGACCCGGATGCGGGCATGCATGTGCTTCAGACATAGTACCTTTTTATGGTGTCTGAGTTGATGAGTTGGGGAAATTCGCTCCCGTCCATCTCTTGTAGTCTGATAGCTCCTTCCTCTCAACATCTCCTTGACAATGAAAGGGCCTTCCCAATTAGGGGTGAACTTTCCTTTGGTTTCATCTTGATTGGCCAAAACTTTCTTCAGCACCAAGTCGTTTTCTTTGAATTGCCGTATTCGGACTTTCTTGTTGTTGGATCAAGCAATCCTTGTTGATATAACTGCCCGTGAAAAATGGCTGTAGCCCTCTTTTCATCTATCATGGACAGTTGGTGATACCGGTCTTGCAACCACTGATCTTCGTCCATCTGAGCGTCTATTAACACTCGCAAGGACTCCATCTCTACTTTTATGGGAAGGACTGCTTCCATGCCATAGACCAATGAAGAGGGGGTAGCCCCAGTAGAGGTGCGCATTGACGTCCGTATGCTAACAGGGTTAGAGGCAGCAGGTCAGGCCATTCTTTGTGATTGCCGGACATTTTCTGCATGATCTTTTTGATGTTCTTATTGGCCGCTTTGACAGCACCATTCATCTTAGGTCGATAGATGACAGAATTGAGATGTTTGATGTGGAACTTACTGCACATTTCTTTCATTATTTGATTGTTCAGGTTCTTGGCGTTGTTTGATACGATCACCTCCGGTTGTCCATATCGACAAACAACATTGTTTTTGATGAAACCAATGATGATCTCTTTGGTGACTTTGGGAAAAGAGGCTGCTTCAACCCACTTGGTGAAGTAGTCAATCATGGTGAAGATGAATCGATGCCTATTGCTGGCTTTTGGTTCTACTGGACCGATCACATCCATTGCCCACATGGAGAAAGGCCATGGTGAACTCATGCTGTGTAGCTCATTTGGGGGAGCATGTATGGCATTTCCATGTACTTGGCATTGAAAGCATCTCTTGACGTGATCATCACAGTCAGCTTTGAGCGAGATCTAATAATGTCTTCTTCTTAATATCTTCTTGGCCAGTAGGTGACAGCTCATATGTGGACCACAGACTCCACCGTGGATTTCATCCATCAGTCTCTGGGCTTGCTCTTTATCAAGGCATCTTAACAAACCTATTCCAGAATCCCTTTTGTATAGTGCATCTCTGCTCAGATAAAACTTTATAGCCATCTTGTGAATCCGCTTTCGCTCAAATTGGCTTGCCCCAATGGGTGTAGATCCATCTCGGAGATATTCCTTAATATCTTTAATACCAAGGCTGTTTGATAGGAGGTATTTCATCTGATATGTCTCCAATGTAATTCTCGTATTTCGGGGCCTTCTGATTTATGAATTTAATGCAGGGAAATCCACTCTTATCGGATATGAGGATCAAGGATGCTAACGTCGCTAATGCATCAGCGAAGTCATTCCTACCCCGAGGAATATGGATGAAGGTTATGTCTTCAAATTCCAGGGATATTTTGACTACTTGCCGATGATAGGGCAGCAAATGCAGTTCTTTGGTGTGATATGCCCCAATAGTTTATCTGATGACCGACTCAGAATCTCCAAAGACCAGTAAATATTTGATACCCATGGATTGGGCTAGTTTCAACCCCATTATACAACCTTCATACTTGGCTGTGTTGTTGGTGTTGCCAAATTGAAGTTTGGTAGCTACAGGATACTATTCTCCTATACCAGAGATAAGGACTGCCCCAGCTTTGGCACCTTCCATGTTTATTGCTCCATCGAAATACATTTTCCATGGTTGGACTGTATTCTCTTGTTGGAGTTGTTGAATGGTCATGATCCCATCATTCGGGAAATAAGTCTCCAAGGGCTCGAACCCTCCTGAAGGTGCTTCAGTTAATTGATCTGCAATGCCTTGACCCTTGATCAACTTCTGAGTCACATAGACAATGTCGAACTGTTGTAGGATCAACTGCCATTTGGACAGTCGACAATTCAACATTGGCTTGTTGAATACGTACTTGAGGGGATCCATGCGGGATATGAGGTAGGTCGTGTGCCCATGCAAATAGTGTTGCAACCTCATGGCTGCCCATGCTAACGTACAACATATTTTCTCGATCAGGGTGTATTTCTGTTCACCGCTGCTAAATCTTTTACTGATGTAGTAGATGGCTCTCTCCTTGCTACTATCATCCTTCTGTCCAAGCATGCAGCCCATTGCATTGGCATTGACGGACAGGTATATGAACAAGGGAACTCCATCCCTCGGGGGTACCAATACAGGTGCTTTGGCCAGCTGTTTTTTATGGCAAGGAAAGCTTTCTGACAATCCTCATTCCATTTGATGGAGGAATTCTTCCTTAGTAGTTTGAAGATGGGTTCACAGGTTGCTGTGAGCTGGGAAATGAATCGGCTTATGAAGTTGATTCTCCCTAGAAACCCACGTATCTCCTTCTCTGTTTGAGGTACTGGCATTTCAGTGATGGCTTTGATCTTGGTAGGGTCTAGATTCGATGCCTCGATTACTCACCAAGAATCCTAACAGCTTGCCTGCTTTGACGCCAAAAGCACATTTGGCGGGATTTAGCTTGAGGTTGTACTTACGCAACCTGTTGAACAGCTTCCTGAGATGGTCAATGTGATCATCCTTCCTCTGGAATTTAATGATGATGTCATCCGCATAGACCTCTATCTCCTTGTGCATCATGTCATAAAACAGGGCCATCATGGCTCGTTGATATATGGCTCTGGCATTGATGAGGCCGAAGGATAGTCGCCTATAGCAGAAGGTTCCCCAAGGATTGATGAATGCTATTTTCTCCCGGTCTTCTTCAACAACCATGATCTGATGGTAACCAGTAAAGCAATCAACGAAGGAATACATGTCGTACTGTGCCGTATTGTCGATCAGGATGTGGATGAAAGGTACTGGGAAATTGTCCTTGAGGCATGCTTTGTTTAAATCCCTGTAATCCACGCATACTCGTACTTTCCCCCCGGGTTTAGGTACGGAAACTATGTTTGAAAGACACTCTGGGTATGTTGATACCATGATGATTCCGGCTTTGAATTGTTTCACGACTTCTTCTTTGACTTTTAGACTCCATTCAGGTTTCAATCGCCTGAGCTTTTGCTTGACTGGCTTGAATCCATATTTGATGGGCATTCGATGGATGACAATGTCAGTAGACAGGCCAATCATGTCTTCATGTGACCATGCAAACACATCCTGGAACTATGTTAGGAGTTCAATCAGGTTGGATTTTTGGTCTTGGGTGAGGTCTATACCTATCTGGATTTCTTTGATGTTTTCGGAGGTTCCTATGTTGATAGTGGTGGTTTGGTCGAGTTTTGGTTTGGGTTTATCTTCGACCCATTCTTTGATCTCCTCGGGCACCTCATAGTCATCTTCCTCCTCTTGATCAATATCCATCAAGCCAAAGTTTAGTTCTACATCAAAGTTGTAGTCACTTTGACAGGTTGGCATCTCATTAACAGAGACAAACACATCTAATGCTTGAGTCCTGAAAACAAAAATGCTTTCATTTTAATATATACAACTACTTAAATATACAGAGCATTTGGCAAAGCATGACAAAAGTTACTGCTATAGCTGTGCAATCAAAAGTAAGCAGTAAGTGAAAGCATGTTTAAAGGGCAGATGGACTCTCTGCCCCTTTACCCTTTTTGACTGAGGTAAGGGTCACTGTTCCAGTTATCCAAGGCTAGATCCTTATGAACAGGGAGGATCACAGATTGGTGATCATTCGCCTCATCTCGAATGATGACTAAGACATCCTTTGAAATAGGGCCGGGGTTTTTCTTTGAACTGCACCCTTTTCCTTTCTTGATGTGAGGAATTTGAATTTGATCCTGATTGTCGCTGTCAGGGATCTCATCATTCATACCCTCGTAGTTTATGATAACTCGCATGTTAGCAAATGGGTCTCGTCCTTCGCACAGGATCTTTTTTTTCCCTTTTTGCTATCCATCTTGGATCTGGGAGTTGTTCTCTCACTTGCTGGTATAATGGGAGGAAATAACATGGTTGATACCATAGCTAGGATTTTCCTCATGGGTTTCAGCCATCCAACAC
Organism: Panax stipuleanatus; assembly: GCA_020205555.1. Lineage (NCBI taxonomy): Eukaryota > Viridiplantae > Streptophyta > Magnoliopsida > Apiales > Araliaceae > Panax > Panax stipuleanatus. The sequence goes on along the minus strand of CM035123.1, from coordinate 61,448,312 downwards.
CCATAAGGTTCGACAGCAAAATTGTGGAAGCATGAGCCTTAGGATGCTTATATGGATTCCGACGGCTTGACCCGGATGAATAACCCAATCTGGCTCTCCCAGTCTGACTCGGGACTTGCACTGGACTCTTGATACCTTGCTGATTCTTTCCTAACCCTTCTTCAGATTGGAAATCTAAAGATATCATCTCTTGGCCCACTGTCATCACTTCAGGGGAGACTTTAGGCTTCAAAGCTGGTGCTCCGATAGGTAGATACTGAGTATCACTCACTTTCAGAGCTTGAAAACTTGCAGGTTCAGTCCTTGCATCAAGGCTGATCACCGGCATATTTCCCTATAGGCAGGCAAGGTATTCTGGTTCGGCATTGACCGTGATTAGGTTGCCGTTGATAATGTATTTGAGCTGTTGATAGAGGGTGGATGGCACTGCCCCTGCCATGTAGATCCATGGCCTTCCCAACAACTAGTTGTATCCAGTGGCTGATGTTGAGCACCTGAAAGGACACATAGAAAGTGTGTGGGCCAATCTCTAATGGAAGCTCTATTTCTCCCATAGCTTGTCGGCAAGATCCATCGAAAGCCCGGATTACCACATGACTGGTTTTAATCCGATTCGGGTTGATCTTCATTCTCTCTAAGGTGCCGTAGGGACAGATGTTGAGGGATGATCCTCCATCTATGAGCACACCTCCGATCATATACCTGGAAGACATCACAAATATATGCAGGGACTTACGATGGCCCGTCCCTTCTGCAGGGATATCATCATCACTGAAAGATATCACATTGCTATTGAAAATGTGTTCTACCATATGACGAAATTTCTCGACATCCACGGTATATGGCAGATGAGCTTCTTCCAGTACTTTCACCATAATGTTGCGATGATCCACCGATGGTAAGACCAAATCTAGGATGAACATCTGTTTGGGTGCATCTTTCAAGCTTTGCACTATCTTGATTTCATTGTGTCCCATTTTGTTGAGGAATTCTTCAATTTTCTCTTCAGCCACCTTTTCTTTGGCTTTGATGACTGGTTTGATCACCCGCTGAGGTAGGTACAAGGGATTATCCTTTGGTATGATGGCAATGTTGTTTGAAGTGGAACATTCATCGCTCCCGTAGTTCCATAGAACCCTCTTCAGACTGATAATTGGATACTGAGGTCTGAAGGGCAAGATTAACGGCTCTGGTGCGGCCACCTTCATAGGATTTTATGTTTATTTGACCCCTTTCCCTAGAAGTACTACGGGTGTGAGGGTTGGTTCATTGTCATAGGACACAACAGCCACTGTATCCTGATTCCCTGCAGTGGGGATAAAGAGAGTGTGTTCATCTGGGAGGCCATAATCCCGATTCCCTCTTATCAATTCACCACTTTTAATCATATTCTGAATCAGGTTACGAAGTGTCCAGCAATCTTCAATGTCATGGCCGGGTGCATTGGAGTGGTACTGACATATTTGGTTAGGCTTGAATTTTCTGGTTCGAGGGTTCAGTGGAGGTAATAAGTCTGCAACCATTCCCTCGTTGATTAACATCTATAGGATTTCCTCCATCGGCTGGTTCAGGTTGGTGAAATTCCTTTGAAATAAAAATTTCCTGCCATCTCGGCAATTCTCATCTTTTGCCGTCTTGTTGGCCCAAGGCTCATGCTCATGAGATAGGTATTGATCCCTCCTGAGGATGGGACTGATCTCCAGTGTGGGAGGACGATTGGCGTTAGAGTGGTTGGCCTGTTTCATCATCTGTATGGTGATCTGATGCTGGTAGACGACCAATTCTGCTAACTGTTCAATTTGTTCCTTGATAGACTTTATCTCTTGCTCTATTAGGAATAGCCTTTCTAAAACTTCCCAACTGTCTGGATTGTTGTTGCTGGATGGAGTTGATTCTCCGACATATTGGAGGTATTTGGATCCTCCTCCATTTCTTATATTGATCATGTTGACACTTTCCTCTTTGTGCTAAGGGAGGGGATTGTGTTGGATGTGTGGTTGTTCTAGTTTAGTCACCACAATCTCTCCACTGTCAATCAGGTCTTGAATTTTATGCTTGAGAGACCAACAGTCTTGAGTGTCATGGCCCGAGGATCCAGAATGGTAAGCACACTTCTTACTTGGGTCGAAATTCTGTCCACCAGTGTTGGTTGGTGGAAGGAGCTGGATAATATTCTTCTACACCGTTAACAGCTTTAGCACATTCTCGAGTGAATCCCCTAGAGGGGTGAAAATTCTTCGACGCCTGACCTCCATATTGTTCTAAAATGGAGGGTTTGAAGGCTGTGCTAAATCTTAGAAAGGGGTATAGTTCCTCCTTTGAATGGGCATACTGTTTGACTCGCCTATTTGATTCTGTCCTTGTAATACTAAGGACACTTCTTTGTCTTTCTTCTTATGTACCCTCTGGGGATTACTTCCGTAATTTTCGGACTAGATATGCTCAGCAACAGCTTCGAGGGCGATTAAATCCTTTATCTTCCCGAACTTGAGCCCTATTTTTGCCATCTCGTCGTGTTTGATCATTTCAGAGAATGGTTTTCCTATGCCTGCTAGTAACCCTCTCGTAATATGGAGCTTCTTGGATGTCAATGAAGGTTATGACTATCTCAGTCTCAGTCATGGATGGGTAACTTGTGCCACAACCCGCCTCCATCGTTGAGCATACTCTCTAAATGATTCAGTATTTTGTTTTTTGATTTTAGTTATTTGGTATCTATCTGGAGCCAGCTGAGATTTGAAGCTTTATTGACTGAGGAAAGCATGGGCTAACTCTTCCCAACTGTGAATCTTAGAGTTGTCCAGACGAGCATACCAGGCTCTTGCCTCTTCGGTTAAACTTTTTTTGGAATAACTGCATTCGAAGTTTCTCGTCCTCTTCATAGGATCAAAGTTCTCCAATGAATACTTTCAGGTGGGTGTAGGGGTCTCCCAATCCATCGTATTTCTCAAAATCAGGAGTTCTAAATTTTTCAGGATAACGAGCCTAGGGAATATACAGAGGTCTGAATAATTGATACTGCCAAATGCCCTAGTCCCTTTGATAGACCGGAGAGTTTCTTCCATCTGCTGTACTTTCTTCAGAATGTCACTAGCTTCCTGTTCTTTGTTGAGGATGGTGATTTCAGGGGTTTTGTTGGTTGGATCCTGGTTTTGTGGTCCAAGAATCTGAGTTTCGGCTTTTTTGGTCTCTTGACCGCCACCACTACCACTAGGTGCTCCTGGTTCTGTGGGAGCTTGGGCTTGCTTTCCTTTAAGAGCCTTGCTCTGTTCTCTCAGGAAACTGGCCAATTCAGCTTTCTGATTCTTTAGTCCTTCGAACTCTTCCCTAGAGACGGGTGGATTCTGGCTGAGCACTGGAAGTCATGTCCGTGGATGGACTTAGTGCCTTCTTAGACTTAGATCTAGTTACAGGACCAATTTTTCACCTACAACAAAACGTAGGCGTGTCAATTTTCTGATGTAGGTAGAGGGATAGGATGCATGTCATGATGTGTTTTTATAGTTTTTTAATCTTATCCTACAAAACAGAGGTCAGTTGTTTTGATGACAGGATAACATGACAAGATGTATATGACAAGTAATGTAAATCTTTCATTATGATATTTACATTGTGTTCCTTTACATTTGGAATTGAAAACTTGACATTGAATTGAAAGAGGAAGGCATGAAGAAGCTTCCCATCGGATTTGGTTAATCAAAGGATGACCTATCTTAGGCTACTCTCGCGGCTTTTTGGTATGAAGGTCCCTAGATCATCGCAATCTACTAGAGGGGAAATTAATCCAATCTTTCAACTGGAGCGAATCTTGTGGTGCATTTTCATGAGCCCCTAGAGACTTAGTCATCCCTAGAGTCATTACTTATCACCGACAGGTTTTGCTTCCCGATGGACGAATCACACAACATACACTCACAAACATCTTGCCTTACCGTATGCATATGATGACATTGGTTCGAAGCACTAATATGGGTGCGAAGCACTAAAAAAGTAGGAAAGCATACGCAGCATTCATGCATTCATTCAATATAAAGACGCAACATTCACACATACATAGTTTTGAAAGAGAAATGTTTGAAAAGATTGGTGCGCGGCCTAAGCCCTCTACTGTTCCTAGCAGAGTCGCCACCTGTCGATGTCGGGAAAAAATCCGCGGGTCGGGTCACAACCCGGATCTTTCTCTCTTCCTAAGTTATCTCTACCATTTCTCTTTTTATTGTGAAAAAGGTTTTGAAGGGTTTTTTAGGAAAAAGCCAACATGTATCGTGTCGATGATTGAACGTTTTACAGAGTCGTCAGTTGGTAGATTTGAAATGGTTGTACCAACTTAACCGAGTTTTGTTTGAAAGAGGCCCAATTACTGGACACTGTCGAAACTTGATCTTTGAAACGAAGTTTTGAGCTCGGGGGCTTGGTTAAGTGTGGGAAAGGTGTTAGGCACCCCACAACTCCCGTGTAAATACGGTACCGTATTTTTTCAATATTTCCTTTAAAAACTAAAATGTTTGTGTGAATGCTGTTTAAAAATTGGGCCTATGTTTGATGTAAAGCATGTCTTAAGCATCGTTGAACCTATATACGAAGGGTTTGATTTGATTTGCAAAAAGTCTTTGATTTGATTTGTAAAAGTGTTTTGATTTGATTTGCAAAAACTTATCTTTTCGAAAAGATTATTGAAATGATATTTTAAAAGAAAGTTTTCAAACCCTTACGCTAACATAGGAATTGAAGCATATCGATACTTCAGTTTTATCTTTTTAGCCTTAAGGCTCAATTTAAATGGTGATTGTCGGGCTGCGAAGCATCCTCGACCCCAACATATATACAAATGTCGGTCTCCTCATGGGCATGATAGCTATCGGAGGGACTCTGACACGACAAACCATTATTTTTCACTATAATGAGACCTTAAATCTGGATAACCGTTTTAAGGTCTTTGATATGTACATTTTTATAGAAAGACTGGCAGGGTACATCTGTAAAGTGGAGTTTGTCTGTCGTGGGAATCAGATTCTGATCAGTTTGATCATGAATCCCACGATTCCTAGGCTAACATATGAGTAGCCAACAAACCTGCACATCTCAAATTTGTACAAAAAAAAAAAGAAATATATCCCAAATGTCGCCAGAACCAAGGATTCATCAGTAAATCCTGGTTCGCATCTGGATGAAGCATCTCGTTCCCACTAGATAGCGATCTAAGGGCCACGAGGTAGCTTTTATAACTGAAACTAGAAAAATGTAAGATTTAAATAAATCTCAGCCATTCTAGCTTCCCGGTTCCGTCTGTACCGATTTGGAACCGTTTGAAAGCTAGAGTTGACGAGATTTAAATAAATCTAGTTCACCCGTAGATATGTCAGTGCCGATTCATATAAAATGAATATTTAAAGCAACAATTTAATAAAAAAGAGTAAAGTAATATATATACAATTATATATACAAAAGCTGTAAAGGGCGATGGGTTTTCACACCGGTGCCAGGACTGGAATTAAAAAAATAAAATATATATATATATATATATATATAAATATATATATATATATATATATATATATATATATAAATATATATATATATATATATATATATATATATATATATATAATGATAAAAGCTTTATAAAAGCCACGGAATGATCCAGGCTGGACAGAATTGAAATATATATAAAAAAATAGTAGAAATGGCGATGGGTTTTCACGCCTGTGCCCGGACTGAAATATAAATGTATAAAAATGTAGTCAACCAAGACTGGGAAGATAACCCAGTGTGGTGAAGGCTGCTTATATATGCATAAATATATATAAAAGCAGTAAAAAGGCCACAGAATAATCCAAGCCGAACTAAAATATAAATGTAAAGAAAAGTAGTCAACCAAAACTGGGAAGATATCCAGTGGTGGTGAAAGTTGCTTATATATGCATTAATATATATAAAAGCAGTAAAAAGGCCACAAAATAATCCAGGCCTAACTAAAATATAAATATATATATAGAGACAGAAACGTAGTTAACCAAAACTGGGAAGATAACCCAGTGGTGGTGAAAGCTGCTTATATATGCATATTAATATATAAAAGCAGTAAACTACCGCGAATTTGACATCCGGGATTGACAGAATTGAAAAGTTAGTATATATACAGTTAAATATATACCAAAAATAGACAAACCCGGACTGGGAAGATAACCCAGTCTGGCGAAGTTGCTAATAATGAAGATGCAAGTATATGCAAACTGCTAGAAGCGACGGATCATCAATCCGAGTTATAGAAATGCCAGAAAATGCGTTTAGGTACTAAAATGTACCAAAATTTTACGAAAACGGCCACGAAACTAAGTTTCGGACATATTTAGAAAACAAAAAATTAACGTGCAAGTGTATAAAAGTGGGAAGTAGTAGTATTGACTTGCTGATCGTAAAAACACTCACAATGGACTGCTATACGAGCTTTTTGACAAATCGTAGGCTTTAAACGTCTGAATCTACAGGTTATTTTCTAATATGTGGTAGTATGTGGGTATATATACATGTTAGAGTGAAAAAATTTGGGTTTGGAAGACAAGAAATTGGACAGAAAACCAAACGGGCAGAGGTTCGAAGCGTTTCTGAATTCTTAAAATGAAGGGGGGGCACCTCATATATATAGGCCAAGGAGCCTCCACTGTACCTGCTGCTACCACAGGTAAAGGTACGGCTCCCTGTGATAGGGCCCATGTGGTGTGTTTTGTTATCTCGAAGTACGTGCACTCCGAGCAACGCGAGGTAGAAGTCAAAATTTTCTAACTTTTGATCGGAGCGTCCGTTTGAGGCGTGCGATACCTTTCCAGAACGCCCTTCCCGAGAGTGTCACAATGACATAGGATAAAACATTTTTTGGGTCTAAGAAGACGGGTTCATAACCAGGTCTTCGATTTCCCGCAGTTTGTCCGTTGAGCTGTCTTGCGCTATTTGCACTCGAGATCATCGTTATGGTTACCTTGGTGGCATCAATTTGGCTTGAGCTTGACCGAATTGGCTTGGAGTTGATAAAATGACCGTTTTTTGCCTCCCTGGGTTGCCCTTAGTGTCGGCATGGCCTTTGGTTGACTTCTGGGAGTTGTTTCCAAGACTTGGATCCCATTCGAGTCTGTTTGTCCTTAGTGTTGTCTCTGAGACTGACTTGGTCGCTCTAGGTTTTCCTCTGCAGATTTTATGAGACTTCAGGTTTGTCCTTAAAGTTAACCTAACTTTCTGGGTTGAGACCAGGGATGACCTGTACCTCCCGGGTTGCGACCGGGGCTGATCTGTACCTCCCAGGTTGAGATCGGGGCTGACCTGTACCTCCCAGGTTGAGACGGGGGGTGACCTGTACTTCCTGGGTTAAGACTGGGGCTGACCTTTTAGGGTTGAGACCGGGGCTGACCTGTACCTCTCGGGTTGAGACCAGGACTGACCTGTACCTCCCAGGTTGAGACCGGGGCTGACCTATACCTCCCGGGTTGAGACCGGGACTGACCTGTACCTCCTGGGTTGAGATCAGGACTGACCTGTATCTCTCGGGTTGAGATCGGGGCTAACCTGTACCTCCCGAGTTGAGACCGGGGTTGACCTGCACCTCTCGGGTTGAGACTGGGGCTAACCTGTACCTCTCGGGTTGAGATCGGGGCTGACCTGTACCTCTCGGGTTGAGACCAGGGCTGACCTATACCTCTCGGGTTGAGACCGGGGCTGACTTATACCTCCCGGGTTGAGATCGGGGCTGACCTGTACTTCCCGGGTTGAGACCGGGACTATCCTGTACCTCTCGGGTTGAGATTGGGGCTGACCTGTACCTCCCGGGTTGAGACCGGGGCTGATCTGTATTTCCTGGGTTGTGACCGGGGTTGACCTGTATCTCCCGGGTTAAGACTAGGGCTGACCTGTACTTCCCGGGTTGAGACCGGGGCTGACGTGTACGACCCGGTATTGAGACCGGGGTTGAATTGATGGCCCGATATTGAGACCGGGGTTTATTTGATTACCCGGTATTAAGATCGGGGTTGATTTGATGGCCCAGTACTGAGATCGGGGTTGATTTGTTGACACGGTATTGAGACCGGGTTTGAGTTGATCAGAGAATTTTGCCCTCCTACAGTGTTAGTAACAGAAAAAGAAAATTTTGAGTGTCTACAGTTAGTTTAAGCATATGTAAAATGCCTAGTGTGGCATAATGGAAGGTTTAGTAATTCATTAATTAAAATTAATGAAGGAATGATTTAATATGAGGAATGATTAATTAATATTATATTCTTTAATTCATTGTTGTTATGTGTAATTGCATATAAATGAGTAATAAAGTTACTTCATACATAAAATATAATATGGGATTTTAAGAATAATATTATAATATATGAATAATTGCTATATGAAATTATATGTTAAAAGTAAGTTGAATTATAAAACTTACTAAATTGAATAAAGGAGCTTGTGACATTATTGTGACGCCCCTAAATTCAGGTACTTATATCTCAAATTCGGTGCTTCACGTTCTAATTCTAATAACATACCAAAATCTCACACAACGGAATAATAAAATAATTTACATCAATTTAATATAAATATTCTTGCCCAAGTCTCGTAACCGTTACTAAGACATTACATAATAAGGTCCATAATATAACTTAATACATAAACCATAATTAAGTCTTAATACATAACCTAAGATAGGTTTAATACAATATCATAATAAATTTCTTCTTATAAAGGAACAAAGTTACGTCGTCGCCCTGCCCTTTCCCTTATATTTTCCCGATGGTCCGCACTATTCTGCCTTAACTAAAATATTTAAGGGAATCAAGAACGAGCAACAAATTTGCCCAGCAAGTAATATAATAGTAAGGGTAAATTGGCATAATATAAGGTTCATAATATCGAGAATATGATATTAGTTCAAGAATTAAAGAATAATGTGGTAAGCAAGGAAATAAAAATAGCTCCAAATCTGTCCTTTGAATTTTAAACAAGGAGTCATTATAGACCGAAGGATTTTAAAAGTATTCAAAGGTTTCAACACTGAGTAGTCACTTATGGACCGAGAACTCTTGCTAGAATCAACAATATTACATCGCTAATCCAATATAAATAAGTATAATAGGTGATCAGCCCAAAATACCATACGTTATGCGTAACATTTAAACATATTGTTCACGCGTGTGTTGGTTTCCTAACAATATAAAATTTCCCCATTTTGGGGGTTGTTCATCTCAGTAGATTTATAATATTCCACAACAAATCAAAGAGTGTAGATAGCTCTTTAAATTAATAGGTACTAGTCTAGCCGATCAAAAGACTTGGACACCTTCCTCAATACGTTTAAGAACAATTTATAAGTTCATAATTCAAAAATATAATAGTGAATTCAAACTAAGCTTTTGGGTATGAATGATGAATTTTTAAGAGTCTAGATATCACAAGAATGATTCATTCAAACATATAGTTAATGTAATAATAATCATAAACTTCCATAATATCCAAGGTTGTGAAAGTTAGGGAACTTGCATTCAATATGAAAATTAAATGAAGTTAGAAAACTTGCCTTTAGCATCGACTACCAACTTATAGCTTAACATCACCACAAGGTCCTATTTTATCATAGTTATGTATATATATATATATATATATATATATATATATATATATTCATTAGTTATTCAAGCTCTATACATAATCCAACAATCTCATACATATTCAACCCCATAAGCTATGTAATCATCATTGATTTTGCTTTTAAAAGCTTATTTAAGAAGACTCATAAAAACTTTTAGGTTCTTGGTTCTATATACTCATTACATGCTTGAACACTTAAAACATTGCTTGAGTCATGTATTATAGCTTAAGGCATTCATGCGTACATGTTTAGGGATTTTTAAATTAGGTTTGGTCTCTTCCATTTACTTTCAAACAAGTGATAGTTTTATTAGTAAAATTTCTATTTTACTAAGCTAAGAGAGTTCATTATGCCAACGACTAACCATATTACCCATTAAACTACATAATAATGCTAACAACCTTTACTACGCATGCTTGTATGTATTTGCACATAGCTAGGATAGTCTTCTACTAGAAACTCATTTTAGTTCATGCTTGAGTAATTTATATCGGACCTAGCTAGATGGGTGAACATGTTGGTCATATCTAGAGGCATAAAGTATCCTATGATTGTTCAAAAGTCCAGAATATAAGTAGGGTAGTTTTAAACAATGTTGATTTTTAAACTTCTAAAATCTCATGTTAAACAAACTAAGTATGCAAAACATTTTGACTACAAATTTCATACTCATTTATAATCTCAACTAAGTTACATACACATGCTCAAAAGGTTAGAATTCCAAAGACACAAAGTTCGTCAAGTTTGGTTTTTGACTTCTAACGTTTTCTTCAAAGATGTTACTAAATCAAGCTTTAAGTACACTAACACAACTCATGATACATTTTTACACATGTTTAAAGTTTTCTCATGTTCCTTAAGTTAATTTAGATTAGGTTCTAAGGACTCGACAAAATTATAACACTCCAAGTCTCTCTGTCCACCCCCGCTGGGGCGGGCATTTGAACTGGAAGAGGCCCGCCGGGGCGGCACGACACTATTTTGTGCTGAAAATCCTGCCGGGGCGGCATTGTCCAGACACGGCTCCTGCAGTTCCTTTATTTCTACCCTGCTGTGAACCAAACTCCCCAAAACCACAAATAATCAGCAATTCAAGCATACCCATTTGATATAAACTCCATAAACTTAATACCACACATACAGAGTATGATTCTAACAACTCAAACCAATTAAACAACCAAATTCAAGACTCAAATTCAAAGTTCATGTCATTTTTCCATAGTTTAACATGTTTAGCAATTTCCCTCATTACAAAATCGTTTCTGGACCAAATTGAATTGTCTAATTTTCGTTGTTTTCGTATTCGACCATACTAACGATATCTAACAACAATTTACAGATTGCAACAAGTCTCAGTCCTCAACTTTGACTCAATTAACAAGTAGTTCAAGAAATTTCTAAGAAGTTGTAACACCTTGAAATCAAGGACATTATTTAGGGCATTACCTCTTGGACGATGAAATGTTAACTCTTGCTTTCAATCTCAGATTTGCTCTCTAACTCCACAACACTCACATACTAATTTTGAACTTCATAGAGAACTAGCAACTTTAATTTGAGAAGAGATGTCTTCCATTTATAGAGAAACTATGGACCAATTTATAGTCCTTGCTCAATAAATCAAACCAATGATAGGAAGAAGAAGATGACGAACAAGGAGGATTTGGTGGAATGCAATCACCTACTCCATCTCCCTCCATCCTTCTAGCCATCATCACCATCCTCTAGCCTTTTTGGTTTCTCCAGCAAAGAGGGAATAAGCCCTTTGGCTATACACGGTTGAGACTTAGAATGAGACTAGAGTTTTGGGACAAGCTATATTACTTCCTTATTTAGCAGCAAAATGGACCTCTTATACTAAGATTAATTCCTTTTGTGCTCACAAGTGCAATTTTAATGAGTTAATATTACTACTTAGGTTTTAGCCATAGACAGGTATACACATATTCATATAATCCATGTACATTGGGTTAACCCAAATAATATTTGAGTTGGGCTATAATATAATTTAGTTGGGTATTATCAACCTATTATTTTCCATAAAACCTATTATTTAAAATACACCCAACTAACATTACAATAATTAATATCAAGTATTTATTTCCTTAAAATTTATTTTCTATCATACTTTTAAAATATCCACCTTGTTGGATTTTCATGAATTATTATATCACACAAGGCTCTTTTATTCAAATTCAGTAGAATTACATAAGTTGAGATTATTATAGTATAGTCTCATGGAATAATATTCGTATAATATTATTATTCCTAATATCACATTTAGTTAATTTGCCATATATTATAATGTCACCAAAGGCTTCTTTATACAACCCAGTACATTAAATAACTCATGGTTATTTTCTTTACTATATAGTCTTATATATTAATTATTCTCATCATTTTATTATTCTTGATATCCGACATTATATATTATACATGAAGCAACTTTATTACACTACCACTCACATATCATATATGGTTGCACATAACAATTAATTAATTAATAGTGTTAATATTAATAATAATAGAAATAAAATGATAATTAGTCCACCACATCACTTAATCATTTCCTTATTAATTTAATTAAACAATTACTTAGTCCATCAATATGCCACATCAGGCATATCACATAAACTTAATTTAAGATTTTCATCATTTCCACCATATTACTTACTCATCACACTTTTAACTCAATTTAAATTGAATTCTCCCTTACCAAGACACATATAATATATATGTATATTAACATAAATCTTCAAACAATTTATTTTCAAAATTAATATTATTTATAAAAATCACGGGTATTACATCATCCTCCCTTATAAAAATTCCGTCCTCGGAATTGGTAAAAGGTTCCACAAATAGATGGGGATAGTCCCTCCTCTTCTTATCTTCTAATTACCACGTAGCTTCCTCAGCGTTGTGATTTCGCCAAATTACTTTTACAGAAGATATAACTTTATTTCTTATTGTCTGCTCTGTCCTATCTATTATTTTGATAGGGATTTCCTCGTAAGACAGATTCTTCTCTATTTGAATGGGCTCATAGGATATCACATGATTATAGTCAGGCTTGTATGGTCATAACAAGGAGATATGAAACACATTGTGGATGTGTTCTAGTTTAGGAGGTAAAGCTACCTTGTATGCCACTTCTCCTACTCGCTTAAGTACTTCAAACGGTCCTATGAACCTTGGACTCAATTTTCCCTTCTTACTGAATCTTATCTTTCCCTTCTAGGGAGACACTTTCAAAAACACAAAACTACAGACTTCAAAGTCTCGGTTATGACGATGCAAATATGCGTATTTCTTTTGTCGATCTTGAGCTGCTACTAATCTGGCTTTTATCGTTGTCACTACATTCGCAGTTTATTGAACTAATTTCGGTCCCAAAAATCGTCATTCTCCGACTTCATCCCAACACAATTGTGTCATGCACTTTCTTCTGTAAAGGGCTTCATACGGTGGCATACCGATACTCGCATGATAGCTATTATTGTAAATAAATTCCACTAAGGGTAAGTGGTCATCCCAGTTCCCTTTGAAGTCCATCACGCAAGCTCTAAGCATATCCTCTAGCGTTTGTATTGTCCGTTCACTTTGCCCATCTGTCTGAGGATGATAAGCAGTATTCAATCTCAATTGAGTTCCCATTCTCTCTTGTAAGCTATTTCAGAAATTCGACGTGAAACGCGGATCTCGATCGGAGACAATTGACACCGGCACTTCATGTCGCAAAATAATTTCTTTTTCGTACAAATTTGCTAACTGATTGAATTTGAATCAGATGTTGATTGGTAGAAAATGAGTTTTCTTCGTTAGTCGATCCATAATATCCCAAATGGCATCAAAACTCTTTTGTGTGACTGGGGGTCCCACCACGAAGTCCATCTTAATGTGTTTCCATTCCATTCTAATATTTCCAGCGGTTGAAGTAAAACACTCGGCCTCTAGTGCTCTGCTTTGACTCATTGGAAAGTAAGATATCTACTGACGTATTCTGCAACCTCTCGTTTCAAGTTGGGCCACCAAAAGTGTTGTCGAATATCCTGGTACATTTTTGTGCCTCCTGGATGAACGGAATATGCCGAATTGTGTGCCTCGTGTAAAATCTCCTCTCTTAGTTCAATTACTGTCGGCACCCATACTTGGTTTTCAAATCGCAATATGCCGCCCTTATCCATCCAGAACTTTTCTTCCTTATTTTTTGATATTCTTTTCTTTATCTTCTAGCACTATTCATATTTCTCTTGTGATTCTTTTACTTTATCCAACAACGTTGGATGAGCTCCTATTATAAATAATTTTCCCCCGGACTCTTCGGGTCTCTCTACTTCTATTTTCAGCATTTCCATTTCGCTTATTAGTTCCTCCTGAGATGTCAACGTAAACAACTTCTCCCTTCCTTTTCTACTCAAAGCATCGGCTACCACATTTGCCTTTCCTGAGTGATAAAGAATTTCACAGTCATAGTCCTTGATTAATTCCAACCACCTCTTTTGTTGCATATTTAACTCCTTTTGTGTGAAGATATATTTCAAACTCTTATGGTCTGTGTATATCTCACATTTTTATCCAAACAAGTAGTGCCTCCAAATCTTCAACTCAAACACTACTGCCGCCAACTTTAAGTCATGGGTAGGGTATCATTTTTCGTAATCCTTCAATTATCGTGAAGCATACGCAATGACCTTGCCATGTTGCATTAGCACACAACCAAGTCCTTTGTGCGATGCATCACTATACACCACGAAGCCTCCCTCATCATCCGGCAAGGATAATACAGGCGCCTCGCTCAACCTCTTTTTTAACTCCTTGAAACTTTCCTCACATCTTTTCGTCCAAACAAACTTCACAATCTTCCTCGTTAGATTGGTCAACGGGGTCGCTATCTTAGAAAATCTTGGATAAATCTTTGATAGTACCCGGCTAACCCTAATAAACTTCTCACCTCCGTTGGTGTCTTTGGCTGTTCCCAATTACTCACTGCCTCCACCTTTGTAGGGTCCACTGAAATTCCATCCTTTTCTATCACGTGTCTTAGAAACTAGACTTTCTCCATCCAAAATTCACACTTTGAAAACTGTGCATACATTTTCTCCCTTCTTAGCGCTTCTAATACCATTTGCAGATGTTTGGCCTGTTCTTCCTTTGTCTTTGCTTAAATCAGAATGTCGTTAATGAAGACTACCATAAACTTATCCAAGTATGGCTTGAAAACTCGGTTCATCAAGTCCATGAATGCTGCGGGAGCATTAGTCAATCCAAATGACATCACCAAAAACATGTAATGTCCGTATCGGATTCGAATGCCGTCTTTGGTATGTCCTCTTTTCGTACTTCCAACTGATGATAACCCATTCGTAGATCTATCTTTGAAAAACACTTTGCTCCCTTCAATTAATCTAAAAGGTCGTCTATTCTCGATAACGGGTATCTATTCTTAATCATCACTCTGTTTAATTCTCGATAGTCGATATAGAGCCTCATCGACCCATCCTTTTTTTAACAAACAACATTGGTGCTCCCCAAGGAGACACACTCGGCTGAATATAACTTTTATCTAGCAATTCTTGCAATTGTATCATCAATTCCTTCATTTCTACCGGCGCCATACGATATAGAGCTTTCAAAATCGGTATAGTTCCCGGTGCTAAGTCTATTACGAATTCAATTTCTCTGTCTGGCGAAAGACCAGGCAGATCATCTGGTAATACGTCTTAAAATTCTCGTACCACAGATATATCCTTCATTTCTACTCCCTTTGTTTGAGTATCTACAATATAAACTAAATAACCTACACATCCTTTCTTTAACAATTTCTTAGCCTGCATTATCGTAAGACAACACGATTGCTTAAGCGATGAGCTACCATAAAACACCACCTTAAACCAATTTTGAGTTTAAAGGTTCAAACTTTTGTTTTGACAATCAATTATTTCAGCATGGCTGCATAACCAATCCATTCCAAGTATCATGTCAAAATCTCCCAATCTAATCGGAATCAAGTCTACGCTTAGTTTGTTTCCCCTAATCTCTGCACTAGAATCTCGATATACGAACTCTACGGGGATTACTTTCTTATTCACAACTTTTATGTTCAAATGATTCCTTAATCGTTCTTGGGGTAAATTTAATCGACTAGCAAAATCTTCAAATACACAGGACCAGGTAGCACCCAAATCAAATAATACATAACCATTTATATTATTGATTGGGATAATACCTAACACCACGTCTTTTACAGCTACTTCGTCCAAGACGATCATGTCAAAAGTTTTGGCAGTTGGTCGGTTGGATTGCGCAGGTCCACCAATCATTAGCTTGCTGCCTCCTCCATGATTGTCGCTTCCTTCGCCGCTTCCTTACTTTGGGCAGTCCTTAATTTGATGTTTGGTTAAGCCATAAGCAAAACACCCCTTGATCTTTTTTAGTTTTGGGCAGTTCGGTGAAATGTGCCCCTCTTGGCCGCAGTTGTAGCAGACACTGCGTCCCTTCCAGCACTCCCCTTGGTGGTTCTTCCCACACTTTGGGCATACCTCAATTCTCTTCTTAAACCCTCCTGGATGACTTCCCGCTTGATGGTTATTTCTGTTGTTGTTGTTGTTGTTGTCCCACTTTCTCTTTCCTAGGTTACTTCCCACACTACTGCTTCCTTCACGACTTTCTCCCCCAGTATTCTTGTTCTTCTTCTCTTTGTTGTATTGGCTACAATGCCTAGCTACCTCCCTCAGTAATGATAGCCTTCTCCAATAGTGTGGCGAATAAGTCGATTTGAAGTACCGATACTTTGTTGAATAACCACGGCTTTAGTCCTAATTTAAAACGTCGGGCTTTCCTCTCTTTGGTGTCCACTTGTTTTGTTGCAAATCTAGCAAGTTCATGGAATTTGGCCGCGTACTGCGCCACCATCATTTCCCATTATTTTAGTTCTAAGAACTTCACCTTCATCCTATTCTTCATGCTCTTCGGAAAGTAATTTTTGAATAACAGTGTCTTGAACTTTTCCCATATTATTACTCATTCTCCCTCTCTCTGCTGATTAGCCTCCCACCAATAGTTTGCTTCACCCTTCATCATGAACGTAGAAATAAACACTGTCTTCTGATCTTCTCCCACACGAGCAATGGCGAATGCTTTCTCCATCTCTTTGATCCAAGTCTGCGCCTCTATAAGATCGATAGTACCCCTAAATTTTGGCGGTCCTACGCACTTAAAGTCTTTAAAGTTATTTATCAGAACCGCTTGCGGGTTATTTTGTACTAGTTCATTGTTTCTCCCTCGAAGGGCATCTCCTAACAAGTCGACTAATCGTTGAATAGGGTCTACTTGCTCTCTCTCATTATTGACCGATTCCTCTGGTGTTGTTAGTCTACGTCTGGGCGGCATTTTCTACATTATAAATTTCATTCTTATTATCTAATTATATTCTTTAAGTATTTCTTTAATGCAAAAGAAAACAAATTTTATAACACGTTTCTAAAATGAGAACATTTATATTCATATGCCAAATCATTACATCGATATGATCATTTTCGAGCATACTTTAATAAATGTCAACGTTTATACCCTAATATCACAAAAGATGGGGAAACACTGACATACTACCCCTCTAACATGAACCTACTTCGGGTTTACATAACTATCCCATATCTTACACAAAAGATTAGAATTTCATGCAAATACATATATAATATATCTATACTGCTGGACACCTAATCGAACAAGCTATCCCAACATCCCGCGCTCCATTGCCCTCTTGTACTTAATCTGCCCAATGTGTGCTACCAAATCCCTACTCATGGTATGTCGGGTTTGTCCTTGCTCTATCGGGTAATGGTACACACCATCAATCCATCTCTCCATGGTCGTGCGAAAGGCGTAGCCCATCCTATTCATCTTCCTCTTTTTACATCTCACCTCATCCTCTAGGTCATTGGTCTTATCATCGGCTCCTTCCCACTTCTCCTCGAAGTGGATCTTCTCCATAACCTCTAGCTCAAGCTGTGTGCGAAGAGCCTCCTTCTAGACTTTCTCACTTAACTCCCTCTGCTCTAGCTTACTAGCCAGTTCCACATTTTTGGCCAGTAAACGGTGAAAAAGGGGTTCCCATCTGCGCTTCTGCTTCCTTACGATAAGCAATTTCTACCTCCATCTCTTGCGTCTCTAGCTTCCTTGCATAGTCCTCATCCTGTAGTTCTGCATCTCCGTCTGTCTCTCCCGAGCCTCAACCTCTAATTCTTTGACTCTGCATTACAACTCCAAAATTCGTTCCTCATATTCTCCCATCATCCGGTCCTCGAATGTGGGCTCATCGGAATCTCCCACGGGCTCATCCTCCATGGGTTCCTCCTTGGGATCAGACTCCATGGGATCTGGCTTCATCTCCTCGTCATCCTCATCATCGACAGGGGCCACTGTCAAAATAGGCTCTGCTATCAAAGGTGCCTCATACCCTAAGTATATGTCACAGTGGCTCCTCCTCTACCACTCTACTATGTCCTCCCAAATTCGACATCTTACAACCACAAACACAAGACAACAAACATCAACTCCATTAGAATGTTAAATAAAACATAAATTCATTGTATGGAATGAAAATATATTTCATAATGCTACTAAGTCACCAAGAAAACTCTACATGAGTTTTATCTCCTTCTATTCTCTAAGTTCTTCTAAAGTTATAGTCTAAGGATTCTCGCTCCTAAGGTTTATAACCTAATGCTCTGATACCAACCTGTGATGCCCCCAAATTCAGGTACTTATACCTTGAACTCGATGCTTCATGTTCTAATTCTTATAACATACCAAAATCTCACACAATAAAATAATAGAATAATTTACATCGATTTAATATAAATATTCGTGCCCAAGCCTCGTAACCATTACTAAGACATTACATAATAAGGTCCATAATATAACTTAATACATAAACCATAATTTAGTCTTAATATATAACCTAAGATAGGTTTAATACAATATCATAATAAATTTCTTCTTATAGAGAAACAAAGCTACGTCGTAGCCTTGCCCTTTCCCTTATCTTTTCAGGAAGGTCCGCGCTGTTCTGCCTTAACTGAAATATTTAAGGGATGAAAGAATGAGCAACAAATTTGCCCAGTAAGTAATATAACAATAAGGGTAAATTGGTGTAATATAAGGTTCATATTATCGAGAATATGATATTAGTTCAAGAATTAAAGAATAATGTGGTAAGCAAGGAAATAACAAAAGCTCCAAATCTGTCCTTTAAATTTTAAACAAGGAGTCATTATAGACCAAAGGATTTTAAAAGTATTAAAAGGTTTCAACACTGAGTAGTCACTTATGGATTGAGAACTCCTGCTAGAATCAACAGTATTACACCGCTAATCCAATATAAATAAGTATAATAGGTGATCAGCCTAAAATACCCTACGTTATGCATAACATTTAAACATATTGTCCACGCGTGTGTTGGTTTCCCAACAATATAAAATTTCCCCTTTTTGTAGGTTGTTCATCTTAGTAGATTTATAAGATTCCACAGAAAATCAAAAAGTGTAGATAGCTCTTTAAATTTATAGTTACTAGTCTAGCCGAATAAAATGGCTTAGACACCTTCCTCAATACGTTTAAGAACAATTTATAAGTTCATAATTCAAAAATATAATAGCGAATTCAGACTAAGCTTTTAGGTATGAATGATGAATTTCTAAGAGTCTAGATATCACAAGAATGATTCGCTCAAACATATAGTTGATGTAATAATAATAATAAACTTGCACAATATCCAAGGTTGTGAAAGTTAGGGAACTTGCATTCAATATGAAAATCAAATGAAGCTAGAAAACTTGCCTTTAGCGTCGACTACCAACTTATAGCTTAATATCACCACAAGATCCTATTATATCATAGTTATGTATATATGTATATATATATTCATTAGTTATTCAAGCTCTATACATAATCCAACAATCTCATATATACTCAACCACATAAGCTATGTAATCATCATTGATTTTGCTTTTAAAAGCTTATTTAAGAAGACTCGTAAAAACTTTTAGGTTCTTGGTTCTATATACCAATTACATGCTTGTACACTTAAAACATTGCTTGAGTTATATATTATAGCTTAAGGCATTCATGTATACATGTTAAGGGATTTTTAAATTAGATTTGGTCTGTTCCATTTAATTTTAAACAAGTGATAGTTTTATTCATAAAATTTCTATTTTACAAAGCTAAGAGAGGTCATTATGCCAAAGACTAACCATATTACCCATTAAACTACATAATAATGCTAAACAACCTTTACTACGCATGATTGTATGTATTTGCACATAGCTAGTATTGTCTTCTACTAGAAACTCATTTTAGTTCATGCTTGAGTAGTTTATATCGTGCCTAGCTAGATGGGTGAACATGTAATTGGTCATATCTAGAGGCATAAAGTATCCTATGATTGTTCAAAAGTCTAGGATACAAGTAGGGTAGTTTTCAACAATGTTGATTTTTAAACTTCAAAAATCTCATGTTAAACAAACTAAGTATGCAAAGCATTTTGACTTCACATTTCAGACTCATTTATAAACTTAACTATGTTACATACACATGCTCAAAAGGTCAGAATTCCAAAGACACAAGGTTCGTCAAGTTTGTCTTTTGACTTCTAACGTTTTCTTCAAAAATGTTACTAAATCACGCTTTAAGTACACTAACATAACTCATGATACATTTTTACACATGTTTAAAGCTTCCTCATTTCCTTAGGTTAAGTTAGATTAGGTTCTAAGGACTCGACAAAATCAGAACACTCCAGGTCTCTCTGTCCACCCCTGCCGAGGCAGGCATTTGAACTGCAAGAGGCCGGTCGGGGAGGCACTATTTTGTGCTGAAAAGCCCGCCGAGGCGGCATTGTGCAAACACGACTCCTGCAGTTCCTTTATTTCTCCCCTGCTGCGAACCAAACTCCCCAAAACAACAAATAAACAACAATTCATTCATACCCATTTGATATAAACTCCATAAACTTAATACCAAACATACATAGTATGATTATAACAACTCAAACCAATTAAACAACCAAATTCAAGACTCAAATTCAAAGTTCATGTCTTTTTTCCATAGTTTAACATGTTTAGCAATTTCTCTCATTACAGAGTCGTTTCTAGACCAAATTGAATTATTTAACTTTTGTTGTTTTCGTATTTGACCATACTAACGATATCTAACAACAATTTATAGATTGCAACATGTCTCAGTCCTCAACTTTGACTTAATTAGCAAGTAGTTCAAGAAATTTCAAAGAAGTTGTAACACTTTGAAATCAAGGACATGGTTTAGGACATTACCTCTTAGAAGATGAATTGTTAACTCGTGCTTTCAATCTTAAATTTGCTCTCCAACTCTACAACACTCACATACTAATTTTGAACTTCATAGAAAACTTGCAACTTTAATTTGAGAAGAGAAGTCTCCCATTTATAGAGAAACAATGGACCAATTTATGGTCCTTGCTCAATAAATCAAACCAATGGTAGGAAGAAGAAGATGTTGGGCAAGGGGGATTTGGTTGTAAGCAATCACCAACTCCATCTCCCTCCATCCTTCTAGCCATCATCACCATTCTCTAGTTTTTTTGGTTTCTCCAACAAAGAGGGAATACGCCCTTTGGCTATACACGGCTGAGACTTAGAATGGGACTAGAGTTTTGGGACAAGCGATATTACTTCCTTATTCAGCAGCAAAATGAACCTCTTATACTAAGATTAATTCTTTTTGTGCTCACAAGTGCAATTTTAATGAGTTAATATTACTACTTAGGTTTTAGCCATGGACATTTATACACATATTCATATAATTCATGTACATTGGGTTAACCCAAATAATATTTGAGTTGGGCTAGAATATAATTTAGTTGGGTATTATCAACCTATTATTTTCCATAAAACCTATTATTTAAAATACACCCAACTAACATTACAATAATTAATATCAAGTATTTATTTCCTTAAAATTTATTTTCTATCATACTTTTAAAATATCCACCTTGTTGGATTTTCATGAATTATTATATCACACAAGGCTCTTTTATTCAAATTCAGTAGAATTACATAAGTTGAGATTATTATAGTATAGTCTCATGGAATAATATTCGTATAATATTATTATTCCTAATATCACATTTAGTTAATTTGCCATATATTATAATGTCACCAAAGGCTTCTTTATACAACCCAGTACATTAAATAACTCATGGTTATTTTCTTTACTATATAGTCTTATATATTAATTATTCTCATCATTTTATTATTCTTGATATCCGACATTATATATTATACATGAAGCAACTTTATTACACTACTATTCACATATCATATATGGTTGCACATAACAATTAATTAATCAATAGTGTTAATATTAATAATAATAGAAATAAAATGATAATTAGTCCACCACAACACTTAATCATTTATTTATTAATTTAATTAAACAATTACTTAGTCCATCACTATATCACATCAGGCATTTCACATAAACTTAATTTAAGCTTTTCATCATTTCCACCCTATTACTTACTCATCACACTTTTAACTCAATTTAAATTGAATTCTCCCTTACTAAGACACATATAATATATATGTATTTTAACATAAATCTTCAAATAATTTATTTTCAATATTAATATTATTTATTAAAATCACGGGTATTACAATTATCATGTATAGTGAATTAATTAAATGTGATATTAAGAATAATATTATAATATGAATATTATTCTATGAGACTACATTATAATAATCTTAACTTATGAATTTCTACTGCACTTGAATAAATAAGTCTTATGTGGCATGATGAGTCATGAAGAATAAATTTAATGTGTATTCTAAGATTATGGGAGAAAATAAATTTAATTAAATAAATAATTGATATTAATTTCGATATTTATGTGTAAGTAGAATATTAAGAATATAATGGGTTGTGGATACCCACTAAATTAGTTCCTAACCCAATTAGTTGTGGATTATTACTTAAAGACCAATGGAGTATACTAAGCCCAATATCCTAAATAATAAGTTTTGGATTCATGTGGGTATTATTAATCTTTACATGTTAGTTCATTAAGACCAAAGAGGGAGTAAAATTAGTTGCAGTATAGCCAAATCACTTGTCCCATTTTCATAGTCCCCAATTTCTATCAGACATAATTGGAACAGTGGCCTAGCTATGTTACGTATGATCAAGATATGGGATGATGGATGTGAATGATTGCTGGGAAAAGGAGTTGGTATTGCTTTCCACCAAACCTCCATGAACCACCATCTTCTTCATCTTCCTAATGGGTTAAACCCTTGGGCAAAGCCATTATTTGGGCAATGATATCTCTATAAATAAAAGCTTCTTCTTCATCAGTTAAGTTACTAGAAATTCTGATAACCAAATTTGAGAGTGAGTGCTGCTAGATTGGAGTGTAATCACTAATTGGAAGCAAGAAGATAGCAATCGAACCTCAAAAGGTAACATTACTGTCAAACATGTTCTTGAGTTCAAGTTGAATGAAATTTTAGAATTTGCATGAATTACGTATGAAATGGTTTGTAAATTGCAATTATGATGTTAAATGAGTTTATATGCATGAATGGAATCAATGTGTCTGGCTTGAGTGTGTTAAATTAAAGGATTGCAAGTTTGGGTTTTGAATCCTGCAGGTGCAGAGCCTTTCCAGGAAATGTCCAGGAAGGGCACAGCTGCGCCCCTTCTGCAGTTCAAGCCTGCACAGCTGCACTGACTGTTGATTCTGAGACTCCCCTAGAGCAGCGCAACTGCACCCTCCCATAGTACAGAACAGCGCAGCTGGACCGTGCACTAGATCCAATATTGGCTTTTTGTTATAATTTGATATCTCTAGCATGTTAGTTTATGCATGAAAATGAGTTTGACATGTGGTCTAGAGTCCCTTTGCATATCATGAGTTGCTTTAACGTATAATTTCTAAGGAAAAATTGAAACTTTAAAAACAAATTTGATGAAATTTATGATATTTAGGTTCTGATATTTTTTTAACATATGCATATTGGTGAGTTATATGTATACTTGAGCATGAGGTATGATTCAAAGTTGTCTTGCATGTACTAAGTTGCTTTAGCTTGGTTTAGAATAACTTTTAAAAGCGAACTTAGACATTTTGAAACTAATATCGATGAGCCTGGTGTTACTTATATTCTGAACTTGTAATATACCATGCTATCACTCCTTATGTCACTAATCACTATTAATATGTTTACACATCTAATTAGACACAATATAAACTATTTAAGTATGTTTTCAAGTAAGTTTTCAAGTGATAAACTATGCTAGCTATGTGTAATAAGATAAATACACGTGAGCATGCATATGGAAGGATGTTTAACATCGTTTTGTGGTTTAATGATTTCATAGTTAGACCCTTATTGCATGAAATCACCTAGCCTTGATAGAAATTCTAAATAAAGCTATAAATTGTGAAAGTAATTTAAAGTGAACACAAGAGGCACCAAACTTAGCCCAAGACCTCTTAATGTGTATATTTGTTATGTGTTAACACCTATGTATGCTAGAAGTAGGCTGTAACTAGGAAACTCAAAATGCAATTCTGGTCTGGACAGGGAGCTGCGCCCTTCCCAGGCCAAACTGCAGCGCAACTGCGCCACAGGGCAATCTTGTCTAACTATTTTAAACTTGATCTGAAATTGGCAGCATGCTTACATTGTTATCCTAAGCTCTAAAATAGAGATTGAACGATATTTTAAAGTGTTCCAAGGTAATGGTTGCATAACATAAAGATTTCAAAAGTTATAAAGATTTCTAAAATGAAGTTTTTCAAGGAGCAAAGACAATATTGATTTCAAAGCCACGTGAATTGATAGTGTGCCTCTATGTATGTATATGTGTTTGAACATGGGTATGATAAGTGTGTAGGATAGTTAGTTACGTATCGAGCTTGTGTAACTAATGTGTATATATACATAACTATGATACAATAGAACGTTGAAGTGACGTTAAGCTTTAGAATTGTAATCTACGCTAAAGGTAAGTACCCTAACTTTCACAACTTTGGATATTGTACGAGTTCGAATTGTTGTTATATGAACCCTATATATATTGAGTAAATATCCGATTCAATTTAAATCAGTTAGCAAGTCAATATGTAAAGGAAATCGTTTCGCGACATAGAGTGCCGGTATCAATTGTCTCTGATCAAGATTCGCGCTTCACGTCAAATTTTTAGAAGATCTTGTAAAAGAGGATGGGAACACAATTAAGGTTAAGTCTTGCTTATCATCCTCAAATCGACGGGCAAAGTGAGCGAACCATACAAACATTAGAGGACATGCTTAGAGCTTGCGTGACGGACTTCAAGGGGAACTGGGACAATCACTTACCCTTAGTAGAATTCGATTACAACAAAAGTTATCAATTGAGTATCGGTATGGCACCATACGAAGCCCTCTACCGAAGAAAGTGCAGAACACCGTTGTGTTGGGATGAAGTCGGAGAACGATAAATTTTGGGGCCAGAGTTAGTTCAACAAATAGCTGATGTAGTGACAACAATAAGAGCCATATTGGTAGCAGCTCAAGATCGCCAGAAGAGATACGCAGATTTGCATCGTCAGAACCGAGGCTTTAAAGTCGGTAGTTTTGTATTTTTGAAAGTGTCTCCCTGGAAAGGGAAGATACGATTTGGCAAGAAAGGAAAATTGAGTCTGAGGTTCATAGGACCGTTCGAAGTATTAAAAAGAGAATAAACGAGGTGGCGTACAAGGTAGCTTTACTGCCTGAATTGGAACACATCCATGTATTTCACATTTTCGTGTTACGTCCATACAAGCCTGACATACGCATGTGATATCCTATGAGCCCATCCAAGTGGAAAATAATCTGACATATGAAGAAATTCTTGTCCAGATAATAGATAGGAAAGGACTGACTTTGAGAAATAAAGTTATATCTTTGGTAAAAAGTAACTTGGCGAAACCACAACGTCGAGGAGGCTACGTGGGAGTTAGAGGATAAGATGTGGAAGGACTATCCCCATCTATTTGTGTAACCTTGTACCAATTACGAGTATAGAATTTTTATAAGGGGGAGGATGTAATATCCGTGAATTTTATGAATAATATTAATAATTAAATTAATAAATGTTTGAATATTTATGTGTATATAAATATATATTGTTGTGACATGGGATGTGATAATTCAATTAAATTGAGTTAAGTATATAATAAGCGAGAAATATGATGGAAATGATGAAAAGCTGAGTTTAAGCATATGTGATATGCCTAGTGTGGCATAATGGAAGGTTGAGTAATTCATTAATTAAAATTATTAAAGGAATGATTTAATAAGGGGAAGGATTAATTAATATTATATTCTTTAATTTATTGTTATTATGTGTATAATTGCATATAAATGAGTAATAAAGTTACTTCATGCATAAAATATAATATGGGATGTTAAGAATAATATTATAATATGTGAATAATTACTATATGAAACTATATGGTAAAAGTAAGTTGAATTATATAACTTACTAAATTGAATAAAGGAGCTTATATGACATTATCATGTATGGTGAATTAATTAAATGTGATACTAAGAATAATATTATAATACGAACATTATTCCATGAGACTACATTATAATAATCTTAAGTTATGAATTTCTACTACACTTGAATAAATAAGTCTTATGTGGCATGATGAGTCATGAAGAATCAATTTAATGTGTATTCTAAGATTATGGGAGAAAATAAATTTATTAAAATAAATAATTGATATTAATTTTGATATTTATGTGTAAGTAGAATATTAAGAATATAATGGGTTGTGGGTACCCACTAAATTATTTTCTAACCCAACTAGTTGTGGATTATTACTAAAAGACCAATGGAGTATACTAAGCCCAATATCCTAAACAATAAGTCTTGGATTCATGCCGGTATTATTAATCTTAACATGTTGGTTTAAGCCCAAAGAGGGAGTAAAATTAGTTGCAGTATAGCCAAATCACTTGTCTCATTTTTATAGTCCCCAATTCTTATCAAACATAATTGGAATAGTGGCCTAGCTATGTTACGTATGATCACAATATGGGATGATGGCTGTGAATGATGGCTAGGAATGATAGTTGGGAAATAGAGTTGGTATTGCTTTCCAACAAACCTCTATGAACCACCATCTTCTTCTTCTTCCTGATGGGCTAAACCCTTGGGCAAAGCCATTGTTTGGGTAATGATATCTCTATAAATAAGAGCTTCTTCTTCATCAGTTAAATTACTAGAAATTCTGATAATCCTAAGTTTGAGAGTGAGTGCTGCTAGATTGGAGTGTAATCACTAATTAGAAGCAAGAAGATAGCAATCCAACCTCAAAAGTTAACATTACTGTCAAACATGTTCTTGAGTTCAAGTTGAATGAGTTTTTAGAATTTGCATGAATTACGTATGAAATGGTTTGTAAATTGCTATTATGATGTTAAATGAGTTTATATGCATGTGTGGTTGGCTTGAGTGTGTTAAATTAAAGGATTGCAAGTTTGGGTTTTGAATTCTGCAGAAGCAGTGCCGTTCTTGGAAAAGTCCAAGAAGGGTGCAGCTGCTCCCCTTCTGCAGTTCAAGCCAGCGTAGCTGAGCCGGCTGCTGATTCTGAGACTGCCCTGGAGCAAGGCAGCTGCACCGCTCCTATAGTACAGAACAGCGCAGCTGCGCCGTGCACCAGATCCAATATTGATTTTTTGTTGTAATTTGATATCTCTAGCATGTTTGTTTAACTTAGTTATGAATGAAAATGAGTTTAACATGTGGTCTAGAGTCCCTTTGCATATCATGAGTTGCTTAGTTGCTTTAACGTATAGTTTCTAAGGAAAAATTGAAACTTTGAAAATAAATTTGAGGAAACTTGTGATATTTAGGTTCTGATATTTTTTTAACATATGCATATTGATGAGTTATATATATACTTGAGCATGAGGTGTGATTAAAAGTTGTCTTGCATGTATTAAGTTGCTTTAGCTTGGTTTAGAATAACTTTTAAAGGCGAACTTGGATGTTTTGAAACTAATATCGATGAGCATGGTGTTACTTATATTCTAAACTTGTAATATATCATGCTAGTACTTTTTATGTCACTAATCACAATTAATATGTTTTTGCATCTAGTTAGACACAATATGAACTATTTAAGTATAATTTCAAGCAAGTTTTCAAGTGATAAACTATGCTAGCTATATGTAATAAGATAAATACATGTGAGCATGCATATGGAAGGATGTTTAACATCGTTATGTGGTTTAATGATGTCATAGTTAGACCCTTATTGCATGAACTCACCTAGCCTTGATAGAAATTCTAAAGAAAGCTATAAATTGTGAAAGTAACTTAAAGTGAACACAAGAGGCACCAAACCTAGCCCAAGACCTCTTAATGTCTATATTTGTTATGTGTTAATACCCATGTATGCTAGAAGTAGGTTGTAACCAGGAAACTCAAAATGCAAGTCTGGTCTGGACACGGAGCTGCGCCCCTCCCAGGCAAAACTGCAGCGCAGCTGCGTCGTAGGGTAATCTTGCCTGACTATTTTAAATGTGATATAAAATTGGCAGCATGCTTACATTGTTATCCTAAGCTCTAAAACAGAGATTGAATGATGTTTTAAAGTGGTCCATGGTAATGGTTGCATAACATGAAGATTTAAAAAGTTATAAAGATTTCTAAAATGAAGTTTTTCAAAGAGCAAAGACAATAGTGTTTTCAAAGCCACGTGAATTGATAGTGTGCCGCTATGTAGGTATATGTGTTTGAACATGGGTATGATAAGTGTGTAGGATAGTTGGTTACGTATCGAGCTTGTTTAACTAATGTGTATATATACATAACTATGATACAATAGGACGTTGAAGTGATGTTAAGCTTTAGAATCGTAATCTACGCTAAAGGCAAGTTCCCTAACTTTCACAACTTTGGATATTGTGCGAGTTCGAATTTTTGTTATATCAACCCTATATATATTGAGCAAATATCTATACTTTTACAAATCATTATTCATATTCGGAAGTTGATTTAAATTATATATATCTTGATTTATGTTGCGAGCATTGAACTTATTGTTCCTAAATACATTGTAAAAGTACTTGTCTAAGCTATTTGATTCGGCTAGACTAATATTATGTGTTATAAAGCGTCCAAACCAATTGCTTTGGTGCAGAATCTTATAAATCTACTGAGATGAACAACCCTCATCGAAGGGAAAATTTTATAAAAGTCGGGAAACCGACGTGCTCACAAACAACATGTCTAAATATTATGCATAGTATAGGATACTTTAGGCTGATCACCTGTTATACTTGTTTATATTGGATTTTTGGTGAAATACTGTTAATTCTAGTAAGGGTTCTTAGTCCTTAGTGAATGCTCAGTATTAAAATATTATTTATGGGAAAATGATGAAACCTTTGAATTCTTTTGTTAACATCTCGGTTTATAACGACTTTCTGTTTAAAATTCAAAGGACAGATTGGGAACTATTGAGATTTCTTTATTTAAAACATTATTCTTTTAACTCTCGAACTATCCTACATCATTATACTTTTGAGATTACTATCTTGACACTTATGCCTGTCCACCCTTATTGTTATATATTTGCTGATCAAATTTGTTGCCCATTCTTGCTTTCTTTAAACCTTTCAGTTAAGACAGAACGCGGTGAAACTTCAGGCAAGGATAAGAGCAAGGGCAAGACTATGGAGTAGCTTTGTTCTTTTATGTTAGAAGTTTAATATTATTATATTGTAATAAGACCAATTTAATATTATGTACTAAGTTATGATTGAACTTAAGTTGTTTAATATGTTAGTAATGGTTGTGAAACCTTGGGACGACAATAATTCTATTATATCATGTAAATAATTCTATTATTTTGTTGTTTCAGATAATAGTCACTATTAGAGTTAGAACGTGAAACACCGAATTCTAGATATAAGTGTTTGAATTTGGGGGCGTCACTAGTTTGCCACATTTTTCAACAAATAAAGCTTCCACATTGGACACATATAGTCAAGACTGGTACTTTCAAGGAGCTTGCGCCCTATAACCCTAATTGGTATTATATTCGAGCTGGTATGTTGGTTCTTCTGAGACAATAACCAAACACGAACATAATTTTATTGTGTCTCTATTATCCTTCTTTCGCTTATTTCTCTTTTATGTAACTTAAGTCAACATCTGTAATACCTGAGAACTCCCGAATATTATTAAATGAATTTATAAATGAAAGTTGGATATTTATTTGAATATAAATATTTATGTGATATGAGATGAGTTAACTTAATTATTTCAAATTGAAATGATGATAATTGAGAAGAGAATGTGGAGTTTATTATAAGCTCGAGGAACGCCTTGTGTTGCACAGTAATGAAAAGTTTGTAATTTTATTCATTAAAGAAAGAATTAATAAGTGGATGATTAATTAATAATATATTATTAATTAAGGGTGATAGCATATTAATGGATAATTAATGATTGAGGTTAATATTTATTCTATTAATTGTTTAGTGTAAAGTTATGTAATCGTATATTGTATAGTAACTGCAACTATATAATAGAATGTATAATGTGACATTTTGGCATAACTATGTAATATATATAAACTATATTATAAAAGAAAGTGAGTCACATGGGTGAACTTATAAGAATATATGTTGTATGTACATTATACCATATGGGACCAAACTATGTTATATGAAGTGTAGTGTGACACTCTAGTGAGAATATGCAATTTGGAAACTATATCATATGTGTTACATAAGTAATGCCTATGTGACTATGTGGTAGGTATAATATATTAATGTCTACTATATGGAATATTAAAGTATGTGAACCACTATTTCAAAAAGTACATAATTGAAATAATAATAATAATAATGAGATTTGTGATAATGTAGTATGTCACCATTCTATTAACTCATAATGTAATATTATTAAACTGTACATGGATTATATGATGTGTATAAATATATATCCCCATGTGCTACCATGTAATGTTGTTATGATATTTTAGTCCATGTGTATCCTTAAGTGAATTTAAGCTAAGGTATGCATATATGTACTAAGTATATAGTATATAGTATTTCATCCCAAATTTGCAAAATGCTGAGAATGTTTTGCCTTGTCCCAAAGTGAGTGTCCATTTCTTCCTCATTTCCTTCACACGTGAAAAGCAATGAGGCTAGCCTATCACCCCTTCTTCTCAAATTCCTCAACCTAGCTAGCAATGATGGAAAGGGGAGTGGGTTGATGTGGTTGGTGGCAACTATTCCACCAACTAGCAATTGTCCATCATCTTCTTCCTTCATCTCTTGGTTTGATTTCATGGACAATGACTTGGCATGGTTAGTAAAGTTTTTTATAAATTGAGCACCTCTATTCATTTTCTATGTTGCAAGAATTGTTCTAAGTTGATATAGAGTGTGAGCATATTATAGTGAGTGTATAATCTGAAGTTGAGAGCAAGCTTAAGACTTCAAGAGGTATAACCCTTAAACCTACTTTGAAATTTAATTCGTAGAAATTGTATGAATTTGTGGAAATGGAGTATGTGAGATAATGTTAGTATATTGGTAGAGTGTATACATACATGTTATAAGTGTAATGTAGTTGATTAAATGCATGCTTCATGAGGGAATGTGAGGTTTGGCCGGAGCTCTGTTTTAACAGAAAGCTTCCTGGTCTGGAAAAGGAGCCTCGCGGCCGCGCGTCTCCCTAGTAGAAATGGGGCACAGCCGCGCCCCTCTGCAGATTATGTTGAAAGTTTTGTTATGTCTTCTAAAGTGTTGAGCATGTTATGTTAGTTAAAATATGCATATAAATCACAATGACCTGTACAATAAGGTTGCTATGCATATAGTAAGTCATATTAGTTGTTTAGCTTGAATATTTCAAAGAAAGTTAAAGATTGAGAAAACTAGTTTCAATAAACATTGTGTAATGTATATTATGACCTTAAGCATCAACGTATCAAGTTCCGATGTGTCCTGATATGTGACTAATATGATAGAAATGGTATAGATTATCCAAGCATGATTAGGAATAAGTTTTCAAGTAAAGTCTATACTTGCTATATGTACAATAAGCTATGAATACTTGAATTCCAAACTTGGTTTCATGATTTGATTTCATACATATACGTGTACAAGAAAGCATGGAAGCATGACATAGAAGTACATAAACTTACCTTGCATGCTTAAATAATTTTGATAGCATTTTAATAGAAACGTAGAGTTTCAAATGTAAACGTAACAAGCTATATGTTTCTTAAGTTATGAAATTAGTAAGCATGCTTAAGTGGTATGAATCATGTGGGTACAAGCATGGAATGTGATATGTGTAGTAGTTTTTGCATGCTTAGTAGGCTAAGATGAGATTTTCGAGAAAACCTTAAAAGTATGAAATCTAGTTGTTGATGACTATATTATGAACATCTTGAAATTTATAACCATCATGATAGAATATGGTATGCCTCTAGATATGATCGATGTGAAAGCCTAGCTAGTCTTCTGTATTGTAAACTAGTTGAGCATGGTTAGGACATGACTAAATGAAATTGAACTATATAATTTGAAGTGCATGACCAAAATCACTTGAGCATGTGTATATGAAGCTTATTGCCCTCATTGCATGTGTATATTGAGTAGACATGAGGGACCTTATAATCAAGTACGTTAAGCCTCGTTAATTGCAAAGTGTTAAGATTACGTTGAAAGTATAGTATAAGAATTAAACTCGTTATAACATATACGTTTATGTATGTTTCTGTACATGTTACCATGAGAGTGTGAGGATGGGCATGCTAGGCCAAGCAAGTTGATTGCTCAGCCCTGGTTTGAACTGGGAGTGGCGCGGCCGCGCGACTCCCTAGTTCAAATCAAGCGCGGCCACGCCCTTCTGCAGACTTGGAAAATGACTTTGGTGATTTTTAAAATGTGTAGCATGATAGTATAACTTCATTATGCTTATTTCTGTTCATGACACACTAACAAAGGTAACCTTGCATGTTAACACCTACCTTAGCGTGAATTGACGACATTACAAGGGGAACTTAACTTGGTAAACAAAGGCAACTGAACCTAGTAGCCTTGACTTATAACCTTGAGCATTTTCATATGATCTATTCATGTGTATATTCAATTTACTTATTGAGATTGGTGACTCGAAGGTACATAGCTAATAAATGTCCTATATACATAACTATGTGATAATAGGATTCGAAAAGTGTTGATTAATTTATGTGGATAGACTACGCTTAAGGCAAGTATACTAAACCCTTACATTACTTTATTCACCGAATATCGTAAGCAAGTATCTAAACCTTATCTCTTTGAATGCAAGTTATCTTACTTACTCGTTCATTTGAGCTAGTATGTTTAAACTCTTGTGAAAGCTGTTATTCAAGTTGAACTTGGTATTGTTCTTGAATATTGTGAAAGTATCTATGCCATTTGTTTCGGCTAGACTATATGCATGTTTATAAAACTCCAAACCAATTGACTGGCGCGGAAATCTTGAAGACTGAGTTGAACAACCCTTATGGTAAGGGTAGTGTATATTGTTGGAAGCCCCAACATACGCGTGAATATTACTGTGGTGTTATGCATAACATAAAGTATTGTAGACTGATCATCTATCGTACTTATTTCTTTTGGGTTATCAGTTTAATATTGATAATTCTAGTAGATGTTCAATAGTCCTTAGTGACTGCTCAATATAAATTGTTTATCCAGTTGGATACGTTGATAGCCTTTGAATTCATATATATCTGTTGATCTATACTGAACTATCATTTCATATTCCAAAGATTTGATTCGAGAACTGTTGATACTCATTATTCATGATATTATTATGAAACTCTGTACTATCTTAGAGATTATACCTTGATATTTCAAACTCGTGATATAATACTCATCACCCTTGTTATATATTACTTGTTGGGCAATTTGTGCTCATTCTTGCATATTTAAAACCTTTCAGTTAAGGAGGAATAGGGAAGTGTCTCTGGGAAAGACAAGGGTAAGGGCAAGGCTATCAACTAGCTTGTTCCTTTATATTTTAAATTTCTGATGTTGTATTAAGACTAGTTTCGAACTATGTTTAAGCTTAAGTAGGATTATGTAATAAATCTTTATTCGATATTATTATGTAATCTATTAAGTACTGTAGGTTGCGAGACTTGGGGGAATAATTATAATAAATTATTGTATATTATTCTAGATTAGATCTTCCGCTGTGAATGTGTGATTTTAGTTATTGTCGTATTACCATGAACACGTGATGAACCGAATTCGAGTGACCAAGTGACGGTCCTAATTTGGGGGCGTCACAGGTTGGTATCAGAGCTGTAGTTATAAACCTTAGGAGCAAGTGTCCTTAGATTATAACTTAGGAGAACTTAGGAAGATAAAGGGAGATAAAACTCAGTAGAGTTTTTCTTGAGAGACTTAGTGTGTTATGAAATGTAACTTCATTCTATACAATGAACTTATGTTTTATTTAACATTCTAATGGAGTTGCTGTTTGTTTGTCTTGTGTTTGTGAGTGTAGGATGACAGATATGGGAGTACCCAGTAGAGTGGCTGAGGAGGAGCCCACGGATATTCATGTAGTGTACGAGGCACCCGTAGAGGCTGTGCCAGTACAGGCTGTTGCACCATCCGAGTCTGATGACGAGGATGAGATAGAGGTGGAGCTTGACCTAGAGGAGGAGCCTATGGAGGACAAGCCTGTCGAGGTCGAGCCTTCAGAGGAGGAGCCCATGGAGGACTCTTATGTACCTAACTTAGAGGAGTATATGCTAGGCAAATATGAGGAGCGGAACCTAGAGTTGGACTGCAGAGTCTAGGAGTTAGAGGCAGAGGCCCAAGAGAGAGAGTCGAAGTTCCAAAAGCTGAGGGACGAAGACCATCAGAGGAAGCTGTCTATGCAGGAACTAGAGGTAGAGATTGCTTATCGCAAGGAGGCAGGGATCCAGATGGGGACCTTGTTTCACAAGTCAGTGGCTAGGAACGTGGATCTGGCAGGGAAGCTGGAAGAGGTAGAGTAGAGGGAGCTCGGTGTGAAGATAAAGAAGGAAGCACTCCGTACTCAGCTAGAGTTGGAGGAGATGGATAGGATACACTTCG
The DNA here is from genome assembly GCA_020205555.1 of Panax stipuleanatus. NCBI lineage: Eukaryota > Viridiplantae > Streptophyta > Magnoliopsida > Apiales > Araliaceae > Panax > Panax stipuleanatus. The sequence goes on along the minus strand of CM035123.1, from coordinate 61,413,494 downwards.
AGGAGAAGTGGGAGGCGGCCAATGAGAGAGCTGACGACTTGGAGGATAAGGTCAGATGTAAGAAGAGGAAGATGAACAAGATGGGGTACGTGTTCCGTTCAACTTTTGAGAGGGTGATTGATGGTGTGTACCACTACCCGGCGGAGCTGGGACAGACCTTATATACTATGAGTCGAGAGCTGGTGGCGTATATAGCACAGATAGAGTACAAGAGCGCTGTGGAGCGTGGCATGATGGGATGAGACCCTTAGTTAGTCTAGTAGTAGTTTGTAGTATTTATCTTATGAGAAGTATATACTATGTTGTAATCCCAACTTTTTGTGTAAAGTATGGGATAGTGATGTAAACCCCGTATAAGCTTTTGTTAGAGGGGTAGTATGGTAGCAGGTTGGTATATTCCCGTCTTTTGTGATATTAGGGGATATGTGGTAGACATTTATAGAAATATGCTAGGAAAAATCATGTAATGAAACGATTGGCATATGAATATAAATGAAACTTATTTCAGAAACGTGTTATAAATTTATTATTCTTGATGTTAAGAGAAATACTTAAGTGATATAATTGAATAATAATAAAATGAAAATTTGTGATGCAGATCATGGCACCAAGACGTAGATTGACTGCACCCGAAGAGTCAGTGAACAATGAGAGGGAACAAGTAGATCCCATCCAGAAGCTAGTTGATCTGTTAGGAGAAGCTCTAAGGGGAAGGAACAATGAACCCGTTCGCCCCAACCCTCAAGCTATCCTAGTAACAACCTTTAAAGATTTTAGGAGTGTAGGACCCCCAAAGTTCGAGGGTACTACTGACCCGAGAGTTGCGCAAACCTGGATCAAGGAGATCGAGAAGGCCTTCACTATAGCTCGCGTGGGTGTAGACCAGAAGACAGTATTTGCCACATACTTGATGAGAGGCAAAGAAAACTATTGGTGGGAGGCTAATCAGCAAAGAGCTGGAGAAGGGACAATAACATGGGAGAGGTTTAATACGCTGTTCTTCGAGAACTATTTCCCAAAGAGTATGAAGAATAGGATGGAAGTGAAATTCTTAGAATTAAAACAAGGTGAGATGACGGTGGCGCAATATGCCGATAAGTTCAATGAACTAGCGCAGTTTACAGAGCACAAAGTGGGGGATGAAGAGAGGAAGGCAAGATGTTTCGAGCAAGGACTGAAGCCGTGGCTATATAACAAGGTATCAATTCTCCAGATTGATTCCTTTGCGAAGTTGTTAGAGAAGGCAATCATTGCGGAAGGTGGCAGTGAGGCCTTGAGTCTATATCATAAGGAGAAGAAAAATAAGAACACTGGTAGTGAGTATTGTGGAGGAAGCAGCAGCGGAGGGAGTAATTTTGGAAAGAGAAAATGGGAAAACAACAACAACAACAACAACAACAGAAACAACAATCAAGGTGGGAATCACCAAGGGAGTTTTAAGAAAAGAAGTGAAGCTTGTAAAAAGTGTGGGAGAAGTCATCAGGGGGAGTGCTGGAAAGGAAAGAGCACATGTTATAATTGCGGCCAAGAGGGGCACATATCGCCAAATTGCCCAAAACCAAAGAAGATCAGGGGATGTTTTTCTTGCATATCGACGGAGCACCAGATAAAGGATTGCCCAAAGAAAGGAAGTGATGGAACTAACGGAGGTCAGGGAGGAAGTAGCAAGTTGATGATTGGTGGACCCGCGCAACCTAACCGATCAACTGCCAGAACCTTAAATATGACCGTCCAAGACGCCATAGCTGCAAAGGATGTGGTGTCAGGTATAATTCCAATCAATGATATAAATGCTTACGTATTATTTAATTCGGGTGCCACCTGTTCTTTTGTATCTGAAGAATTTTCTAGTAGACTTAATTCACCCCGAGAACGTTTAGAGAATCCCTTGAACATAGAAGTTGCGAATAAAGAAGTAATCCCTGTAGAATACGTTTATCAAAATTGTCGCGCGAACATTAGAGAACATGAACTGAGCTTAGACTTGATTCCTATTAGATTGGGAGAATTTGACGTAATACTGGGAATGGATTGGTTGTATAACCATGCTGCGATAATTGACTGTCAAAACAAATGTATGAACCTTCAGAATCCGAGTAAGTCTAAGGTAGTGTTTTATGGTAGCTCATCGCTTAAGCCAATCATGTTGCGTTATGATGATGCAGGCAAAGAATTTGTTAAGGAAAGGATGTGTAGGTTATTTAGCTTACATCAGTAGATACTCGGAAAAAGGGAGTAGAAATTAAGGGTATATCCATAATAAATGAATTTCAAGATGTGTTTTCGAACGATCTGCTTGGTCTTTCGCCAGACAGAGAAATCGAATTCGTAATAGACTTAGCACCGGGAACGGCACCGATTTCGAACTCTCCGTATCGTATGGCGCCAGTAGAAATGAAGGAATTGATGATACAATAAGAGTTATTGGATAAGGGTTACATACGACCGAGTGTGTCTCCTTGGGGAGCACAAGTGTTATTCGTTAAGAAAAAGGACGGATCGATGAGGCTTTGTATCGATTATCGAGAATTGAACAGAGTAACAATCAAGAACAGATATCCGCTACCGAGGATAGATGATTTATTTGATCAACTGAAAGAAGCGAAATGTTTCTCGAAGATTGACCTACGGACAGGTTATCACCAATTGAAAGTACGGGATGAGGACATACCAAAGACTGCGTTTCGAACCTGTTATGGACATTACGAGTTTTTGGTAATGTCATTTGGTTTAACTAATGCTCCGACAACATTTATGGACTTGATGAACTGAGTTTTCAAGTCATACTTGGATAAATTCATGGTAGTTTTTATCGACGACATCTTGGACTACTCAAAGACAGAGGAAGAACACGCCGAACATCTGAAGATTGTTTTGGAGGCACTAAGGAAGGAGAAGATGTATGCAAAATTTTCTAAGTGCGAATTTTGGATAGAAAAGGTTCAATTCTTAGGCCACGTGGTGGATACGAATGGAATCTTAGTAAACCCTGCAAAGGTCGAGGCAGTAAGTAATTGGGAGCAGCCGAGAACACTGACGGAGGTGAGAAGTTTGTTAGGGTTAGCTGGGTACTATCGAAGATTCATCCAAGATTTTTCTAAGATAGTAACCTCGTTGACCAATCTGACGAGGAAGACGGTGAAATTTGTATGGACCGACAATGTGAAGAGAGTTTTTAAGAGTTGAAGAAGAGATTGAGCAATGCACCTGTGTTATCATTACCAGATGATGAGGGAAATTTTGTGGTGTATTGTGACGCATCGCACAAGGGGCTTGGCTGTGTGCTCATGTAACACGGCAAGGTCATTGCGTATGCATCACGACAATTAAAGGATTACGAAAAATGATACCCTACTCATGACTTAGAGTTAGCGGCAGTAGTTTTTGCGTTAAAGATATAGAGGCATTATTTGTACGGAGAGAAATGTGAGATATACACGGACCACAAAAGTCTGAAATATATCTTCACACAGAAGGAGCTGAATATGCGACAGAGGAGGTGGTTAGAATTGATCAAAGATTATGACTGTGATATTCTTTATCACCCGGGTAAGGCAAACGTGGTTGCAGACGCTCTGAGCATGAAAGGAAGGGAAAAATTGTTTCATTTGACAACTCAAGAAGAGTTGATAAGAGAGATGAAAAAATTGGAGATAGAAGTAAAAGAACCAGAGAGGTCTGAAGAAAAGTTATTTGTAATGGAAGCTCATCCGACACTGTTGGATAGAGTAAAGCAAGCACAGGAGAAAGATGAAGAGTGAGAAAATCAGAAAGAGGATTACAGAAAATGAAGAGGAAAGATTCCGAATGGATAAAGACGGTATCTTAAGATTCGAAGGAAGAGTGTGGGTACCAGCGGTAACCGAGTTAATGGAAGAGATTTTGCACGAGGCACACAACACGACGTATTTCGTTCATCCGGGAGGCACAAAGATGTACCGAGATTTGAGGCAACACTTTTGGTGGCCCAATCTGAAACGGGAAGTCGCAGAGTGCGTTAGTAGATGTTTGACTTGCCAACACGTAAAAGCAAAGCATCAGCGGTCGAGTGGTATACTACAACCGTTGGAAATACCAGAGTGGAAATGGGAGCATATTACGATGGACTTTGGGGTAGGACTTCCAGTTACGCAGAAAGGTTATGATGTCATTTGGGTTATCGTGGATCGACTTACAAAGATCGCACATTTTCTACCAATCAAGATTCGCTACAGTTTGAATTAATTAGCAAGTCTGTATGTAAAGGAGATTGTTTCATGACATGGAGTGCCGGTATCAATTATCTCTGATCAAGATCCGCACTTCACGTCGAATTTTTGGAAAAGCTTGCAAGAGAGAATGGGGATGCAGTTAAGGTTGAGTACCGCTTATCATCCTCAGACAGACGAATAGAGTGAGTGAACAATACAAACGCTGAAGGACATGCTTAGGACTTGCGTGATGGACTTCAAGGGAAATTAGGACGACCACCTACCCTTAGTGGAATTTGCGTATAACAATAGTTACCATGCGAGTATCGGCATGCCACCGTACGAAGCTCTTTACAGAAGAAAGTACAGAATGCCATTATATTGGGATGAAGTCGGAGAGCGACGAATACTCGGACCAGAGTTAGTACAACAAACTGCAGACGTGGTGACAGTAATAAGAGCAAGACTAGTAGCAGCTCAAGATCGCCAGAAAAAGTACGCAGATTTGCATCGGCAAGACCGAGACTTTAAAGTTGGCAGTTTCGTATTCTTGAAGGTATCTCCATGGAAGGAAAAGATCCGTTTTGGCAAGAAAGGAAAGTTGAGTCCAAGATTCATAGGACCGTTCAAGATACTGAAGCAAGTGGGCAAAGTGGCATACAAAGTTACATTACCACCCGAGTTGGAGCACATCCACAACGTGTTCCACATTTCTGTGTTGCGACCGTACAAGGCCGACTACAAGCACGTGATTTCTTATGAGCCCATTCAAGTGGAGAAGAACCTAGCATATGAAGAAATTCCTGTCCAGATATTAGATAGGAAAGAGCAAACCTTAAGAAATAAAGTTATTTCGTCTGTAAAAGTACTTTGGCGTAACCATGATGTCGAGGAGGCTATATGGGAGTTAGAAGATAAGATGATGAGGGATTATCTCCATCTATTTGTGTAACCTTGTAGCAATTCCGGGATGAAATTTTTATAAGGGGGGAGGATGTAATACCCGAGAACTTCCGAATATTATTAAATGAATTTATAAATGAAAGTTGGATATTTATTTGAATATAAATATTTATGTGATATGAGATGAGATGAGTTAACTTAATTACTACAAATTAAAATGATGATAATTGAGAAGAGAATGTGGAGTTTATTATAAGCTCAAGGAACGCCTTGTGTGGCACAATAATGAAAAGTTTGTAATTTAATTCATTAAAGAAAGAATTAATAAGTGGATGATTAATTAATAATATATTATTAATTAAGGGTGATAGCATAATAATGGGTAATTAATGATTGAGGTTAATATTTATTCTATTAATTAGTTTAGTGTAAAGTTATGTAATCGTATATTGTATAGTACCTATAACTATATAATATAATGTATAATGTGACATTTTGGCATAACTATGTAATATATATAAACTATATTATAAAAGAAAGTGAGCCACATGGGTGAACTTATAAGAATATATGTTGTATGTACATTATACCATATGGGACCAAACTATATTATATGAAGTGTAGTGTGACACTCTAGTGAGAATATGCAATTTGGAAACTATATCATATGTGTTACATAAGTAATGCCTATGTGACTATGTGGTAGGTATAATATATTAATGTCTACTATATGGAATATTAAAGTATGTGAACCACTATTTCAAAAAGTACATAATTGAAATAATAATAATAATAATAATGAGATTTGTGATAATGTAGTATGTCACCATTCTATTAACTCATAATGTAATATTATTAAAATGTACATGGATTATATGATGTGTATAAATATATATCCCCATGTGCTACCATGTAATGTTGTTATGATAGTTTAGTCCATGTGTACCCTTAAGTGAATATAAGATAAGGTATGCATATATGTACTAAGTATATAGCATATAGTATTTCATCCCAAATTTGCAAAATGCTGAGAATGTGTTGCCTTGTCCCAAAGTGAGTGTCCATTTCTTCCTCATTTCCTTCACACGTGAAAAGCCATGAGGCTAGCCTATCACCCCTTCTTCTCAAATTCCTCAACCTAGCTAGCACTGATGGAAAGGGGAGTGGGTTGATGTGGTTGGTGGCAACTATTCCACCAACTAGCAATTGTCCATCATCTTCTTCCTTCATCTCTTGGTTTAATTTCATGGACAATGGCATGGCATAGTTAGTAAAGTTTTCTATAAATTGAGCACCTCTCTTTATTTTCTATGTTGCAAGAATTGTCCTAAGTTGATATAGAGTGTGAGCATATTATAGTGAGTGTATAATCTGAAGTTGAGAGCAAGCTTAAGACTTCAAGAGGTATAACCCTTAAACCCACTTTAAAATTTAATTCGTAGAAATTGTATGAATTTGTGGAAATTGAGTATGTGAGAGAATGTTAGTATGTTGGTAGAGTGTATACATACATGTTATAAGTGTAATGTAGTTGATTAAATGCATGCTTCATGAGGGAATGTGAGGTTTGGCCGGAGCTCTGTTTTAACAAAAAACTTCCTGGTCTGGAAAAGAAGTCGCGCCGCCGCGCGTCTCTCTAGTACAAATGGGGCTCGGCCGCGCCCCTCTGCAGATTCTGTTGACAGTTTTGTTATGTCTTCTAAAGTGTTGAGCATGTTATGTTAGTTAAAATATGCATATAAATCACCATGACCTGTACAATGAGGTTGCTATGCATATCGTAAGTCATATTAGTTGTTTAGCCTGAATATTTCAAAGAAAGTTAATGATTTGGAAAACTAGTTTCAATAAACATTGTGTAATGTATATTCTGACCTTAAGCATCAACGTATCAAGTTTCGATGTGTCCTGACATGTGACTAATATGATAGAAATGGTATAGATTATCCAAGCATAATTAGGAATAAGTTTTCAAGTAAAGTCTATACTTGCTATGTGTACAATAAGCTATGAATACTTGAATTCCAAACTTGGTTTCATGATTTGATTTCATACATATACGTGTACAAGAAAGCATGGAAGCATGACATAGAGTACATAAACTTACCTTGCATGCTTAAATAATTTTGATAGCATTTTAATAGAAACGTAGAGTTTCAAATGTAAACGTAACAAGCTATATGTTTCTTAAGTTATGAAATTAGTAAGCATGCTTAAGTGGTATGAATCATGTGGGTACAAGCATGGAATGTGATATGTGTAGTAGTTTTTGCATGCTTAGTAGGCTAAGATGAGATTTTCGAGAAAACCTTAAAAGTATGAAATCTAGTTGTTGATGACTATATTATGAACATCTTGAAATTTATAACCATCATGATAGAATATGGTATGCCTCTAGATATGATCGATGTGAAAGCCTAGCTAGTCTTCTGTATTGTAAACTAGTTGAGCATGGTTAGGACATGACTAAATGAAATTGAACTATATAATTTGAAGTGCATGACCAAAATCACTTGAGCATGTGTATATGAAGCTTATTGCCCTCATTGCATGTGTATATTGAGTAGACATGAGGGACCTTATAATCAAGTACGTTAAGCCTCGTTAATTGCAAAGTGTTAAGATTACGTTAAAAGTATAGTATAAGAATCAAACTTATTATAACATATACGTTTATGTGTGTTTCTATACATGTTACCATGAGAGTGTGAGGATGGGCATGCTAGGCCAAGCAAGTTGATTGCTCAGCCCTGGTTTGAACTGGGAGCTGCGCGGCCGCGCCACTCCCTAATTCAAATTAGGCGCGGCCGCACCCTTCTGCTGACTTGGAAAATGACTTTGGTGATTTCTAAAGTGTGTAGCATGCTAGTATAACTTCATTATGCTTATTTTTGTCCATGACACACTGACAAAAGTAACCTTGCATGTTAACACCTATCTTAGCATGATTTGGCGACATTACAAGGGGAACTTAACTTGGTAAACAAAGGCAAACGAACCTAGTAGCCTTGACTTATAACCTTGAGCATTTTCATATGATCTATTCATGTGTATATTCAATTTACTTATTGAGATTGGTGACTCGAAGGTAAATAGCTAATAAATGTCCTAGATACATAACTATGTGATAATAGGATTCGAAAAGTGTTGATTAATTTATGTGGATAGACTACGCTTAAGATAAGTATCCTAAACCCTTGGATTACTTTATTCACCGGATATCATAAGCAAGTATCTAAACCTTATATCTTTGAATGCAAGTTATCTTACTTACTCGTTCATTTGAGCTAGTATGTTTAAACTATTGTGAAAGCTGTTATTCATGTTGAACTTGGTATTGTTCTTGAATATTATGAAAGTGTCTATTGTAAGACCCCGGATTTTATGAAATAGAAGTATTCAATTTTTCTTATATTTATTATTCAGTAAATGGTTAAATTGATAAAAGGTTAAAGTTGAGGGTGATATATGTAAATTTTTTAAAATAAGCAAGTGGTTATAAAATATTCATTATTGTCGGGGAATATTCACTTGGTCGTGGAATATTCTTTTTATCGGAGAATATTCGTACAACGGCGTAACCATTTGTGGGTCCCATAACGAAAAACTGTCGGATGTAGAAAACGACAAGAATAACTTTTCTAAAAATAACGGCGTAGTAGTTACCGTTAACACTGTTGAAATACCCGGTGATTAAAATAAAGTAATACGCGTTGTTGCACAGTAGCACACAGTATTGCATAATATTATATATTATTATTAATTCAATAATTGTTACTACACCGTATTTTCTATTATCAGATCAATAAATTATATTATTTGAATTATATTATTAGATAGCACTATTGACAATGTCTAAGGAAGTTCTGTCTAGGAGAGGTTATTTAATTGCGTGCCAATAAGAAAAAATCCTTATCGGAAGGCCCCCTCTTTCCTAGAAACGACCTGGTTGTAAATATTGTAGTTCGGTAATATTATTTGTAAAAAATTAATTATTGATAAAAATGATTAGAAAATATTTATTTATTGGATGAATTTTTAAAGTGACAATTATTGAAAATTGATATTTTATCTTTTCTAATAAAATAATTTATTCAAATATATTATTATAATATTACATTATAAGTGTATAATGCGATAATATAATAATATAATAATGGTGATATTTTTTTACAATAAATTAATGGTTTATGAGGTGGAAGAGAGATAATGAAATTTGGATTTTTAATAATTATAAATATTTTATTATATATATATATATATATATATATATACGTGTGTGTGTGTGTGTGTGGGTGTGTGAAAGGAATGATGGGGGTGAGAAAAGCAGAAAAGGAGAGAGAGAGAGAGAGAGAGTTAGTGGAAGAATATGGAAAAGGAAGAAAGAGAAAGGGAAGAAAAGAAAATTGAAATATCATCTGTTTGTGGATTTCGGACATTTTCTGTTCGGAATTTGGAAAAAACTTTCTTCTACAAAATTGTAGATAATTAAATTTTCTATGGAATGAACATAAAATTCGTATTTTTCTGATACATAGGTTATTTATTATGAATTATTGAAGTTTCTGAATAATTTTTTTTATTAAATTAAACAAGTGGGTGGGCCCCACTTGTCCTTTGTTGATGTGAAATGTGCTGGAGAGGATTTTTTTTCCTAAAGTGGTGGGAGTGATAAAATGTGGAATTCATCCGAATAAAATGCATCCGAAATTTATATAAATTCAACTTTGGTGTTTTAAGCATTTTTCTATAAATAGGATGCTAAATTAGAATTTAAAAATCACACCAGAATCAGAAGTTTTCTCTCTCCATAATATCGAGCGTATTTTTGTGAGTATTTAGATACTATGAGTGTTGCTATTCAGTGCAAGTTTCTTTCAGTTGTATATCCGATATTCCAGTTAGAAGTACTGTTCTTTTGAGGTAAGGGATGTTATTTCTTTTTTCGTAAATGTTGTTATTGCTTTCAATATCATTTCATCGAAATATTGGTATGAATTTTATTATAAAATTTTTACCTTTTTCGTCGGAGTTACTATTCACGTATACGGCACTGTTCACGTATACGGCACTATTTTCGAATACGGTACTATTCACGAGTACTATTTACGAAGTATAATTTTTCATATGAAATCTCTACATTTTTCATGTCGAGATTACTATTCACGTATACGGCACTATTCACGAATACGACACTATTCACCGAGAAATGAAATTTTCTTCTATTTGTTCAAGTTGGCAATTATGGGTCCTATCTTTTATTGGATCTAAGTTTTGAATATTATTCTTGAATTTTGCTTCACAAATGAGTATATAGAGTATATTTGAACTTGGATAAACTGAATTACGAATCCCAAAATTTTATCCTTTATCTCACTGGATTCGTTCTTTAAAATATTTTTCAGTCCTAAATGGTGATATAAATGAATATCTTTGGCCTGTAGTGCAAAGATGAACGATTACTTGATGAATATCTTTGGCCTATAGTGCAAAGATGACAGGTGTTGAGATGAACATGACCAACTAGTGATACAAATGAATATCTTTGGCCCGTAGTGCAAAGATGAATATTTGATTTGAGATATATATTGATTGACAGGGATAAAATATTGAAGATGAATTTAAAATCATAGAAGATAGTAGACATCATTTTCTACTTTATTCTTCTGATATATTGTTATTTTCGCTGCAGTTGTTGATCTAAAACTTGTTGTCCATATTATTTTATCCGATTTGTTCAAGACTAACGATAATTTATTTTTCATTATCTTAGTCATAATATTCCTTACTGGACTTATTGAGCTCACCCTTTTTATCTATTGTCCTCTTCAAAAAATGAGAATGTCGCAGGGACTAGTCGGGGGACAGAGTGATGGTCTAAGTTAGAGCAGTAGTAGTTGTCATTATTTTTTATAAAATAGTGTGATAATAATTGTAATGAGGACTTAGTTGAATGTTTATATTTTTCTAGATGTTTGTATTGACACTCACAGTGTCTAGTCGTATTTTTCATGACCTTGTGTTATAAAAGATTATATTTGGATTCTGTACCATGTATTTGGCGATCTAGAATGGGTTGGTTGGATTGGACCTATTTTGGGGGCGTCACAGTTGGTATCAGAGCTTAGGGATATGGTCGCAGGCGAAGATTGGAGTCTAGAACTAGGAGGGGAGAGACAAGTAATATACTTCGCTAGTGTGTGACTTACCTAAGCTGAATTTTCTTACTTAATAAATTAACAAATTGTGATATGTCAATTAACCTCTATTTTGAAGCTGTATTCTAGAATGAGCAATGGAGAAGTTATGATACAGAAGAAATGACCAGGAAGATAGAATCTGAAATGAGAGCAAAATATTCTCACCTTTTTGGAATACCAGGTACGTAAATTTCGGGGACGAGATTTTATAAGGAGGAGAGATTGTAAGACCCCGAATTTTATGAAATAGAAGTATTCAATTTTTCTTATATTTATTATTCAGTAAATGGTTAAATTGATAAAAGGTTAAAGTTGAGGGTGATATATGTAAATTTTTCAAAATAAGCAAATGGTTATAAAATATTCATTGTTGTTGGAGAATATTCACTTGGTCGTGGAATTTTTTTTTTTGTCGGGGAATATTCGTACGACGTCGTAACCATTTGTGGCCCCCATAACAAAAAACTGTCGGTTGAAGAAAACGACAATAATAACTTTACTAAAAATACCGACGTAGTGGTTACCGTTAACACTGTTGAAATACCCCGTGGTTAAAATAAAGTAATACGCGTTGTTGCATAGTAGCACACGGTATTGCACAGTATTTTATATTATTGTTAATTCAATAATTGCTACTGCACCGTATTTTCTATTATCAGATAAATAAATTATATTATTTGAATAATATTATTAGATAGCACTATTGACAATGTCTAAGGAAGTTCTGTCTAGGAAAGGTTATTTAATTGCGCGCCAGTAAGGAGAAATTCTTATCGGAAGGCCCCCTCTTTTCCTGGGAACAACCTGGTTGTCAATATTATAATTCGGTAATATTATTTATGAATAATTAATTATTGATAAAAATAATAAGTAAATATTTATTTATTGGAGGAATTTTTAAAGTGACAATTGTTGAAAATTGATATTTTATCTTTTCTGATAAAATAATTTATTCAAATATATTATTATAATATTACATTATAAGTTTATAATGCGATAATATAATAATATAATAATGATGATATTTTTTTACAATAAATTCATGGTTTATGAGGTGGAAGAGAGATAATAAAATATGAATTTTTAATAATTATAAATATTTTATTATATATATACGTGTGTATGTGTCTGTCTGTATGTGTGTGTGTGGGTGTGTGGAAGGAATGATGGGGGTGAGAAAAGAAGAAAAGGAGAGAGAGAGAGAGAGAGTTAGTGGAAGAATATGAAAAAAAAAAGAAAGAGAAAGGGAAGAAAAGAAAACTGAAATATCATCCATTTGTGGATATCGGACATTTTCTGTTTGTAATTTGGAAAAACTTTTTCTACAAAGTTGTAGAGAATTAAATTTTCTATGGAATGAACATAAAATTCGTATTTTTCTGATATATAAGTTATTTATTATGAATTATTGAAGTTTCTGAATAATTTTTTTTATTAAATTAAACAAGTGGGTGGGCCCCACTTGTCCTTTGTTGGTGTGAAATGTGCTGGAGAGGATTTTTTTTTCTAAAGTGGTGGGAGTGATGAAATGTGGAATTCATCCGAATGAAATGCATCCGAAATTTATATAAATTCAGCTTTGGTGTTCTAAGTATTTTCCTATAAGTAGAATGCTGAATTATAATTTGAAAATCACACCAGAATAAGAAGTTTTCTCTCTCTATAATATCGAGCCTATTTTTGTGAGTATTTAGATACTTTGAGTGTTGCTATTCAGTGTAAGTTTTTTCAGTTGTATATCCGATATTCTAGTCAGAAGTACTGTTCTTTTGAGGTAAGGGATGTTATTTTTTTTCCGTAAATGATGTTATTGCTTTCAATATCATTTTTTCAAAATATTGATATGAATTTTATTATGAAATTTTTACCTTTTTCGTCGGGGTTACTATTCACGTATACGGCGCTGTTCACGTATACGGCACTATTCACGAATACGGTACTATTCACGAGTACTATTTACAAAGTATGATTTTTCATATGAAATCTCTACATTTTTCATGTCGAAGTTACTATTCATGTATACGGCACTATTCACGTATACAGCACTATTCACGAATACGACACTATTCACCGAAAAATAAAATTTTCTTCTATTTGTTCAAGTTGGCAATTATGGGTCCTATCTTTTATTGGATCTAAGTTTTGAACTTTATTCTTGAATTTTGATCCACAAATGAGTATTATGGAGTATTTTTGTACTTGGATAAACTGAATTATGAATCCCAAAATTTTGTCCTTTATCTCACTTGATTCGTTCTTTAAAATATTTTTCAGTCCTAAATGGTAATATAAATGAATATCTTTGGCCTGTAGTGCAAAGATGAACGATTACTTGATGAATATATTTGGCCTGTAGTGCAAAGATGACAGGTGTTGAGATGAACATGATCAACTGGTGATACACATGAATATCTTTGGCCCGTAGTGCAAAGATAAATATTTGATTTGAGATATATATTGATTGACAGGGATAAAATATTGATTATGGACTTTTAAATCATAGAAGATAGTAGCCATCATTTTTTACTTTATTATTCTGATATATTGTTATTTCCGCTGCAGTTCTTGATCTAAAACTTGTTGTCCATATTATTTTATCCGATTTGTTGATGACTAACGATAATTTATTTTTCATTATCTTAGTAATAATATTTCTTACTGGGCTAGTTGAGCTCACCCTTTTTATCTATTGTCCTATTAAGGAAATGAGATTGTCGCAGGGACTAGTCGGGGGACAGAGTGATGGTCCGAGTTAGAGCAGTAGTAGTCCTCACTATTTTTATAAAATAGTGTGATAATAATTGTATTGAGAACTTAGTTGAATGTTTATATTTTCTAGATGTTTGTATTGACACTCACAGTGTCTGGTCGTATTTTTCACGAACTTGTGTTATAAAAGATTGTATTTGGATTCTGTACCATGTATTTGGCGATCCAGAATGGGTTGGTTGGATTGGACCTATTTTGGGGGCATTACATTTTGGTATCAGAGCTTAAAGATATGGTCGCTGGCGGGGATTGGAGTCTAGAACTAGGAGGGAGAGACGAGTAATATAATTCGCTAGTGTGTGACTTACCTAAGCTGAATTTTATTACTTAATAAATTGACAAATTATGATATGTCAATTAACCTCTATTTTGAAGCTGTATTCTAGAATGAGCAATGGAGAAGTCATGATATAGAAGAAATGACCGGAAAGATAGAATCTGAAATGAGAGCAAAGTATTCTCACCTCTTTCGAATACCAGGTACATAAAATTCGGGGACGAAATTTTATAAGGAGTAGAGATTGTAAGACCATGAATTTTATGAAATAGAAGTATTCAATTTTTTTTATATTTATTATTCAGTAAATAGTTAAATTGATAAAAGGTTAAAGTTGAGGGTGATATATGTAAATTTTTTAAAATAAGCAAGTGGTTATAAAATATTCATTGTTATCGGGGAATATTCGCTTGGTCGTGAAATATTCTTTTTGTCGGAGAATATTCGTACGACGGCGCAACCATTTGTGTGCCCATAACCGAAAATTGTCGGATTAAAAAAACGACAAGAATAACTTTTCTAAAAATAACGGTGTAGTGGTTACCGTTAACACTGTTGAAATATTCGGTGGTTAAAATAATGTAATACGCATTGTTGCACAGTAGCACACGGTATTGCACAGTATTTTATATTATTCTTAATTCAATAATTGTTAATGCACTGTATTTTCCATCATCAGATCAATAAATTATATTATTTGAATAATATTATTAGATAGCACTATTGACAATGTATAAGGAAGTTCTGTCTAGGAGAGGTTATTTAATTGCGTGCCAGTAAGGAGAAATTCTTATCGGAAAGCCCCCTCTTTCCTGGGAACAACATGGTTGTCAATATTGTAGTTCGGTAATATTATTTGTGAATAATCAATTATTGATAAAAATGATAAGAAAATATTTATTTATTAGAGGAATTTTTAAAATGACAATTGTTGAAAATTGATATTTTATCTTTTCTGATAAAATAATTTATTCAAATATATTATTATAATATTACATTATAAGTGTATAATGCAATAATATAATAATATAATAATAATGATATTTTTTTACAATAAATTCATGGTTTATGAAGTGGAAGAGAGATAATGGAATTTGAATTTGTAATAATTATAAATATTCTATATATATATATATGTATATGTATATGTGTATATATATATATATATATATATATATATATATATATATATTCGTGTGTGTGTATGTGTGTGGGTGTGTGAAAGGACTGATGGGGGTGAGAAAAGAAGAAAAGGAGAGAGAGAGAGAGAGAGAGAGAGAGAGAGAGAGAGAGAGAGAGAGAGAGAGAGAGAGAGAGAGAGAGTTAGTGGAAGAATATGGAAAAGGAAGAAAGAGAAAGGGAAGAAAAAAAATTAAAATATCATCCGTTTTTGGATTTCGGACATTTTCTGTTCGGAATTTGGAAAAACTTTCTTCTACAAAGTTGTAGAGAATTAAATTTCCTATGGAATGAACATAAAATTCGTATTTTTCTGATACATAGGTTATTTATTATGAATTATTGAAGTTTCTGAATAAATTTTTATTTATTAAATTAAACAAGTGAGTGGGGCCCACTGTCGTTTGTTGGTGTGAAATGTGCTGGAGAGGATTTTTTTTCTAAAGTTGCGGGAGTGATAAAATGTGGAATTCATCCGAATGAAATGCATCCAAAATTTATATAAAATTAGCTTTGGTGTTCTAAGCATTTTTCTATAAATAAGATGCTGAATTAAAATTTAAAAATCACACCAGAATCAGAAGTTTTCTCTTTCTATAATATCGAGCGTATTTTTGTGAATATTTAGATACTTTGAGTGTAGCTATTCCGTGCAAGTTTCCTTCAGTTGTATATCCGATATTTCAGTCAGAAGTACTGTTATTTTGAGGTAAGGGTTGTTATTTTTTTTCTTCCATAAATGATGTTATTGCTTTCAATATCATTTCATTGAAATATTGGTATGAATTTTATTATGAAATTTTTACCTTTTCTGTCGAGGTTACTATTCACGTATACGGCACTGTTCACGTATACGGCACTATTCACGAATACGGTACTATTCACAAGTACTATTTACGAAGTATGATTTTTCATATAAAATCTCTATATTTTTCTTGTCGAGGTTACTATTCACGTATACTGCACTATTCACGTATACGACACTATTCACGTATACGGCACTATTCATCGAAAAATGAAATTTTCTTCTATTTGTTCAAGTTGGCAATTATGGGTCCTATCTTTTATTGGATCCAAGTTTTGAACTTTATTCTTGAATTTTGCTCCACAAATGAGTATTATGGAGTATTTTTGAACTTGGATAAACTGAATTACGAATCCCAAAATTTTGTCCTTTATCTCACTGGATTCGTTCTTTAAAATATTTTTCAGTTCTAAATAGTGATATAAATGAATATCTTTGGCCTGTAGTGCAAAGATGACAGGTGTTGAGATGAACATAATCAACTGGTGATACAAATGAATATCTTTGGCCCGTAGTGTAAAGATGAATATTTGATTTGAGATATATATTGATTGACAGGGATAAAATATTGATGATGGATTTTTAAATCATAGAAGATAGTAGACATCATTTTTTACTTTATTCTTCTGATATATTGTTATTTTCGCTACAGTTGTTGATCTAAAACTTGTTGTCCATATTATTTTATCCGATTTGTTGAAGACTAACGATAATTTATTTTCTATTATCTTAGTCATAATATTATTTACTGGGCTAGTTGAGCTCACCCTTTTTATCTATTGTCCTCTTCAGAAAATGAGAATGTCGCAGGGACTAGTCGGGGGACAGAGTGATGGTCTGAGTTAGAGCAGTAGTAGTCCTCACTATTTTTATAAAATAGTGTGATAATAATTATAATGAGGACTTAGTTGAATGTTTATATTTTCTAGATGTTTGTATTGACACTCACATTGTCTGGTCGTATTTTTCACGACCTTGTGTTATAAAAGATTGTATTTGGATTCTGTACCACGTATTTGGCGATCCAGAATGGGTTGGTTAGATTGGACCTATTCTGGCGGCGTCACATCTATGCCATTTATTTCGGCTAGACTATATGCATGTTTATAAAACTGTCCAAACCAATTGACTGGTGTGAAAATCTTGAAGACTGAGTTGAACAACCCTTATGGTAAGGAGAGTGTATATTGTTGGAAGCACCCACATACGCGTGAATATTACTGTGGTGCTATGCATAACATAAAGTATTGTAGACTGATCATCTATCGTACTTATTTTTTTTGGGTTATCAGTTTAATATTGATAATTCTAGTAGATGTTCAATAGTACTTAGTGACTGCTCAGTATAAATTATTTTATTAGTTGGATACGTTGATAGCATTTGAATTCATATATATCTATTGATCTATACTGAACTATCATTTAATATTCCAAAGATTTGATTCGAGAATTGTTGATACTCATTATTCATGATATTATTCTGAAACTCTGGACTATCTTAGAGATTATACCTTGATATTTCAAACTCGTGATATAATACTCATCACCCTTGTTGTATATTACTTGTTAGGCAATTTGTGCTCATTCTTGCTTATTTAAAACCTTTCAGTTAAGGCAGAACAGGGAAGTGTCTCTGGGAAAGACAAGGGCAAGGGCAAGGCTACCGACTAGCTTGTTCCTTTATGTTTTAAAATTTTGATGTTGTATTAAGACTAGTTTCGAACTATGTTTAAGCTTAAGTAGGATTATGTAATAAGTCTTTATTCGATATTATTATGTAATCTATTAAGTACTGTAGGTTGCGAGACTTGGGGGAATAATTATAATAAATCATTGTATATTATTCTAGATTAGATCTTCCGCTGTGAATGTGTGATTTTAGTTATTGTCGTATTACCATAAACACGCGATGAACCGAATTCAAGTGACCAAATGACGGTCCGAATTTGGGGGCATCACAGCATCAATGGTAAGGAAAATCTATTTGAGGGGATGAGTTGGTGTTGGTGCATTCAAGAAGATATATGGTGGGTGCAAGAGGAATGGCAGTGCCCCACCACATTTCTGTAAGTGCTGTGGGGGTGCTGCCCCTCACATTCTTCAGCAATTGCAAAACATGAACATAGTTGACTTTGACTCTAAGTGGTGAGTGCCTTGTTTTTATAATGATTTATTATGTGAATTATAGCAGCTTAGGTTGCCATTCTCATTGTTAATTAGCGATATGTAGTGTATCTATTTTTAGATGGAAACACATGTTTTCTGGTAAATATGTTAGTCAATCCTAGTAGGTTGTATGTAGGAAAAATTGTAAGTGCCTAATTGTTAGGTTTTTTGTGTCATATCTGTTGTTTATATAGTATTTATGCTTACGGTGAACAATTAAAGAAATGTTCTTTATGTTTTTTCTTGACATGGGATTAAGGATTTACATATTGATTATGTATACTGTCAACAATTGAAGGATATAAGAACTTTTTTCATTTCTGTAGCATTTTTGTTGTCTCTTACTACAGTTTAGCTTGTGACCTGCTTGTCGTTACCTAAAGTGCCTTGATGTTTGCTGTATTATTTATCACATTATTGCCTATATTATAATAGTACATGCGATGTTCTATTTTAAGTGAATTCCATATTGAAATAAAAGAGGTTCCACTAATCTTGCTTAACTTCTTTTGATATGACTAATTGTTCTATAGGAGCTTGTTTATGTTAAAAACAGTCCTAATGTGCACTTATGAACAACTATTATGGGAACATTGACCAATATATAATGGGCTTGAGGTTTTATAGTTCTCTATTTCACAGTGAACTTCCTTTTTCCCTTAAGTACTAAATATTGTCACTATAACTGGAGTTTTCATTTTCCTGTGCACCAGAATGAACTAATTTCATATCCTGACTCGAGATCGGAGAATATCTTTGTAATAAGATTTTTAATATTTATTAAATAAAATAAAAATTTTGATGGAATAAATTATGTATTATGAGTTTTTAGGTCGATTAATGACCTAGTTTACGTGTTATGTGACTAAAAAATGAGTGTAAAATTTTTGAGAGAAAATAAATTTTTCCGAGAAAAACGCAAAATCAATATTCATAAAATGTAGAAAACGATTTTTCAGTTTTTGAACTTTTCAAATTACGGCATAGCGTTTATTTGGAAAATGGAGATGAAATCTCCAATAAAAATATTTTTATCATAAAAGACGTAAGATCATTATTCACGGTAAAAATTCATTTTTTTGAATTTTTGAAGGGCGATATAGCATTTATTCAAAAAAGGGGGAACGGTGACTGTCGACGTTGAGAAAAAATGTGGATTGAGTTAGACCCGAATCTTTCTCTTCCTAACTTTTGTCTACCCTTATTTTATCTTTTTATTATGAAAAAGGTTTTGAAGGGGTTTTTATTTAGAAAAAGGTCAACATGTATCATATCGACGATTTGAACGTTTTACAGAGTCACTAGTTGATATTATTTAAAATAGTTGTACCAACTCAACCGAATTTTTTTGAAAAGAGACCCAATTGCTGGACACTGTTGAAACTGAATCTTTGAAACCGAAGTTCTAAGTTCGGGGGCTTGGTTAAGTGTGGGGAATGTGTTAGGCACCCCACAACTACCGTGAAAACACGATACCGCATCTTTTCAATATTTCCCTTTTAAATCTATAATGTGTGTATGGATGCTGGAAGAAATTGGGCTTATGTTTGATTGATTTGAAAGTATGGTCGTGCTTCGTTGAACCTATATACGAAGGGTTTGATTTGATTTACAAAAGTCTTTTTTTAGACAAGATATTAAAATGATGTTTTGAAAGCAGGTTTTCAAACCATTACGCTCACATAGGAATTGAAGCATGTTGATACTTTTATTTTTATCTTTTCATCCTTTTGGCTCAATTTGAATGGTGATTGCCGGGCTGCAAAGCATCCCCGACCGCAGAATATGTACAAGTGTCGGTCTTCTCATGGACATGACAGCCATCGGAGTGACTCGGACACTACAAACCATATTTTCATTATGTTGAGACCTTAAACCTGGATAACCGTTTTAAGGTCTTTTGGATGTACATTTTACAGAAAAACCTGCAGGGTACATTTGTAAAGTGGAGTTTGTCCATCGTGGGAATCAGATTCTGATCAGTTTGATTACGAAGTCCACGATTCCTAGGCTCACAAAAGAAAGCCAATAAAACCTGCACAACTCAAAATATGCACAAAAATGTATATTTACATCTAAACGTCGCAAGAACCAAGGATTCATCAGTAAATCCTGGCCTGCACGTAGCCAAAGCGTCTCGCTCCCACTAGATAGCGATTTAAGGGCCACGAGGTTGCTTAAAAATGAATAAAACTTGAAAATTGCTAGATTTAAGTAAATCTCAGCCATTCTAGCTTCCCGATTCCGTTCGGACCTATTTCGAACAGTTTGAAAGCTAGAGATGGCCAAATTTACAGAAATCTAGTTCGTCCATAAAGAGGTTAGCGCCGATTCATATCAAATGAATATTTAAAGAAGCAATTTAATCACAATGAATAAAAGATATATATATATAGTTATATATATACGAAAGCTGTAAAGGGCGATGGGTTTTCACTCCGATGCCCGGACTGAAATGTAAATATATATATATATATATATATATATATATATATATATATTTCAATTCTGTCCAGCCTGGATTACTCCGTGGCTTTTTAAAGCTTTTATAATATATATATATATATATATATATATATATATATATATATATATATATATATATATAAGCGGTAAAAGAGCCACAGGATGATCCAGGCTCGACTGAATGAAAATATATATATATAAAAGCTGTAAAAGAGCCATAGAATGATCCAGGCTCGACAAAATTGAAATATATATATATAAAAGCGGTAAAAGAGCTACAAAATTGTCCAGGTTCAGCAAAAAGTAAATATATATAAAAAAAAACTGTAAAGGGCGACAGACATTTTATCCTTTGCCCGGACAAAAATGTAAGTATATATATATATATATATATATATTATAAAAGCAGTAAAAAGGCCACAGAATGATCCAGGCCAAACTGGAATCTAAAAAATTAATATATACAGTTAGTATATAAAAAGGCCACGAAGTAGAAATCCAGGCCCAAATAAGTCATATTTTTTTTATATATAGTTATATATATAAAAACAGTAAACTACCACAGATTTGACATCCGGGTTTGACAGAATTGAAATGTTAGTATATATATATATATATATATATATATATCTATAGTTAAATATACACATAAAAAAGTCAAACCTAGACTGAGAAGATAACCCAGTCCGACGAAGTTGCTATAAACGTTGATATATATATATATATATATATATAAGTTGTTAAAAGCGACAACGATCCGAGCTGTGGAAGTGCCAAAAAATATGTTTATGTACTAAAATGTACGAAAACGTAAGCAAAAACGGCCACGGAATTAAGTTTCGGGCATAATCAGAAAACGAAACTTAACGTGCAAGTGTATAAATGCGCAAAGAAGTAGTATGAACTTTCTGATCGTAAAAATACTCACAATGGACTGCTACACGGGCTTTTTGCCACTTAGTGGGCTTCAAACATCCGTTTCCATCGGTTAATTTTTGGTATGTGGTAGTATATGAGTATACCTACGTGTTAGAGTAATAAAATTTGGATTTGGAGTACAAGAATATGGCTGATAAACGAAACGGGTAGAGGTTCAGAGCGTTTCTAAATTATAAAATGAGCTGGGGGTGCACTGATATATATAGACCCGATGGAAGCGGGCCAACCCATGATAGCCACAAGTCTACCTGCGGCTCCACGTGGCAGGCCCCGGGTGGTGGGTCCCGTCGTCTCAAAGTACATGCACTCCGAGCAATGCGAGGTCAGATTTGAAACATTCTAACTTTTGATCGGAGCGTCCGTTTGAGGCGCGCTATACCTTTTCAGAAAGCCCTCACTGAGAGTGTCTCAATGACATGGAAGAAAACCTTTTCTGAGTCCAAAAAGACGGGTTTATAACTAGGTCATTAATTTTTCACAGTTTATTCGTTGAGCTGTCTTGCGTGGTTTCCACTCGGGATCATTGTTATGGTTCTTCCTGACCTTCGTGGCATCAATTTGGCTTGAGTTTGACCAAATAGGCTTCAAGTTGGTAAAATGACTATTTTGCCCCTCCCGGGGTTGTTTCCAGTGTTGGCACGGTCTTTGAGTGCTTTCTCGACATCGTCTCTAAGGTTTTGATCCCATCCGACTCGGTTCTTCCTCGGGGTTATCTCCGAGGTTGACTTGGCCTCCCGGGTTATCTCTAGGGATGATGTGATGCTTCAGGTTTGTCTCTGAAGGCTGAATTGGCTTACCAGGGTTATTTTTGGGGCTAAACTGGATCTCCCGATTGTGATCGGGGCTTAACTGTACCTCTCGGGTTGTGACCAGTGCTTAATTGATATCCCAATATTAAGATCGGGGTTGACCTGATGTCCTGGTATTGAGACCGGGGTTAGTCTGATGGCCCGGTATTGAGACCGGGGTTGACCTGATGGCCCGGTATTGAGATCGGGGTTGATCTTATGGCCGGTATTGAGACCGGAGTTGACCTGATGGCCCGGTATTAAGACCGGTATTGACCTAGCATCTCGGTATTAGGACCGAGGTTGAACTGGCATCCCAGTATTAGGACTGGGGTTGAACTGGCATCCCGGTATTAGGACAGGGGTTGATCTGGCATCCCGGTATTGCGACGGGGGTTAAAATGATGATTTTGCCCTCCTGCAGGGTTAGTCACAGAAAAACAAAATTTTGAGTGTCTACAGATGCCCCTCTTTATCATGTTTATGCAATGCAATGGAATGAACATGATAAAGATTAAATAGACACTTGAAATATGACAAGATATATTTTTAATGATGCAAATCGCAATGCAATGAATGTCAAAATGTTTTCGCAAATCGCATTTCGCATTTCGTACTTCTCAAATCGCAAATCGCATCGTAAATTGCATCGCAAATCGCATCGCAAATTGCATCGCAAATCGCTTACCCTTGCCGATGCCTGTGTTGGGGCTGATATCCATGGTTGACTTTTATCAGTGATGCTGATGTCTATGCTGGTGTTGACTCCAATAGTTTGATTTCCATCGGTGTTGCCGTTGCTTGTTTGATGAAGATAAACTGAAATGCTTTCTACATTTATGCTGGGGATGATGTTCTAAAATCATCAGATCATTCCGATGATTACATAGGTAGTTTACAATGGTGCCTACTCTACTGGTAGTTTGACAACAAATCCTACCCTGCTGGTAGTTGACCACGGTGCCTATCCTGATGGTAGTTGACAACGGTACCTACTCTGATGGTAGTTGACCATGGTGCCTACCCTGATGGTAGTTGACAACGGTTAATCATCGGACTGTCCAGATGCCTACTCGAACGGTAGTTTTAAACAATGGAATTTTTTCTCGAGTTTGGGTATTTAATGCATATGCATATTTAACTCTACTGGGTATGCATGCTTAACTTTTTAATGGAGATGTGTGCTGATATAGCGCTTGTTGCACATGTGCAGACCAGGTATGATGTGATGATCTTATTTTATCCTAGGTTAATGCATATGCTTAATTGCAATGAGGTAGAACCATACCTCACCCTTTCTGAGGTGATTTGGAGTTTCTTTTCAGGCATGAATTTTGATAGGCTTAGCAGCTCTAACTCCCGTATGACTTCTTTTAGCATGATAAATTCAGATGTTCCCCTTCTAGATGTCGTCTTTGGTGGGGATCTCACAGAGGCGGCTATTTCTGAATCTAGATCTGGCGCTGGTACTTCTGGCGATTCAAACACTGATGGATTTACTCTGAGATATCCCGATATGTTCGCAGAAGTAGTGTTCCACGGCTTACATAACCGTATCCTTCCCCAATGCTACGCTGGATTGACACCAATGGATTGATCATTGATTATGAGAAGGGACGAGCTCTCTACTTGCTACCCTGCTGGGTTAGATGCTGGCTTGGCTAATGACCCGGGTGTTGTTGACGTCCTGGAGGATGTAGTCGATTCTTTCATTGCCCATATTTGAAATGCAGCGTAGAGGCCTCGACTTGTGAGAACTTGGCGCATGTTGACATGTTTGATGGTGTAGATTTCATTCGCTAGATCTTTTGTCCTCGGGCATCTATTGTTTTTTCGAGTTAAGGACTCTCTCGAGAATTTTCCTTTTTTTTTGTTGGGGAAAACTTTTGTCGCCTTGATTTCTTTTAGGAGTTCTTCCTTTTCTTTTAATGAGGAGCTTGGTCCCGCCGTAGACTCCTTCCATTTCATTAAATGGTGAAATGCCCCAGCCCTTTTGCTTGTTGTTACTGATGTTCATAGAAGAAACTTCATTTGTTGACCACATCCAAAGTGATCAATATCCTGCACATTGGACAAATAACAAAATGTGCCAAAATCTTGATGGCTCGGGTCGTTAGTATTATCTTGTGAATGAGGCATTTGAAGTTAAAGTTTATGAAATTGAATGCTTGGATTCACTGAGCTTTTATCTTATCACTAAAGATCTTGAAATGAAGTTTTCTTAAAGAAATCAAAATTTTCGTTTAACAAGTTATGGCATCGCAATAAAATATTTTAAGCATACGAAGTCATTTTTATGGGTAGGATTAGTTTCAAAAGACTTATCTCCCTATATCAGAGACACCTCATCTTCGCTGCACCGCTCTTCACAGAATTAACATCACATAACATTTGCACTATGAGTGACGTAACCCTTAGCAGGGGTTTCTCTTCTATGAATTTTAGATGATCTCTTTTTTATCTTGCAAAATTTTTCCTTCTTTCCTTGCTTAACTTTGTCTCGTTTTCTTAGGCTATTCAGAGTTACCTATTTAACGAGTCTTGGACCAATGATTCCTAAACCAGACGATTTTAGGGCACTAGGTGTGAAGACACCCCTTCGGGTTTACTAACTAGAGTAACAAAGGCCACACTTCGAGACAAGTCAGATGGTCTGCTCTATTTGATCCTCACCTGAGCATATACAAGATTCATTTTCTTAGGCTCTAAATTACCCGTATAGCGAGTGTTGGGCCGATGACTCCCAAACCAGACGGCTTTAGGGCACCAGGTGTAGAGACACCCCTCGGGCTTAATTACTCGAGTAACCTAGGCCACGATTCAGATCTGCTTAGGTTTTGCTTTTTCTTATAATGCTCATTTTCTTTGGCACTGAGTTACCCATGTAACGAGCGTTGGGCCGGTGACTCTGAAACCAGATGGCTTTAGGGCACTAGGTGTAAAGACACCCCTCAGGCTTAATAACTCGAGTAACCCAGACCACGATTCAAGACATTAGGCTATCTACTAATTGTCATTCTTGTTGCCATAGTTTCATACCCCACAGCTAAGAGTTAGGGCGATCGCAAAGTGCAAACATGTATATGAGGTCAAGTTTGTTCCAAAAAGTGCTTTAAACTAGGATGTCGTGCCTAATCAAAAGGTTGAATTGTCTTAGTTCTCTAATCGTTCCCGTGATTCTTGCTCCACGGACGCTTATTGGAATTAATACAATTCATAACAAGTTAAGCAAAAATCTTATCTTTTAAAACCTTTTTCTAAGATTCTAAAGCAAGATTTATCTATACTTAACATGTATACCATTTCCAATGCATGTAACTGGAAATTGAAAGCACCTAAAGAGATGAAAGAATCGTGCCTTATAAGTGGATCGTAGTATTCTAAGAAAATTTGGAAAAGACGGATTGATCATATCGGATCGCCAATAATGGAAGCTTTGATGATGACAAACCATGCTGATGGTGCCGACTGATGCATTTTCATTGGATGGTTGATAAATTCCCCAGTGTTGAGTTGTCATAATTTTTGAAATTGCCCCAGTTTTATTGTAAGGGTCCCAACATCGGGTTGTCGTTGATTCTGAACTTGCCCCAGTCTTGATTGTCATATGGGGTAATTGCTTTGTTGTATGTTTGCCCGATGGGCTGATAAGATACTGAGAATTCAAGAGTCTTTTACCTCATAACCCATATGGTGAACAGGTAGTGGATATGAGCCTTGGTGTTTGGATGCCCCAATCATTGTTTCTGACTTGTGGGCGAAATTGACTTTGATTTTTGATATTAAATGGCCTGCAGATTCCACTGAATTGGGCTCAAGGGCTTGTGATGGTTGGTGATGTGATGGCTTTAGCCTGATTTGTTTTGATCTGTGAGGTTTTAATCCGTGGCCTTTTGCTCAGGGACCAAATCATCGGGTATAAGATAGACTTTGTCACGACGGTAGCCCATATGCTTCTGTGGGTCAAAGGAGATCAAGTCTTCACGCACATAAGGAGTGATGAGTTGCTAACAGGTTGCATCTTATGATGATTGCCATTTCATCCCTGTGACTGGTCATCTTGATGTATCGATATCTCTTCCTTTCGAGACTTGCTCTAGATTTGATGGAACAACATTGAGGTGCCGTTTGGTCCTCTCAACATGTGTCATCGATCTTGAGTTTTTTTCTTGGATGTAAGCTTTTCAGGTTTGGCCTTCATATGGGAGATCAAACATCCCTTTTCGCTATTGCCATACTCAGAACTTAACTCCCCTTATAACTTCATCACTCATGCAGTTGGCATGGATTATCTGCCTCTGGCGGGTTTGAGGGGGGTGACCACAAATCATCCGCTGGCAGTCATGGGCCAGTTTGATCAGTTCTAGAGCCTCCATCATTTTGAGGGAGCTATGGATTGTTAGATATCAGCTTTATCTTTGTCGTCGGCTGACTTCATCCGGACTTATGAGTGTTGGACTCATAGGGAGAAAGCTGATTTCTCTACTAGCCATCCCAATCGTTCTCCAGAGTATTCGACATAGTTGGAGGCCGATATCACATTGGTTGCGGTTATCCAATCAGATCCGAGCATTGATTCTGATGAACAGGAGCCTATGGAGGATCCTGATTCTCCCACCAAGGATGATTCATTTGCTGGTTTGATAGCATCTTTAGTCAGTGCCCCCCCCCCCCCCCGAGCATTCCTACTGGGACAGATCCAGCTCTTATTGATTTATTAGCTCGGATGACCTTTGAGAGGGATCATGCTATAACACTGATGTTGATAGCCTTTTCTAGCAGGGATGCCGATTTTACTGAGAGACGAGGCTCGAGCTACCCGAGATGCAGCATTTGTTGAGATTGAGGAGGCTTTAGTCGTCAGGGATGCTGCTTTTATTGAGAGAGATGAGGTCATAGCTACCCGGGATGTTTATATTACTGATAACACTTCGCTCAGGTCATATACACATCATCGTTGCTGATATGAGTGCCTTCATAGATGGTCGTAGCAGTACTATGCAGATGGCTGTGGATATTCGAGCCCGTATGGAGACCATGGGACATGAGCTTACATCTGCTTCTCCTTCTTCTGAGAGGGATGCCATGTTTGCATTGTTATCCCGCTTGTCTATGGGTTCATAGACTAGCTTTATTTTTCTTGCACATATACTTCTTTCATGACTTGCTGTTGTTGATGTATCCTGAGCTTCTTCTTAAAGGATTGACATTGAGATGTCGGAGAATATCTCTGACGGGCTTGTTGACCAGGGAGATTTGATAGTATTTGGGTTTTATATGATTTCGGTGTCTTGGGACTAGTTTTTTAATTATTTTTTTTATATTTTTTTTCTTGAAGGTCAGACCGCACCATGAATGGTTGCCTATGTACTCCCGGGTGAAGAGAGACCAGGTCATTCGTAGTTCAGGCTCGGCCTGAATGGTTTGATTTTTTTTTTAAATTTTCAATATTTATATGCATGGAAAATAAAAGGCATAACTCTAAGAAAGTGATAACGTTCCAACATCTCCTGGAACTCGCAACTTTCCTCTCGATCTACGTCTTCTTGGTTAGCTGAGGTTTGATAGTCCAGTTGTCAGTAGT
The DNA here is from genome assembly GCA_020205555.1 of Panax stipuleanatus. Taxonomy (NCBI): domain Eukaryota; kingdom Viridiplantae; phylum Streptophyta; class Magnoliopsida; order Apiales; family Araliaceae; genus Panax; species Panax stipuleanatus. The sequence continues at coordinate 61,385,228 of CM035123.1, read as the reverse complement.
TATATTGCATTCGAGGCTCGTGATAGAGGTTACCTCCTGGTTTAGAATATCTTCAATCATAGCCATAACTTGATTGCCCCCTGAATCAGCATATCCCTTAAGGAGGCTCAAACTGGACTCATCGCAGAAAGGGATGAACTCTAGATTCCTCGATGGGTTGGCTTCCTCGATAACTTCACCACCTTTTTCTTCATCTGTTTCTTCACCTTTTTCACGGGCTTGAGAGAATTTAACTATGAGATCACTCTCAAACTATTGTTGTATTTCTCGCAAGGAACTTTTCTTTTGGGCTTTTTCCACACGGGGAAGGATTAGTATCTCCTCCTTATCATCCAGGAGGGTAACATCAGGAATGTGGTTGCTGGCTTTGGGCAACAAGATATTTGATGATGGTGGATGAATTTCCTTAGAGGACTCTCTTGTCTCCTCTATCACTCCTAGCATTAAGATCTGTCCACCTAGTGTTCTGTCAGGATTGATGCTCATAGTCGTCACATCCTTTGAATTGCTTGTTTCGAGTGGACATCTTAAGCTCCTTATTTCCCTTTCACCTTTTCTGGTCATGGGGACTTCTATCTTCAGTTCTCCATTTTTAATGAGATCATGGATTTTATGTTTTAGAGACCAACATTCCTCAGTTGCATGTCCAGATGAGTTAGAATGGTATAAACATATCTTGGTGGAATCATAACTTTTCATCTAGGGCTTGGTAGGAGGCAGCAACTCAGTAATCTTTTTCTGCGCAACCAACAATGCTAACACATTTTCCAACGAGTCCCCCAAAGGTGTGAATACCCTTCTCTATCTACTCTCCCCGACTTTCGGTGCCGTAGGATTTCGAGGGTTGGCCAATGTTTGGAATGTTGCTTGATATTTCCTATTTTGGAATTCGCATTCCTTTGGGCGATTTTTCCTTTGGCGAGATCTTCTAGTAATTTTATTATTCCGTCTTTCTCGTCTATTCAGCATGCTTTGACCTTTTTCATTTAGCTGGCTGATATTGGAGGGAGATAGGCTGACATTCTGAATATCCTCCTTTTTCTCTTGGCTTTCTGATAGTTGAGTGAAAAGATGCCTTGTATCTTGGTATTGGCGCACTATCAGATTAGCCAACAAAGTTACTTGATGTTGAATCGTATCCAATTTTGCGTCACTATCATACCCTCCTCTGCATTTTCAAGCTCTAGGACATTTGTTCTGTTCCTTTGGGGGTATTCCTCCATCCTTCGCATGTATTTAAGATTTGGATGCATTTCATCGCTTCCTGACCCGATCATGTTTACTCCCTCCGTATCATGCAGCATCAGAAGGTTGGTCTTGACATTTGGATGGTCAGCTTGTTAGACCACAACATCGCCGTTTTTGATCAGGTTTTGGATTTTATGCTTCAAGGACCTACAATCTTGTGTATCGTGTCCTGGAGATCCTGAATGGTAAGCACATCTCTGGCTAAGATTGTATCTTTTGCTTTTTGGATCCAGAGGTGGAGCCAGTTCAGTAATTTTCTTGTGATCTATTAACATCACCAACATATTTTCAAGGGAATCGCCTAGTGAAGTGAACATCCCGATTTTCCGTTCTTTTAAATTTTCTTTCTGTCCTGGTATTGATTGAATGCAGTTTGTTGTAATGGCAGATTGCCTTCCCTCTTCCAAATGGGAGGACTACGGTTGGGTCTCCTAGACTGCCCCTGTATAATGAGGATACCTCTTCATCTCACTCGCATAGTTTCCAGACTGTATATGCTCGATGACTACTTTCAAGGCCATGAGATCTTTAATCTGGCTTGCTTTCAGGCCCATCTCTGTCATTTCACCGTGTTTGATCATCTCTGAAAATGGCTTTCCTATTCTAGCTAGGATCCTCTCATTGTAAGGTGCCTCTTGAATGTTTATGAAAGTCATTACCATTTCAGATTTGGTCATAGGCGGGCTGACCTGTGCTGCCAGACGTCTCCATCTTTGGGCATACTCATGGAAAGACTCGTTGTTTTGTTTTTTGACCTTGGTCACTTGATACCGATCCGAAGCCATCTGAGACTGGAAGCTGTATTGAGTTAGGAAGGCATGAGCCAGCTCTTCCCAACTATGGATTTTTGCATTATCAATTCAGGCATACCATGTCCTTGCCTCTCCAGTGAGACTCTTTTAGAAAAGCTGTATTTTAAGGCTTTCATCTTCAGCATATGACACTAGCTCGCCAATGTATGCTTTCAAGTGCGTATAGGGATTGCCTTCCCCATTGTACTTTTCAAACTCTGGGACTTAAGAATTTGTCAGGATATCTAGCCTCTGGGAATATGCAGAGATCTGAATAGGTAACACTTCTAAGGTTTCCAGTCCCTTTGATTGCCCAGATGGTTTCTTTCATTTGTTGGACTTTCCTTCAGATATCGCCAGCTTCCCGATCTTCCCTGAGATTTGTGATTTCAGAGATTTTGTTGGTTCTTTGACTAGATCGAGGTTCAGGATCTGCATTTCCCCTTTTTGTCAGCACTTTGATTGTCCCTGTGAGGAGGATTCTGTTGATTAAGCGTTCTCTGGCCCTGAGTGTTTTTACTTTGTTCTCTTAGGAGGATAGCCAACTCTGTTATTTGATTCTGAAGTCCCTCAAATTCCTTTTGAGATACGGAACCCGACTCGTGTTGGCCACTTTCTGCCATGTCGGTGGATAGGCTTTGTGCCTTTTTAGATTGTGATCTAGTAATGGGACCACTCTTACCTACAAGACGAGTAAGTTATTTAGTCTTGACAGACACTAACCATATACATGTTATGCAATGTGTCAGGTTTGGGGATTTTTTAAATCTTATCCAGTAAAACAAAGGTCAGTTGTTTTGATGACAGGATAGTATGACAGGATTTATAGTGAAATATATATTTACATTATGAATTTTACATTCGAATTGGAAATTTGACATTGAATTGAAAATGGAAGGCATGAAGAAGCTTCCCTTCAGATTTGGTTAATCAGAGGCTGACCTATCCTAGGCTACTCTCGCGGCTTTTCGGCATGAAGGTCCCTAGATCATCGCAATCTACTAAAGGGGAAATTAATCCGATCTTTCAACTAGAGCGAATATGAGTGGTACTTTTTTATGAGCCCCGAAGACTTAGCCGTCCTCGAAGACATTACTCTGTCACCGACGGGTATGCCTCCTGGTGGAGGAATCACACAGCATACGACATACATCGCGTTTCACCGTATGCATATGATGACATTGGTTTGAAGCACTAATATTTGTGCGAAGCACTAATATAAAACAGGAAAGCATTCATTCATATTCATTCAATGTAAGGACGCAACATTCACATATACGCAGATATGTATGGGAAATTTTGAAAAGATTTGAACGCGGCCTAAGCCCTCTATTAACCTCAGCAGAGTCGCCACCTGTCGACGTTGGGAAAAAATGCGGGTCGAGTTAGACCCGAATCTTTCTCTTCCTAGTTTTATCTACGCTTATTTTATCTTTTTATTGTGAAAAAGGTTTTGAAGGGTTTTTTATTTAGGAAAAGGCCAACATCTATCATGTTGACGATTTGAACGTTTACAGAGTCACCAGTTGGTATATTTGAAATGGTTGTACCAACTTAACCAAATTTATTTGAAAAGAGGCCCAATTGCTGGACACTGTTGAAACTGAATCTTTGAAACCGAAGTTCTATGTTCGGGGGCTTGGTTAAGTGTGGGGAAGGTATTAGGCAGCCCACAACTCCAGTGAAAACACGGTACCACATCTTTTCAATATTTCCCTTTTAAATCTGCAATGCGTGTGTGAATGCTAGAAAAATTGGGCCTATGCTTGATTGATTTGAAAGTATAGTCGTGCTTCGTTGAACCTATATACGAAGGGTTTAATTTGGTTTGCAAAAGTCCTTTTTTAGACAAGATATTAAAATGATGTTTTGAAAGCAGGTTTTCAAACCCTTATGCTCACATAGGATTTAAAGCATGTTGATACTTCTATTTTTATCTTTTTCAGCCTTTTGGCTCAATTTGAATGGTGATTGTCGGGCTGCGAAGCATCTTTGACCACAGAATATATACAAGTGTCGGTCTTTTAATGGGCATGACAGCCACCGGAGTGACACGGACACTACAAACCATATTTTCACTATGTTGAGACCTTAAACCCGGATAACCGTTTTAAGGTCTTTTGGATGTACATTTTACAAAAAAACCAGCAGGGCACATTTGTAAAGTGGAGTTTATCCATCGTGGGATTCAAATTCTGATCAGTTTGATCACGAATCCCATGATTCCTAGGCTCACAAAGGGAAGCCAATAAAACCTACACAGCTCAAAATATGCACAGAAATGTATATTTACATCTAACCGTCGCAAGAACCAAGGATTCATCAGTAAATCCTGGCCTGCGCGTAGCCAAAGCGTCTCGTTCCCACTAGATAGCGATCTAAGGTCCACGAGGTTGCTTAAAAATGAATAAAACTGGAAAAATTGCTAGACTTGAGTAAATCTCAGTCATTCTAGCTTCCCGGTTCCGTTTGGACCTATTTTGAACCGTTTGAAAGCTAGAGATGACCAGATTTACAGAAATCTAGTTCGCCCATAAAGTGGTTAGCGCCGATTCATATCAAATGAATATTTAAAGCAGTAATTTAATCACAATGAATAAAAGATATATATATAGTTATATATATACAAAAGCTGTAAAGGGCGATTGGCTTTCACTCCGATGCCCGGACTGAAATGTAAATATATATATATATATATATATATATATATATATATTTATAAAAGCTATAAAAAGCCACGGAGTAATCCAGGCTGGACAGAATTGAAATATATATATATATATATATATATATATATGTAAAAGGTGTAAAAGAGCCATAGAATGATTCTAGGCTCGACAGAATTGATATATATATATATATATATATATATATATATATATATATAAAAGCGGTAAAAGAGCCACGAAATTGTCCAAGCTCAACAGAAAGTAAATATATATATAAAAAAACTATAAAGGGCGACGGACATTATATCCTTTGCCCGGACAGAAATGTAAGTATATATTTATTTATAAAAGTAGTAAAAAGGCCACAGAATGATCCAGGCCAAATTGGAATGTAAAAAGTTAATATATACATATAGTATATATATATATATTAAAGCAATAAAAAGGCTACGAAGTAAAAATCCAGGCCCAAATAAGTCAGAAAAATTTATATATATATATATAGTTATATATATAAAAATAGTAAACTACCATAGATTTTACATTCGGGCTTGACAAAATTGAAATGTTAGTATATATATTGTTAAATATACACATAAAAAAGCCAAATTCGGACTGGGAAGATAACCCAGGCCGACGAAGTTGCAATAAACGTGTGTATATATATATATATATATATATATTATATAGAAGCTATTAAAAGCGAAGGATCGACGATCTGAGCTGTGGAAGTGCCAGAAAACATGTTTATGTACAAAAACGTAAGCAAAAACAGCCACAGAACTGAGTTCTGGGCATAATCAAAAAACAAAACTTAACGTGCAAGTGTATAAATGCGCAAAGAAGTAGTATGAACTTTCTGATCGTAAAAATACTCACAATGCACTGCTATAAGGGCTTTTTGCCACTTGGTGGGCTTCAAACATTTGTTTTCACAGGTTAATTTTTGGTATGTGGTAGTATATAAGTATACCTATGTGTTAGAGTAATAAAATTTGGGTTTGGAGTACAAGAATATGGCTGAGAAACGAAACGGGAATAGGTTCAGAGCGTTTTTGAATTATAAAATAAGCTAGGGGTGCACTAATATATATAGATCCGATGGAAGCGGGCCTACTCGTGGCAGCCGCAGGTAGGCCTCGGGTGGTGGGTTCTGTTGTCTCGAAGTACGCGCACTCCGAGCAATGCGAGGACAAATTCAAAACTTTCTAACTTTTGATCGGAGCGTCCATTTGAGGCATGATATACCTTTCCGAAAAGCCCTTGCCGAGAGTGTCGCAATGACATGGGAGTAAACCTTTTCTGACTCCAAAAGATAGGTTCATAACCAGGTCTTTGATTCTTCGCAGTTTTTCTATTGAGCTGTCTTGCGCGGTTTCCACTCGGGATCATTGTTATGGTTTTTCTTGACCTTCGTGGCATCAATTTGGCTTGAGTTTGACTGAATTGACTTCAAGTTGGTAAAATGACCATTTTTCCCCTCTTGGGGTTGTTTCCAATGTTGGCACGGTCTTCGATTGCTTTCTCGACATTGTCTTCGAGGTTTTGATCCCATCCGACTTGATTTTTCCTCTGGGTTATCTTCGAGGTTTACTTGGCCTCCCGGGTTATCTCTAGGGATAATGTGATGCTTCGGGTTTATCTCTGATGACTGAATTTGCTTCCCAGGGTTATCTTTAGGGCTGAACTGGATCTCCCGGTTGTGACCGGGGCTTAACTGTACCTCCCGGGTTGTGACCAGGGCTGAGTTGATATCCCGGTATTAAGACTAGGGTTTACCTGATGTCCCGGTATTGAGACCGGGGTTGACCTGACGTCTCGGTATTAAGATCGGGGTTAACTTGATGGCCCGATATTGAGACCGGGGTTGACCTGATGACCCGGTATTGAGACCGGGGTTTACCTAATGGCCCGGTATTGAGACCGGGGTTGACCTGATTTCTCGGTATTGAGACCGGGTTTGGCCTGGCATCCCGATATTAGGACCGGGGTTGAACTGGCATCCCGGTATTAGGACCGGGGTTGAACTGGCATCCCGATATTAGGACCGGGGTTGATCTGGCATCTCGGTATTGAGACCGGGGTTGGAAAGACGGTTTTGTCCTCCTTTAGGGTTAGTCACAGGAAAATAAAATTTCGAGTGTCTATAGTGACGAAATCAGATTTTGAAAAAATCGAAAGTCGATTTTTCGGCTAACTGAGCGTGTTACGAAAATATAACCGAAAAAGTTAGGAAATCTAACTAGAAAGAAATCGGGTAACCGACTTAGTTTGGGAAGTACACCCTAATTAATTGTACGAAAGGGCAAAATAGACTTTTTGCTAATTATATGGATTATGAAAAAAATGAAAAGAAAAGAAAAGAAAATGAGAAATTAAATTAATTATGATCTAGCCAAGCCTAGAGTTTAAATGGTTTGGCTAGGAATTTAAATGGCTTGACTAATAATTCAAAAGGCTAGGTTAGGGAGGCTTAAGCTTTGAAGCCATGGCTTGAAGACTTAAGCCAAACTTTGAGCTAAAGCTTTATAATTCCATGTGTCACTTGATTAAATAAGTTGAGAGGGCATGTGTCATGTGCTAGATTAATAGCACATGGGATAAGGAAGGATGAAAATGCTAGAGAAGTGAGTCATAACCTAAGAGGGAGACTTGTGTCACTTACTAAATAGCTTGATGACCATGTGTCTTGCAAATAAAAATAAAGTATGTGGTGAATTGATTTTAGAAAAGGCAAGGAAGAGGAGGGGGATCGGATATGAGAGGATAAGAGGCAAGGTTGGATGGAAACTTTCCATTTTTAGTAAGTTTTGGTCTATAGGAAGCAAGTCATTTAATGTTTGTTCCCTCCACCCAATTGTTTCAAACCAAACATGACCTTAATGCTATTATTTTGTCTAGCTTAAGTTAATTGATCATGGATGGTTAACTCTTGGTAGCATGGTTAGGTTAGTTGGTGGGAGATTTAATTAATTCAAAACATCTAGCACTTGGCCATTTGTAAATTCATCTTATGAGCCAAGTAAGGAAGAAAGAGAAAGTAAGAGAGAAAAGAGAGAGGGAGTGCACAGATACAAGAAGAAGAAGAAGCAAGCTTGCAATCTTGTTAACTAGCTAGGAAAAAAAGGAACATTAAAGGTAAGACCATGAACCCTAATTAACCCTTTATCTCTTTGAATTATTTTTCTTTGAATTAGTAATTGTTGGTGGTTATGGTTTATTGGAAGATCATAAAGGATCTTGGAGTAATAAGGATGTGTGTGATTAACTAAAAGTAGTATGCACACAAGTCAATCATATTTGATATGATGAAGCATTTACTTTGTAACAATCTTAGTCATTTATTAATAAACGAATTATTTATTAAAGGTTTAATTTATCTACATAATGTTGTTATATATAAATGTGATAAACCCATAGTTTTAAGTAATGCTTTTAGAATCATGATGATGATCATGCTAATGAGATCTAAATTCTAAGAAAGCTTAAAACTAAAATAGTTCTCAATCATTATATTACTAAATAAGGGATTAGTGAATCCGGATAGATTGTTATAGATGTTGCTTGCTCATTGGATGATGATGATTAATCTCATGATCATTTGTGTGAAGACACTAAAGCAAGTATGTAGGTGCTTATTAGAGAATAAGTACATTGAACGTGGCTCGCTAAGGAATACCTAATGGAGTTTTACTCGCCTATAAATAAGAATTCTTTTAGTTATAGTAGTACAAGTAATCCTTAGACTTGAGATTATCATAGTATTTTATGTATGATGAGTTATACTTTGACATGTCCCTTAAGAACCTAAAGGGTATATCAAAGGGTATGCTTAGGTATAATTAATTATACATGGAGATAATGAATGAACAATAAAAAATCTACCACTTCTAGTAAAAGAATAGAATGTCCTATGTGATTCAATAAATGACAACTCAGTAGTCCTTTGCCAAGGCAGAATAAATTAGAAAGTAGTTTCTAATTTTTATTATTAGAGTTTGTGCATTTAGGATCGAAATACATATAATTAAATAAAATAAGACATAATAGTAATTCCATATCTTATATTTAATTGGGACATTGTTTGGTGGAAGGAATGAATTGTACGGTAACTATTTACTCAAAAGTTCTTTTATGATTAATGTTGAAATTTATATTATCTAGAAAGTTGTTGAGCACTAAGAGAGCTTACCCTTATTGTAGAATAAATATTATTTATTTAAATAAATTAATAGTTGATTTATTTATTTAAATAAATTAATAGTTGATTTATTTATTTAAATAAAATTAGAATTACTCTAATTAATTTATTCACAACCGATTTAATATGAAGAACCTAAAGGGTCACACCATAAAAAAATGAATATTCATTTAAGAAGCAAATGACATAATCGTAATAATAAGTTAAGTCTATTTAATTTAATCTATGGTGATAGAATAAATTAAATAGCTTAATATATATATTATTTAATATTTTATAAATATTAAATATAAATTAATAAGAGGAGTCTTATTATTACTATTATTATTAGTTTAATTCCTAAAGGAGTTTGAGAATTAAGTAATAAAAGTACTCTCCCATATTCCTAATGAGATTATGAGGTATATTAATTAAAAGAGTTTAATTAATTAAAATGAAACCCTAATCCTAAAATGGTTAGGAGGGTTGCTTACATCTATAAATAAGAGGAGTCTTATTTTGATTTGGGGTTAATACAATTTCCAAGAGTTGGGAGAGCACACCTTTTCTAGAGAGAAGAAAACTAGGGTTTAGCCGAAAATACTCATCTTCTTAATATTTGTTTATCCTTGGTGGATCACCTTTAGAAACCAAACACTTGGGTGGCTGACGTTGATCAAAGGAAAGAATCACACCCGGTAAATTAAAGTTGAATAAGGAAAGGATTTGGAGTTGAACTTGTACCTGAGGAAGCTCGTAACTTCAAGGGTATGAATCTCATCTTATTCTATTTCATGTATGAATTGATAACTAAGCATATAGGATGATCATGGTGATGGTTTGTATTAAATTTTAAAAACTCTCTTTTGTCGCGCTTCCGCTATGTTTACGTAATTTGAATATGTATTCGCGTTATATACAAACCTAACAGTGGTATCAGAGCCTACCTATATGCTAATTATAGATTTTGTTGATTTCATGTATGTATCATATGCGATTGGATCGGATTTTTTGGGCAAAGAAAAAAAGTTTATGTTCCTGCAACGTGGTGCAGCTGCGCCACCTCTAGTTCATTCTGAAACGCAGCTGTGCCGTTGTCCATTTTCAATTTTCCTAGTTGAGCAACGCAGCTACGCGGCGTCGTAGTTAATTTTTGGCGCAGCTGCGCCTGTTCACAAGAAATCAGCTTTGCCCCTTGGAGCGCAGCTGCGCCGCACCCCAGTTCTTTCTGGGTGCAGCTGTACCCGCCTCTGGACAGGATATAGAAATTTTTGTTTTCTTCAATTGAAATAAATGGTTTATTTAATTGATAAAAGTTTAAAATAAAGGAGTTTATTTTATCTAAAATATGATTTCAGATTGCTAAAAATTAAAGGAGTTTAATTTGGATTTGGTTTTTGATTAAAATAAAAGAGTTTATTTTGTTTCAAAACTAAATACTAGCAAAAAGTTTGCCCATTAAATGATATCGATGCATATATGGAATGGATATATTATTCATGAGATGAATGTTATTTATTGATGCATATGATGATATGTATGATAATAAATAGGGTTGATTATGGACTATTGACCAATGTGATTGGATTTTATTTTAGTTGGATGCATGAATGTATGAGTTTTATTAAATGGGGTGTGCGTACCTCGTCTTTTCTAATTTTTCTTGATGTAATTTCTATCTCCCTCTTATGTACTCCACTTGACTGGTGATCGAGGTTTCTATTTATTGTAAATAGTTTTTTTTTGTAATAGGATTAGTTAGAATTACTTGAAAAATTGGAGATCAATAAGCAAGGAGCGCGTGAATACCCGTTTGTAATGGAGCCCAGGATTTAAATGTAATAGTTATATTTAAATTTTATTTTTGCACCCCTAGGTTTGACCTTTTGTTTCACTTGATGGCTCTAGTGAACCAAACTAGAATAAAGTTCATAATCAATCCGTGTAGAATATAGTATTCTAAATGCATGTTTTTACTATATATATATATATATATATATATATATTATATTATGTAACATGCTTCGCATGTCAATTAATGTGATGTGTATTTATATATATATATATATATATATGTGTGTGTGTGTGTGTGTGTGTGTGTGTGTGTGTGTGTGTGCGTGCGCGCTAAACAAGATGAGACAAATAATAACAAACCCCTCAAAGAATTTTAATAAGTCCTAAGAGTTCAAAAATATTTGGAATATCGAACGTCACCTTTTAGGATGATAAATTTAATAGAGTATTCAATATTTAATATGAGTTTGTTGTGTCACCACAAGGCAAGTATTAAATATTTAAGATGTTGATTTATTACATTTGATGCTTATAAAGAAATTGAACAATACTATTTTTTTTTGTGTCACCACTAGGACGGTATTTTTCTATTTGAATATATAAAAGTGCTAGGTTGGACTTGACTTAGATAATTTTTATCCGGATGTGTCACCACTTGATCAAAATAATCTAAGAGACAAAATAAGGAGTTACATGGTGATGTAATTGACAATAGTTGTCTACCTATTTATTTATACATAGTTTGTTGTGTCACCACAAGGCTATATACATTTGAACCTTATTCTCACTAGCAAATTTTTAATTAGATTTTTTGAACTGTATAATATGAGGGTATTATAGTTTGATGAACATAGTGGGAGATGCCAATTTAAAATAAGACCTAATTTATTTTGGTAATTAATTAAATGAATGTATGCTAAAATATTATTTTATTTCACATGCAGAATTTAAAAAATCTCACACTAATTATCACTATGTAGCATACTTGATGCAAACAAGTTGACCGGACCGGAGTACACAGACTCGTTAAGAAATTTGATAATTGTTCTTACTGCTGAAAAGCTTTCTTATGTCCAAGATTCTCCTGTCCCTACAAAAGTTGCAGAAATAGCCTCTAAGAAAGAGATTGCTACTTTTAAAAAGTGGCAAGATGATACATCCATAGCACAATGCATCATGCTCGCATCCATGAGTAACGAGCTATAGTGTCAGCATGAGAAAATTGATGCTTATTCTATTTTGCTGCATTTAAAAGAATTATATGGTGAGCAAAGCAGGACTGCTAGGTATCAGATATCTAGGGAGCTCTTCTGATCTCGTATGTCCGAGGGCACTAATGTTGAGACTCATTGTCTAAAGTTGATTAATTTGATTGAACAACTAGAACAATTGGGGTTCAGCATGGATGGGGAGTTAAGTCAAGATTTGATCTTGCAGTCACTCCTAGACACCTTCTCACAATTTGTTATGAATTTCCATATGAATAAGTTGGACGTCAGCTTGCCTGAGTTACTTAACATGTTGAAAACTACTGAAGGTCACTTTCCATCCAAGCGGGACCATGTCTTAATGATAGATGATTCTTTCAAGAAAAGGAAGAGGCATAAGGTATCTTCTAAAAAGAAAAAAAGCAAGAAGGCTAAGGGCAAGGCGAAGAAAAAGGAAAATAAGAAACCTGATTCAGACAGCAAAGTAATGTGCTTCCATTGCAATAAGTCGGATCACTGGAAGAGGAACTATGATAAGCACCTTACGGAACAAAAGCAGAAGAAGCTTGGAGAAGCTTCAGGTTTGTTCATGATTGAAATTAACTTTTGTCAAAGTCAAAATTCTACTTGGGTATTGGATACCGGCTGTAGTTCTCACATATGTAATATTATGTAGGGACTGGTCAAAAGTAGAAAGCTGAACAAGGATGAAGTCGTCCTATGAGTGGAAAATAGAGCAAAGGTTGTTGCATTAGCTGTATGAACTTATTGTTTAGCACTGCCTTCGGGCAAGTCTATTTATTTAAATAATTGTTATTATGTTTTAACATTCATTAGAAACATTATTTCAATTTTTGTATTGGATATGGAAGGTTTTAATATTATAATAAAGAACAATAGTTGTTCCATTTATAATAAAAATGTTTTATATTGTGTTGGTAATTATTTGAATGGACTTTACGTAATTGACTTGAATGAAAATATACTTCAAATTGAACAAACTAATAAAAAGAAAAGAGATGATGTTAATTATACCTTTATGTGACACTGTAGACTCGGTCATATCAATGAAATAAGATTATCCAAGTTACATAAGGATGGGCTCTTAGAGCTATCAGATTATGAATCATATCCAACTTGTGAATCTTGTCTTATGGGTAAAATGACAAAATCCCATTTTAGTGGAAAAGGAGAAAGAGTTACAGAGTTGTTAGCATTGGTACACACACATGTATGTGGACCTATGATAACGAATGCACGAAGAGGGTATTCTTATTTCATTACTTTCACTGATGATTATTCAAGATATGGATATGTGTACTTAATGAAATACAAATTCGAATTATTTGACAAGTTCAAAGAATTCAGAAGTGAAGTAGAGAAACAAATTGACAAGAGTATTAAGATTCTTCTATTGGATCGAGGTGGTGAATACTTAAGCGGTGAGTTTCTCAATTGTCTCAAAGAAAATGGTATAATCTCACATTGGACTCCACCAGGAACACCACAGTTGAATGGTGTATCTGAAAGGAGAAATCAAACATTGTTGGACATGGTTTGATCCATGATGAGTTTTACTGATCTTCAAGTATTATTCTGGGGCTATGCCTTAGAAGCGGCTGCATACCTACCAAATTCGTCCCAAAGACTCCATATGAGTTATGGTCATGGAGGAAACTAAATCTTAAAGATGTTAAGACTTGGGTTTGTCCAGCTTATGTCAAAAGGTTTGAAAATGATAAACTGCAAACTAGATTTGAAAAATGTAGATTTGTGGGAGAAACATCAGGGTATTACTTCTATCATCCTACTTATCAAAAGGTGTTTGTTGCGAAACATGTTGCCTTCTTGAAAAAAAAGTTTATCCTTGAATGGGTCACTGGGAGTAAGATATATCTTGAAAAAGTTCAAGACTCACAAATTACAATGGATCAAAGTCAGGTACCGGACCAAGTAGAAGAACATATTTTACAACACCCCATTCATAAATCTGGAAGAGTACCGAAGATACCTGAAAGGTATGGATTCGTTATAGATGATTACGATGAGGTACGCATCTTGAATGATGATGATCCATTGAATTACGAACAGGCTATGAGTAGTAAAGACTCGGAGAAGTGGCAAGAAGCTATGAATTCCGAGATGGACTTCATGTATAAAAACCAAGTATGGACTTTGGTTTCAGCACCTGAGGGCATTAAACCTATTGGGTGTAAATGGGTCTTTAAGAGAAAGACTAGAGCGGATGGCAAGGTAGAGACCTAAAAGGCCAGACTGGTTGCAAAAGGTTTCAAACAAAGATAAGGAATTGACTGTTATGAAACCTTCTCACCAGTAGCTTTGCTCGAGTTAATTCGGATTTTACTTGCGATTGAAGCTTATAACGACTACGAGATCTGGCAAATGGACGTGAAAACGACCTTCTTAAATGGAAAAACATGAGGAGGATGAGTATTTGATACATCCATAGGGTTTTGTTTCAACGATTGGAGCAAATCAAGTCTGTAAGATACAACGATCCATTTATGGATTGAAGCAAGTTTCTCGAAGGTGGAACATCTATTTTGATGAGACAATCAAAGAGTTTGATTTTATCAAAAATGATGAACTATGTGTGTACAAGAAGGTTAGTGAGAGCGCTGTTTCATTCTTTGTATTATATGTTGATAATATACTACTGATAGGGAATGATATTCCTATGCTACAGTCTATCAAAATCTGGTTATCTAAACACTTCTCCATGAAGGACTTGGGAGAAGCATCCTATATTTTGGGGATAAAGATCTATAGAGATAGATCTAAAAGGATACTTGGTTTGTCCCAATGAACGTACATTGACACAATGCTAAAGTTGTTTAGCATGAAAGATTACAAAAGAGGTCTCATGCCGATGAGCCATGAATACATCTCTCCAAGAAACATGCCCTAAAGACACCTGAGAAGAGAGACCGTATGAGTAAGATTCCATATGCTTCGGCAATAGGATCTATCATGTACGGTATGATATGTACTAGACTGGATATCGCTCATGCACATAGTGTAACAAGCAGATATCAATCGAATCTAGAAGAAGAACACTGGAAGGCAATGAAAAATATCTGAAAGTACTTAAGAAGAACTAAGGATGTATTTCTTGTCTACGGTGGGTCTGAATTAAAGCTAGAGGGCTATACAGACACAAGTTTTCAAACAGACCAAGATGACAGTAAATCCGTTTTGGGGTATGTATTTACCTTAAACAATGGTGCAATGAGTTGGAAGAGTTTCAAACAGCAAACAATTATTGATTCAGTGACAGAGGTAGAGTATATAGTTGCAAGTGAAGCTGCAAAGGAAGCAGTTTAGCTGAAAAAGTTTATAACTGAACTTGGTGTGGTTCCTAACATTAAAGGAGCATTACCTTTATTCTTTGAGAACACCAAAGCAGTTGCACAGGCCAAGGAACCTAGGTCTCATCAGAAATTCAAACACGTATTGCTGCGGTTTCATTTGATTAGAGAAATCATTGAAAGAAGAGATGTCATCCTAGAGCGAGTGGACACTCAAAACAACTTTGCAGATCCATTTACCAAAGCTTTAACACAACAACAGTTTGATTGTCACTTAGAGAAGAGGGCTATGAGATACCATGGCGATTGGCTTTAGTAGAAGTGAGAGATTGAAAGTAGTATGCACACAAGCCAATCATATTTGATATGATGAAGCATTTACTTTGTAACAATTATATTCATTTATTAATAAAAGAATTGTTTATTAAAGGCTTTTAATTTATTTACATAATGCTTTTATATATAAATGTGATAAACCCATAGTTTTAAACAATGCTTTTAGAATCATGATGATGATCATACTAATGAGATCTAAATTCTTAGAAAACTTATAACAAAAATAGTTCACAATCATTGGATTACTAAATAAGGGATTAGTGAATCCGGATAGATTGGTACATATGTTGCTTGCTCATTGGATGAGGAGTATTGATCTAATGATCATTTGTGTGGAGACACTAAAGAAGGTATGTAGGGGCTTATTAGAGAATAAGTACACTGAACGTGGCTCGCTAAGGAATACCTAATGTAGTTTTACTCGCCTATCAATAGGAATTCCTTTAATGATAGTAGTACAAGAAATCCTTCGACTTGAGATTATCACAGTATCTTATGTATGATGAGTTATACTTTGACATGTCCCTTAAGACTCTAAGGGTATATCAAAGGGCATGCTTGGGTATAATTAATTATACATGGAGATAATGAATGATTAATAAAAAATCTACCACTTCTAGTAAAAGAAGTGAATGTCCTATATGATTTGATAAATGACAACTCAATAGTCCTTGGCCAATGCAGAATGAAATAAGAAAGTAGTTTCTAATTTGCATTATTAGAGTTTGTACATTTAGGATCAAAATACATATAATTAAATAAAATAAGACTTGATAGTAATTCCATGTCTTATATTTAATTGGGACATTGTTTGGTGGAAGGAATGAATTGTACGGTAACTATTTACTTAAATGTTCTTTTATGATTAATGTTAAAATCTATATTATCTGAAAAGTTGTTGAGCGCTAAGGGGGATTACCCTTATTGTAGAATAAATATTATTTATTTAAATGAATTAATAGTTGATTTATTTATTTAAATAAAATTAGAATTATTCTAATTAATTTATTCACAACTGGTTTAATATGGAGAACCTAAAGGGTCATACCATAAAATGATGAATATTTATTTAAGAAGTAAATGGCATAATTGTAATAATAAGTTAAGTCTATTTAATTTAATCTATGATGATATAATAAATTAAATAACGTAATATTTATTATTTAATATTTTAGAATATTAAATATAAATTAATTAATAAGAGGAGTATTATTATTATTATTATTACTATTATTATTAGTTTAATTCCTAAAGGAGTTTGAGAATTAATTAATAAAAGTACTCTCCCATATTCCTAATAAGATTAGGAGATAAATTAATTAAAAGAGTTTAATTAATTAAAATAAAGCCCTAATTCTAAAATATGTAGGAGGGTTGCCTACATCTATAAATAAGAGGAGTCTTATTTTGATTTGGGGTTAATGCAATTTTTAAGAGTTGGGAGAGCACAACTTTTCTAGAGAGAAGAAAACTAAGGTTTAGCCAAAAACACCCATCTTCTTAATATATGTTCATCCTTGGTGGATCACCTCTAGAGGCCAAACACTTGGGTGGCAGACGTTGATCAAAGGAAGGAATCACACCTGGTAGATTCAAATTGAACAAGGAAAAGATTTGGAGTTGAACTTGTACCTCTCGTATCTTCAAGGGTATGAATCTCATCTTCTTCTCTTTCATGCATGAATTGATAACTAAGCATATAGGATGATCATGGTGATGGTTTATATTAAATTTTAAAAACTCCCTTTTGTCGCGCTTTCGCTATGTTTATGTAATTTGATTATGTATTTGCGCTATATACAAACCTAACATAAACATCTTAAACTACTTGTTAAATTGTATGAAAAGTGGAATCAAAAATGAAAATACGAACCTATGCGTAAAGGAATGGAAAATGACTAATTAGTGGACTGTAATGGGCTATTTTGGTGACCTTTTGAGGTAGCTTGTAAAATGTAAAAATTAAGTTCTAGGGTGTCATGCTATACTCTAATGAGTTATGAACATCACCCAATTGGAACGGAAGCAAAAGCTTTTGTAACGAAGCCATGTCGAATTTTTAAAGGAAAACTAGTTAAAAGCAAAAAACAGAATTAGTGTAACCCTTGACCTTTGAATAATTTTTTGTTCCAAATAGTTTGCCAATTTTTTTTTTCATTTTGGGGGTTGTGTAGTTCATTAAGTAACGAGTCTGTGGACATAAGAATGACCTCATCTCGAGTCTGGAGGTGGGAGTTATGCCAAAACTAAATAGTCAGTGTGACCCCTGACTTTCGAATGGATTTCTGTTCCAATTGGCTTGCTGGAATTTTTTTTTCGTTTTAGGGGTTATGTAGTACGTGAATTAACGAGTCCTTGGACGTAAGAATGACCTCATTCCGAGTCCGGAGGTGGGAGTTATGTCCTTCGAAAGGAAGCCAATCAAAATTGCCAAAATAAAAAATAGTCAGTGTGACCCCTGACATTCGAACGGATTTCTATTCCGATTGGAGTGCTAATTTTTGTTTTTATTTTTGGGGTTATGTAGTACGTGAAGTAACGAGTCAATGGACGTAAGATTAACCTCATTCCGAGTTCGGAGGTGGGCATTATGCCCTTTGGAAGGGGCTAGTCAAAACTGCCAAAACTAGTAAACTGTTGCGGGTAGGCACTTTTGTGCCACTGTTTCGGCCTGAAAATGAACTTGACAAAAAATTTCCACCCAAGGGGATTTGTAGTTGATGTTACAAGGAAGAAAATGATGCAAGAACGGAATAATTCCAACTTATAACGATCAAGTTATGAGCTTCGTAATGAGGAGGGTTAGAACAGTTAAAATAGTGTCGAGCAGTGCACGCCGGCACGCTGGGCGCGTGGTGGGGTACTGGGGCCTCACTATCGGCGTCGGGGCCTCGCTGTCGGCACCGGGGCCTCGATGATGGGCTACATAGGCATTTGGCTGGGCACGGGAGTGTCTAGGTTATTTTTGGACGTCGTACGATGTCGTGGAATGCCGAGGGACGTGGTGCACATCAGAGCGTGTTGGACGACGCCGAGCGACGTCGTGCGTGTCGGACATGTCACGGGCTTATCGTCGTGCCATGTCACAACAACATACAATATTTTTGACATTGTTCAAAAATATTCCAACTTAGAAATTTACATAATAATTAATAATAATATTAATAAAGATTATAAAATAAAGATTATAAAATATAAACTATTATAAGGAGTCATTAAGAGGGTTGTGGCGTTCCCGAATGCCGCAACGCCGTACGACGTTTTTAAAGGAGATTATCACACTAATTAAATTATAAAAATGTGAACAACATAAAATGAGTAATAATGCAATGTAAACTAATATGTAAAGTTTTTATGTGACTAGTTGACATATTATTGTTAATTAAATGTGTAAGATAATTGAAGGGCGTTTTGAAAGTAATTATTATAGAAGACGCTTGAGGCAAGTATTCTAACTCCATTCAACTTCCGTTTGAATGTCAGTTTTTGAGTATATATTCTTATGAATAATCATTATGTACGCTTTGGTTTACATAATATTTATCGAATGTGCAACCTTTAGACTTATACAAATTCTCTGTTAATTATATAAGTGTTCAACTATGCTATAATGCATAAATTATTTAATGTTTTGCTATAATGTATAAATTGTTCAAGCTTTGCTTTAACATAAATTGATCAAGTTTTAAAGTTCTTATATTCATGAACTATTTAAGAGTTATGTTAATGCCAATTATATCGGCTAGACACATGTTAAACCGTTTTATTAATTTGAATACCAATCTTTGAGACATTATTTGAATTAGGTAGAGCTGTCCACCCAAATTATTTTGGGGTTCAAACTCCAGTCTGAGATGAACAACCCTAATATTGGGGTATTTTTACGTCAGAAAAATCCCGACAGACCCTTGAGTTGGTCACACAAACGCATATAGTCGTTTAGCAAGAGTGTTGTACAACATAGGGTACACTAGGCTAATCACCCAACGTGCCCGTAAGACAGACTGGTTCATAGTTGAATTACTGTTGGACCCTTGAGAAAAAAAAAATGTTCAAGGTCTTTTGACTGCTCAGTAAGTTGTTTCAAAAATGTTAGATAAAAAAGAATTTATTATTTTTGTTCTTATTTATTCGTAATGCTTTCACAACTATTATTCAGTTGTTGAAATAGTAGCATGATTTTTGATTTTGTTGTTTATTCAACTGTTCATACTTGTTGATCTTTGTAGCTTGCTTTAAATAAAAAAATTCAGCGAAGCTAGAGCAGATTGAAAGGTCCGATTAGAACAAAGAGAAATGAAAGACGGACGAATAGAAGATAGTTATAGCTATTTGTAATAATTAGAAGTATTGTAATAATTACTAAATATTTTATCATGTGTTAAAGACTTAAAGGTCTGAGAACCTGGGATTTAAAGTAAGATATATTGTAATAATTAGTAATTCTATTTATCTAATTATTATGTGTCGACGTCGGGAAAAATCTTTGGCAGATCTCCCTTTCCCTAATGTGTTTTTCAACCCTTATTTGTCTTATCTTTTTGATCTGAAGGGTGAATTTTTAGAAAAATACCAACATGTATAATGCCGACGTTTTGAAAGGTTTGATTTTATAGAGTCGCCAGTTGGTATGTTTAAAATGGTTGTACCAACTCAACCGAGTTTTGTTTGAAAAGTTTTGCCAGTAGGCCCAATTACTGGACTCTGTCTAAACTTGGCCTTGGAAAACGAGATTCATAAAGTTCGGAGGCTTGATTATGCTTGGGGAAGTGTTAGGCACCCCCTGACTTCCGTGAAACACGGTTACAGCGTCTTTTCAATTACCCTTTTTTTATTTGCAATGTGTGAGTGTGTGTGTGTGCTTGCAGTAATTGAGCGTACGTGCTTGATTTGGAAATAGTGTTGTGCTTCGTTAGACATATATACGAAGGGTTTGATTTGATGAAAAATCCATTTTTAGACAAGATATGAAAGTGATGTTTTGGAAGACGATTTTCAAACACTTTCGCTCGCATTAGAATTGAAGCCTTTTGATACTTCCATTTTTTATTTTGCCTTCGACTGATTTTGATTTTATTATCGGGATGCGAAGCATCCTCGACCAAAGAATGTATATACAAGTGTCGGGCTCCTTATGGGCATAAAAGCCATTGAAGTGACCCGAGCACTACAAACCATAATTCTACTATGCTGAGACCTTAAATTCGGATAACCATTTTAAAGTCTCTCTGATTTACATTTAACAAGAAAAGACAGGCAGGCTATATTTACAATGCAAAGTTTTCCATCGTGGGAATCAGATCTCGATCTAGGTGGTTGATTGTAGATCCCATGATTCCTAGGCTCACAGAATATGATCAAAAAGCCTGCACAACAAAGATATGAAGAAAAAATGCGAATTAAAATCTAGACGTCGCGAGACAAATGATTTATGAGTTAAATCCTAGCATGCGCGTATCCAAAGCTTTCCGTTTTCTCTAGATATGGATCTAAGGTGGCGTAGTCACTTTAATATTTACAAAACTAGAAAAAAAAGCTAGATTTAAATAAATCTTAGCCATTCTAGCTTAACGGTTCCAGTTTGACAACTTTTGAACCGGTTAAAAGTTAGAAATTGCTAGATTTAGATGAATTTGGTCCACAAAATTTACATTAGAACAAATTCATATCAACTGAATAATTAAAACAGATATTTAATCACATTGAATAAAGAATATATATATATATATATATATATATATATATATATATATATATATATATACTTATATATATTAAAGTTGTAAAGAGCCGCGAATTTCCAATCCAAGCAAGACTAAGAATTGTAAATATATATATATATGAAAGTTGAAAAAGGCCACGGATTAGCAATCCAGACCAAACGAGTTAGTATATATATATATATATATATATATATAAGCAGTAAAAAGCCACGGATTTACAATCCAGGCATGACTGAATGAAATGTTAATATATATATATAGTTAGTTATATATATTAAAACTAAAAAGGCCACGGATTAGCAATCCAGGCCAAACAAGTTAGTATAAATATATATATATATAGTAACGATAAAGATCTTAGGCTCACCTAATTAAAAGCTCACCCAAACTCACCCCCCTTTAGGCACGGATCGGGCGACGGTTTAGTCCGTCGCTATATATACAACCGTCGTCTATATGTTGTCTGTCTCTAAAAGCTAAGACAACGGTTGTATATATAGTGACGGACCAAACCTTCGCCTGGTCCGTCGTTAAAAGAAGGTGAGTTGGGTGAGCTTTTAGTTGGGTGAGCTTAAGATTCGGATCGTATATAGTACTATATATATATATATATGAAAGCGATAAAAAGCCACGGATTAGCAATCCAAGCTGTAAAAGCAATTAAAACGTATATATATACTTATATATACATAAAAGTAAGCTAGAAAGGCCACGGATTTAAAATCCTGGCTAAACCAGAAGCTATAAATATATATATATATATATATATATACACATATATATATATACACATATATATATATATATATATATATATATATATATATATATATATATATATACTCTCATATATATATGATAAAGGAGTAAAAAGCTTCTGATCGTAAAAAAATATTACAGTGTGTAGCGCTACGAGCATTAAACCACTTGGAGGGCTTCAAAACTCCGTTTCCACCTATTAAAACTTGATATGTTGCTATATATACATATGGAAACGTATTGGAAGATTAAAATTGAGGTTTGGAGTGCTATAGGTAGGGCTAAGAGTCGAAATGGGCGGAGTTTCTTTTCTTTTCTTCTTTTTTCTTTTTTTTTTGCTAAGTGGGGGGTCTTATTTATAGACCAAATGGCCTGGGTCTACTCACTATAGCTGCGAGTCTAGGTGTGACTCCCTAAGTGGGCCCCAATCTCGGGGGTCCCATCGTCTTGAAGTACGTGTACTCCGACCAACGCGCTATCTGCTTTGAATATTCATAACTTTCAATCCAAGAGTCCGATTGAGGCATGCTACACCTTTTTGAAAAGCCCTTTCTTAGAGCTACACAATGACATGGGATTTGACCTTTTCCTAATTTGAGAAGATGGGTCCATGACCAAATCTTCAAGTCTTTGCAGTCCGTTCGTTGAGTTATTTTGTGCTGTTTTCACTCGGGATTGATGTGTTGGTTCTTTGTGACCCTCATGGCATTGATTTGGCTTGATTTTGACTTGATTTGACATCAAGTTCATAAAATGACCATTTTGCCCTTCCGGGGGTTGTCTCTAGGATTGACAAGGTTTTCGACTGTTTCTCGGGGTTATCTCCGAGGTTTGATCCCAGTCGACTCTGTCTTTCCTCAAGGTTGTCTCTGAGCTTGACTTGATCTCCCAGGGTTGTCTCTGGGGTGACTGTACAGCTCGGGGTTGTTGCCAGAGTTTGACTTGATCTTTCGGTGTTGTTGTCGGGGCTTGACTTGATATCCCGGTGTTGTCGCCGGGGCTGACTTTGGTCTCCCGGTGTTGTTGTCGGGGTGACTATACCTTCCAGTGTTGTCATCGAGGTTTGACTTGATATTTCAGTGTTATCATCGGGGCTGACTTTGGTCTCTCGGTGTTGTTGCTGGGGTGATTGTACCTCCCGGTGTTGTCTCCAGGGTTTAACTTGATCTTCCGGTGTTGTCGCCGGCGCTTGACTTTGATGATTTGGACTTCCAGGGTTGCCTTTGGAAGGTAAAAGACGATTTTGCCCTCCTACAGGGTTAGTAACAGGAATGCAAAATTTTGAGTGTCTACAGATGCCCCTCTTTATCATGTTTATGCAATACAATGGAATGAACATGATAAAGAATGCTAGACACTGAAAATATGACATATGAAAATGTAATGCAATGCACGATATGCTATGTCATGCATGCTATATGCTCTTGTGGTGTTAGTGGCCGCGGGTATGCTATCATTGACTGATCCCGCCATTTCTACTAGGGATGTTCCTCTTATAAGAAGTGGCTTCATTGGGGATTCCTGATGCCTATCCTGATGATAGCTTACACCGGTTTACATCATCGAATCTTTCCCAATGCTATATTGGGGTTGTCGCCAATGATTTGGATTGCTGTTAGGTTGATGCCGACATTTATGTCAGGGGTAGAATTCTCATTATCTACTCGAACAGTAGTTGACAACGAGCTGACCATCATCAAAGCTTCTCGATGCCTACTCGAACGATAGTTTACAACGGTCGTTTGAACTGATTTGATGCCTACTCAAACAGTAGTTTGCAGATTTTGACCATCACCGAACCTCCTTGGTGCCTACTCGAACAAGAGTTTACAACGGTCGGTTGAACTAATTTGATTCCTACTTGAACGGTAGTTTGCAAAGTTTGACCATCACCGAACCTCTTCGGTACCTACTCGAACGGTAGTTTACAATGGTCGATTTTAGTGATTTGAAGCCTCGACTGGGGATTTGTATAACAGATTCCATCATCGATTATCTCCGGGAGGAATAATTTTCCACTGTTTTCATCATTAGATCTCTCCCGATGCTACGCAGGAGTTATCGCCAATGGTTTGCAATATCAGACCTGCCTGATCTCGATGTTGCAGTTCTCAACAGCTTTCATCACCAGCTCTTTCTTGATGCTACGCTAGAGTTATCGCCAACTGTTTGCAATGTAAGATACTCTGACCTTCGTTGAAATAGTTCTCAACGGCTTTCATCACCGGCTCTCTACCGATGCTATGCTGAAGTTGTCGCCAATGGTTTGCAATGTCAGACCTATTTGATCTCAATGTTGAGGTATCTTTCTGATAAGTCATACCCTCAGGACAAATCTGGAAACTTTGAAGCATTCAAAACCCACTGTTCACAACGCCGGACCTTTTAGATGCTTTAATAGAGGCAATTTTCAACAATTTTCATCATCAGCATTTCAAATACCACATCAGGGTTTCTACAAATGGCTTATATGAATTTTTTCCCTTCGTCAGGAGTTTGACGCTCAGAATTAGGGTTTCAGGCCATTTCTACTCAATCGAGTAGCACTTTTTTCCCTAATTTGACTTTTCAGCTTCAGGGAACTCCGCTTTAACTTTAATTGGATAGAATCAGAGGGGGTGGAACCCAGCCTAGGGTGCCTGAAGTACCTGCATCTACTGCAAGTAGGGTTGCGGCTCTCTACGGGTATAGCTTGACCCCTTGTGGCTTTCACAAGTCATTTTTAAGTTTGAACTAAATAAAAAATTTGAAAGTTTCTCTTCAGATCTACTGAGTTTGGGCTTCTTTTTTCCAAATCTATCACCGTACAATTGTTCTGCACATCTCTGGTAACGTTTACATCCTTTCTTTTCAAGTTTTGACCGTTAGAATGTTAGAATTCATATAGAATGCTTCTAAACACAATATAGTGAATATACATGCTTATATGATTTGATAAAAAAAATTTAGACTTAGTAAATATGTATGTTTTACTACGCTGAACGTTTTGATGTGAAAAAAAACTAATTTCTGAGACAGTCATTTGGTGCCCTTTTTGGCCAGTTTACTCATCCTATTTGAGGACAAATGAGCCTAGATTTTTAACTAAAAATACACATGGTAATTTAGCTGCCATGGAGAGTTTGATTTTGATGGTTTTTCATATATGTGAAATGTTCATGATTTTGGGGAGGTGTGCTACTGAATGGCCACCTAGGCATGCCTATGTGCATGCGGATAGTCCATTTTATAAAAGAGACTCTGGCAAAAAAAATTCAAAAGCCTAAGCATTTAATGAACATGCAATTTTAACTTTACTAGAGATGTATGTTAACTAATGCATGCTTTAGGACTTAGAATATACATGAAGCAATGATTTTATTTTAATAGGCCATAAGTTCAAGGCTTACCTCACCTTTTCTGAGGTGATTTGTAGATTTTGTCCAGGTTATAGATCCCGATAGACCAGGTAGTGCTAGCAGGGTCTCTGCAGGTGTGAGGCAAAGGAGAGCTTCTGATGTTCCCCAACCTCGTCCAGCCCGGTCGCCTCACCGGTTAGCCGAGTTTGTGATTCGTCCGATCCAGGCTGAGTGGCCGGATAATATGGACGACGATGAGGATGTCTCATTTGTGGATCTTGCTCTAGCTCATGCTCTGAGTAGTGAGCTTCCAGCCATCGTTGTGCCGATTCAGAAGCTTTTGGGTTACTTGAGACGCCATCCCTTGATTTACCTTCACGCCAATGAGGTGACTGAAGTTTTTATTCTGGAATTTTTCCCTTTTACCATTTTAGGACACAAGTTTTAATCTAGATTTGCAATTTGATGCAGGTTCCCGACTTTACGTAACCCATGGGAAATTGGTTTAGCGTCCATTCTTTATATCATACTCTGCATTCGGAATACCAGGTCATCGTCAACATTAGGGTTTCAAGACCTTCTTATTTATTCCTCCCCGTCATTGCCCTTGGGGTTATCCGTGGGCTTTATTTGAGCGCTGGTTCCACCAGACCCAGTCTCTCCATCTGCTGGACTGTGAGGTGATGATGACACCGATGGACTAGCGGTTCATCATAGGGTTAGCTTTGCAGGTGAGCCAGTGCCTTTGGTGGCTGACATTTCACCTGCTGCCGTTCGATCCCTGCTAGAAGTTCCTGCAACGGCCATCAAGGGTCAAACTATCCGTTCAGGGCCCTTGAGTGTTGATGCCCAAAGCGGGGCTTTAACTAAGTCTCTGCCTGATGATTAGAGGGTTAGAGATTGCATTCTTCAGCGACTGTTCTTGGTGATCATCAGGGTTTGTTTCATAGCAGATAACTCCTCGATGGTCTCTTTTTCTCTAGTTAACGCTACTCGATACGTGGAGCGCATTAGGGATTTTGACTGGGGCACCTTCATCTTCGCCTATTTTCTTCGTGGGTTGCGTCTACGCTCTGAGGGTGTGACGGAGGCTTGGCTGGGTTTTTATCCCCTCCTGCTGGTGAGTAATTTCTCTTTCATCATTCAATATCCCTCATCTATGTCTATCAATCTTTATCATTGAGGGCATTTAATTTTTTGTACTGCTAGTTTTGGGCATATGAGAGGCTCCCTTGCCTACACCCGACCACTACTTTGGGCTTGGAGACATAATAAGTGGTTTTTATAACCACTTATTTAGATATTAACTAGCTTTAATTATTATTTAAACTCAAGTATTATTGTAGCTTTTCATGCGTTTTTTCTTTATTTTGTAGTTTTCATTAATGGGGACTCCCTTGGTGTAAATGGAGCCTAAGTATGATGATGGCAGGATGATGGAAAGAATAAATGGAGCAAGAATCAAAACAATGGGAAGCTGATAGGAGAATGCAGAAGAAAAGTGCAGGAAGCCAATCTAGTGTACGGCGCAACTGCGCCAGTTTCATGCCTTAAGGCATCGTAGCTGCGCCAGAAGATTCAAGGCGGGCACTCTATAGCGCAGCTGCTCCGATTTTACACTATAGAGGGGCGCAGCTGTGCCGGTCAAGAATTTCAGCAGTTGACTTAGTTTAATTGACCAATCGAATTGTTGCTTGGGCAAGGAGGCAAACAGACTTGGACGATATAATTAGACCTATTTTGCATATTATAGAGATATCTCCCCTTTGGGAGCTCTAACTTAATATTGTTCTCTCTTTTATTTTCAATATTAGATTAGAGTAGATTAAAATAGTTAGTTTCTAGATTTGATTAGATCGAAAGGTTGAAGTGAGTGAAGATCATTAAAGATTCAATCTTGGAGCTTGAGAAATCAGATTTGCATTTTCTATCTTTATTTTCTCTTGGATTCATATTTGTAATCTTATGATGTATTTTCAATTTGTGGACGGTAGATTTGATTCAATCATGACTTAAACTCTATTTTGGGATTTCAATGGAACCTATTGAGTAGTCTATTTTGATATGCTTCATTGTTAATCTTATTAATTGTTGTTGGTTTGCCTATTATGATTCATGCTTAATTGCTTAGTTGATTGGCCATCGATTATTGTGATATTCCATATGAAATTGACAAACGGAGTATGGGATGAGATCTAATCTTAATAGCTTGTGTTTGTGGATTTTGCATGGCGTTAGAGTCTATAATTTGTGCTTAGAATAGACATATACCGAAGTATCACTTATAGTCTTCTAAGATCTTTTACTTAAACCCTAGTTACTTAGTAAATCACATAGACATATAGTGGTTTAGGTAATGTGGGTGTTCATGTGTATTCTATTAATTGTGGATTATATGTGATATGGATTTGGTGCATCGAAAGTTGGCCTTGTCTCACATTCGTGTTCTCGACTAGCATTCTGTGATAATTGATTTGGCTTAACAGGAAGTGTGTTGACTTAGATGAATCAATAGGGGAAATTGTGATCTCTATCTTCATTATCCTAGTTTATTTTAGGGTTTTTTAGTATTAGTTTAATTGCTTAGTTATAATTCACAGTATTAAGTCATTCGTTTAAATAAGATTGAAATGGTCATGGGTTAGTGCTTGGTGAACTTTATTAGTTAATTCTTTGTGGGACGATACTTTACTTACTCTTTATTATTTGTTGACCGTGTATACTTTCACGCATATATTGATCGGTAAAACGACCAACAAATTTTTGGCGCCGTTGCCGGAGAATTAGTTTAATAATATTTGCCAACATTAGCTTCAATTAAATTAGTCTTAATTCAAACATTTTTATTTTGTTTTAATTCTCTTCCTATATTCTTTCTTTTCAGGTACCATGGACTACAGTGCTTATCAATGGTCATACACGGGGATGGATCAACCAAGGGAAATAGGGAATAATGGACTCAACACAATTGCTACATTATCATCACAACTTGAGACACTTTCAAGGAAGTTGGACATTGTTGAAAGCCAACGTTCTCAAAAGATAGTAGTCACATGTGAATATTGTGCTGGCAAGCATCCGAGTCATCAGTGCACCATCAGTGTTGGACAAGTTCAGTATGGGGGTGATTACTTCAACCACGATGATTATCCCAATTATCATCAGTATTGGGGGTATCACCCAGATTCTTCATGGAGGTATTATCAAGACCAATACTGTGATCCAAGTCCAGCATACGCACCAGAATTCACCTATCAGACTCCAACCAATGATCTTCCTTACATGGATACCGAGGTTGAAACAAAAAATGCAAGATTGAAGGAAACGTGGTGCATAACATCAATGAAGTAGATGGTGATGAATCAAGGGATAAAAATTCAAAATCTCCAGGATCAGATGGATCAAATGGTCATGGATTTAATGAAGGAGGAATTGATTGAGCAATGGATGAAAATTCAAAATCTTCAGAATCAATTATCTCAAATGTTTGAAGCCGTGAACAATTGTCATTAGAATAATTGGTGCTATGACATGGATACTGAAACTGATGGAGAGCCAGAAGTGTACATGTAACTGGATGAACTGAAAGAAGTGGACATCGAGGAGATAAATGGGGATATGGAAAATGATGACTATGAGCCGACCTTTATAACACCCCAAGTGCCTTCTCCGCCAAAGTTGGAAAATCCAGTGAATTTTTCACACCCATACCCCCTTGGTAGTCAAATCGAAGGCAAAAGGCTGTATGATAGTGAGGCATTCTTGAAACCATGTTGGGCTGAGAAAGAGAAAGTAGAAGAAGAAAAGCCCGTCGTATTTTTCATGCCTTAATGCAAAAATCTATTCACAAAAACAACGGACGAAGCGCCTAGCTATGCAATGGAAATGGGGAATTCATGTAAAAGAAATATGCTAGGTGGCTTCAATTCGAAGACTCTCGTGAAGGGAAACCTCCCAACGCACACTACGGTTCTAATGGATGGAGGGTTTCTCGCTCATCGTAGAGGAATTGGATAGCGGTGTCAAGTAGAAAGCCCAGCTAACGGACTATAAACCGAGCACTCGATGGGAGGCACCCCATCAAATCTCTCTCTCCCTCCTTGTTTAATTCTCCATTACATACGTCGATCACTTTCCTTCCCCTTTGTTTAACTCTTACTGCTTTGATTAATAAGTTCATTGTTGATATAGTTGATTAGATTTTAATGGCAATTATTTGTTAAGATTAAATAAGGTCTAATAGTTCATTGTAATCCTTTCCAGGAATATTCAATTGGGCAGTAGTGTGAAATGCCAAAACAAGTCAAGGCAGTCTGGAGACTGGTTATGGGCATGGCCGCGCTAGCCTCAAGGTCAAATTCGGAGCACCCTCGCCAATATCCAGAGGTCCAAAGAGCAGTCATAACAAGCGTAGCTGCGCCATCTGCATGGGTAACCCAGCGCAGCTGCGCCCATCTTAAAATTCTATTTTTAAAAATAGCCCAACCCGATGACTTAATTCATTTCCCAACCTAAACACAAATTTTTGGCAGCTCTCTCTCGTAAGACCAAACAGAACAAAACCTTACATCATTCGAAAACCCTTCTTAGTTTCTATCCAGTCCTACCAAATCCCTACTCCATCCTATCCCTCCATCTTCACCAGTCACTCTCTCCATTCCTATCGGATCCCTAGCTTTGCCTCTCGTCCATTACATATCTGAATTTCTAAGCATCCCAGGCAGAGTTAGGGCTTCTATTGGGTGCACTTTAGTTGTTTGATACAAGTTTTGACAAAGTTTGATACACTTCATCAAACAACTAGTTTTGACAGAGTTTGATTTAGGGCAGATTTCAGTTATTTGAGTGCACCTCAGTTGTTTGATACAGAGTTTGACAGAGTTTGGGTTAATTGAAGATTATAGAGCAGTAAAGTCAGAACTACTTTCATTAGTTAATTCCTTTATCAGCAGTATGCCTAAACGAATTCGCTCCCCGTCTCCTCCTACTAGTGAGCACAATGAGGGCAATGCCAAAGATGTGTTGGACAGCTTTAGATTCGTAAATCTCTCAGCCCAACACTATTATTTGGATGTCTTGGACGGCAAAAATTTTGTGAAAGAAAGGGGGTCTGATAAAGAAACAAATCATAGAACATGGTTGGGCACTTATTATGGGCAAGCCACTGTTAGCTCCCATGCCCCTCATCAGAGAGTTCTATGCCAACTCTCGAGAGACGATGAATGGCATATCTTATATCAGAGGAAAGAAGGTGTCATATACAAAGTAGGCAATCAATGCTATATTTCATGTGGCGACTATCCCATCTGGCCCAACAAATTGGGGTGAATCCCAACGTTTGGAAACTGACCTCGACAAGCTTATCAAAGAATTGTGCAAGCCGGGCACTAAGTGGACGACTCACGCCGGGATAGACAAAAAAGTGAACTTCCCACAGACTGCATTTAGTCACTATGCCAAAGCGTGGTACAACTTCATATGCGCGAGCATACTTCCCTCCAGCCATTATACAGATGTTACGATTGACAGGGCTGTGTCGCTTTATAGCATCCATAAAGGAAAATTAATTGACATAGGGCATGTCTTCAACCAATCCATGCTCAAATTCATAAGGGGGATCCCGCATGGCTCAGTCATCACACGTCTATGCTTAGCTGCTGGAGTGGTGTGGGACAACGAGGCTTTGCAGCTCCCGATGTAAGACATAGATCATAAAGCTATACAGCAGTACACCATTTAGGAGGGTGCAGAGTCTTATCCCCGAGGACTAGGATTCATTGTGGGAGAGTCAGATGAGGAAGAGGAAGAAGAAGAAGAAGAAGGTGTTCCAGTTCAGGCTCCACAGGCAACAGGGCCAACTCTCGCAGAATTTGCTGATCAGAAGAGGGAGATGCGGTAGTTGAGGAGACAGATGGATACTATGTACGTGGACTATCAGACCTACACATCCAAGTTCTCTCAGCCCCTGTCTCGTGCATTCGAGATGACTGGTGTGCATGCAGAGTTTCCTACCTTCAGCACAGGCAGCCAATACCCTCCTCCAGACACACCTCCAGAGTAGGCTGATGAGGAGAACAATGACGAGGCCGACTAGGGGAGTTCCCTTTACCTTTTACGTCCAATGAGGACATTGTAGTTTTTAAGTTTGGGGGTATTAGGTTTATTTTGCATTTTTTTGCATTTAGTGTAGTTCATAGCACAATAAGGTTTATTTTGCATTTTTTTGCATTTAGTGTAGTTCATAGCATATTGCATATTGTGTTAGTTCATATAGTGCATGTTAGGACATATTTTTGTTAAATTTTTCAAAATTTTTGTTTTGTTTTAGTTGATTGTGTTAGAACATATTGCATGAATCAAGTTATCGGTTGTTTTGTTATTTATTTGGCCTTTGAGGAAACTAAAATTACTTGATTTTTAAACTGATTTCAAACTTAGGCTTGGTTGTGATGTCATAACATAATGTAAATCCTTATCTGTCTGATACTGATGCCACCAGATAGCACTATAGAGTAACCATCATGTTGTGCTTAGTTTAAATTGTCACATACTTGTCTTCTGGTGGGAAATTTGTGTTTTAATGAAAGAGCTTTAGTAATCAAGTGGTAATAACTATGACTGTAAAAAAACTTAAGTTTGGGGGAAGCAAGGGGTATGCATGCTAAATATGGAAAAATAAGTGAAAAAAAAGAAAAAATAGAATGTGAATAAACACTTCGGCTACGTCGAGTGCTGTGGCCTTTGATATTCGAGCAAGTTCTCCCTAGGGGTGTCTTTACACCCAGCACCCTAAGGCCTTTTGGTCTGGGAGTCGTTGATCGAAAGCTCGCTATATAGGTATCATTGAAGAGCCTAAGAGGACTAGGCATTACACAGTCGATTGTGTACACGGGAAAGTGTGAAAATCGCCCTCGTGAGTAAATAGAAGCAAAATAAACCCCCTGTTGACTCTTAGCTTAAGTGATGCATGGTCTTGGTTAGAGCCTATTTTTTTGCTGCTTTTCTTGAGTTGAAATTGATTTTTCCCCTTAAGAAGCATAGTATGTGATAAATTTGTTCAAAAGCATGTTTAAAGGTTGCTTCACACACACACTGCATCAGTGATGAAAAGTTTGGATTTAAGAGTGATATGCTTTATGGTCTTGTCTTGGGTAGCTTTTCTGTTTGATTATCTTGTAGTTTTTCTGAGACATTGCTTATGAATATCAATTCTGACTGATACTTGGATTCACATTCATGATAGTATAGGTGGCATTCATTGTAATTATTGCTATGCATTTTTGTTTGGTTTTGTTTTGGTTACTTGAGGGCATGCAACAGTTTAAGTTTGGGAGTATTTGATAAGTGGTTTTTATAACCACATTTATTTAGATATTAACTAGCTTTAATTGTTGTTTAAACTCAAGTATTATTGTAGCTTTTCATGCGATTTTGCTTTGTTTTATAGTTTTCATGAATGGGGACTCCCTTGGTGTAAATGGAGCCAAGTATGATGATGGCAGGATGATGGAAAAAATAAATGGAGCAAGAATCAAAATAATGGGAAGCTGACAAGAGAATGCAGAAGAAAAGTGCAGGAAGCCAATCTGGTGCACGGCACAGCTGCACCAGTTTCATGCCATAATGGCAACGCAGCGCGCCAGAAGATTCAAGTTAGGCACTTTGTAGCGCAGCTGCGCCGATTTTACACTAAAGAGGGGCGCAGCTGCGCCGGTCAAGAATTTTAGCAATTGACTTATTTTAATTAACCAATCGAATTGTTGCTTGGGAAAGGAAGCAAATAGACTTGGATGATATAATTAGACCTATTTTGCATATTATAGAGATATCTCCCCTTTGGGAGCTCTAGCTTAATATTGTTCTCTCTTTTACTTTCAATATTAGATTAGACTAGATTAAAATAGTTATTTTATAGATTTGATTAGATCGGAAGGTTAAGCGAGTGAAGAGCATTAAAGATTCAATCTTGGAGCTTGAGAAATCAGATTTGCATTTTCTATCTTTATTTTCTCTTGGATTTATATTTGTAATCTTATGATGTATTTTTAATTTATGGATGGTAGATTTGATTTAATCATGACTTAAACTCTATTTTGGGATTTCAATGGAACCTATTGAGTAGTCTATTTTGATATGTTTCATTGTTAATCTTATTGATTGTTGTTGGTTTGCCTATTATGATTCATGCTTAATTGCTTAGTTGATTGGCCATCAATTACTGTGATATTCCATATAAAATTGACAAACGGAGTATGGTATGAGATCTAATCTTAATAGCTTGTGTTTGTAGATTTTGCATGGCGTTAGAGTCCATAATTTGTGCTTAGGATAGACATATACCGAAGCATTACTTGTAGTCTTTTAAGATCTTGTGCTTAAACCCTAGTTACTTATAAATCATATAGACACATAGTGGTTTAGGTAATGTGGGTGTTCATGTGTATTCTATCAATTGTGGATTATATGTGATATGAATTTGGTTCATCAAAAGATGGCCTTATCTCACTTTTGTGCTCTCGATTAGCATTCTGCGATAATTAATTTGGCTTAACAAGAAGTGTGTTGACTTAGATGAATCAATAGGGGAAATTATGATCTTATATCTTCATTATCTAGTTTATTCTAGGGTTATTTAGTATTAGTTTAATTGCTTAGTTATAATTCACAATATTAAGTCATTCGTTTAAATAAGATTGAAGTGGTTATGGGTTAGTGCTTGGTGAACTTTATTAGTTAATTCTCTGTGGGACGATACTTTACTTACTCTTTATTTCTTGTTGATCGTGTATACTTGCATGAATATATTGATCGATAAAACGACCAACAAGACATATCCGCGGGGACGTCGTTGGCATCATTCCATGTTCACGGACATCCCTGTAGGATGGGTTTACCCATTCCCGCTTGCAGCTAGAGCTATTGACTGTCGACTCTATCACGTGGGTTCCTTACACCCCTGACTATCTGATAGTTAGATTTAAGGATGGCTTTTCGACCGGACTAGAGTTTACATTGGCCACTCTCCGATTCCCCTTTGGACTAATGGAGGCTAGGAGCTCTATTTGGCAGAGCGAGCTATCATGAGCATCACAGGAGAGATCTGCATTCCATTCCTTCCTCCTGCTTGGCATCATTGGCCCTTAGCTTAGCCAGTCACAGATATTCCCTTGGTGGGCATAGATGGCTTTACCCTGTCAGAGGGTCCTCACAGTCAGGAGGCTTTTCATCGCTAGTGGAGTCCTCGCACTATTGGGGCTCAGACTCATGCCACCCAGTTTATGGCAAACATAGTGCCTGGGTCTGTTATGATGACAGATTGGATAGCTTGCTTTAGAGTGCCTACTCATTTGGAGTAGATTTCTGGTTTGACCCAGCGGTTGGAGCGGGCACAGTTTTTTATCAGGCACCTATGCAGGGATCCTTCAGAGGTAGATTCGTTTAATCCTTCCAGCTACGGAGCTAGCCCCTCAAGAGGTCTATATTCTAGCAGTTATGCAGGAGCCAATCCTCCTCTTTATCGACCAGACATTCCCATTGGCAGAGATTCAGTGACTCAGGAGGAGTTGCAGCAGGTTGATAGTCTAGATGCAGATATCATAGACTTCTTTTGATAGATTTCTTGTTATATCTTTTGATAGGCCTCTGTTATATATTGGGCGGATGTGCCCCATTTCTCGTTATCTCTATTGATAGGCCTCTGTTAGTCATTGGGCAGTTGTGCCCCATTTCCCTGTACTTTTTTTTTGCATTTTATTAGCAAATAGAGATGATGCTTTCGGTAGATAATGTATTTAGAAATGCATGATATTTCCTATCTATTGCATCCTATTGTCATTTATCATTATCATCTATCATTATGTATGCATTAATTATGTCATGGATATGCATTTAGACATGTGAGTTTAGCTTTGACCCCTGGATGGTCTCATTATACGGTTCTACAGATGTCCTCATCTACCGTTAGCCGTATTGAGCACCTGCCACCTTCATTGATAGCATCTTCTTTGAGATCTTGGTATGATAGTTTGCCTCCCACAGACAGGGCTACAGTTGATCATATGCTGGGGCATTCTATGGCCATCTTAGCTTTCCAGATTCCACTAAGCTTTGTGGACAACATGTTATCTTGCTGGATACCGGGGCGACAAGTTTTCAGATTAGGCACCTATGAGCTGACTCCTACGTTGGAGGAGTATGAGCGCATCACCGATTTACCATTGGATTGCCTTTGTGCTAGGATGACCCTTAGTGATATGAAACGACAGTTCATGACCATGACTGGTTTGAGGCGTAGAGTCATCACAGATGAGATTACTGCGGGGCATGTGGTGTCCCTGGACTTCTTGATTGATCAATTTGGCCGGCCGGACAGCTACACATTATACTCAGAAGACTTTATCATCACTGCATATGAGTGGCAGATTGTACAATTGGACGTTCTGTTGATGTGCGTCACAGCTTATCTATATATGCCGCTGTATATGGACCACTTGGACATTGGCCTAATTACAGTGGTTCGCGCTCTCAGACAAGATTGTACCATTCTGCCCATGATACTAACAGAGACCTTGAGGTCAGCTACATTATGTCATACCCATCCTGTGGGGTTCTTCAGTGGTAGTGCCGTTTTACTGTACGTGTGGTTTATAACACACTTGAGACCCATCGACACCTTTAGACATCATGGGTACTGCTTTACTCATGAGATAGCCATGTCCTACTCCTTTCAGTCGGTGGACTGTACAGATGTGGCATTATGGTTGACCTTTTTGATGGTGATAGAGCATCCATTTTCGATCTTGCCCTGCTCAGGACTCAGCTCCCCTTACTGCTTCATTACTCATGAAGTTGGCATGGATTATCTTCCCTTGGCGGGTTTGAGAGTGGTGACCACATATCATCCACTGGCTGTCATGGGACAGTTTGATAAGTTTCAGGATATCCACCACTTTGAGGGGGTTTTGGATCAGCAACTATCAGCTTCATCTTTATCATCAGCTGATTTGACCAGGATTTACGATTGTTGGACTCGTCGTAAGAGGGTTGATTTTTCAGCTAGTCATCCGGGTAGTTCTCTAGAGTATTTTGCATGATTGGAGGCAGACATTGCATCAGCTGCATTTGTTTACTTAGCTCCGAGTATTGACTCTGATGAGGAGGAGCCTATGGAGGACCCTGATTCTCCTACCGAGGATAAGTTATTTGTTGGTTTGACAGTAGCTTTGGTCAGTGACCCCCCTATCATTCCTATTGGGACAGATCCATCTCTTATAGATTCGTTTGCTCGGATGACCTTTGAGAGGGATCAGGCGAGAGCACTGATGTTGATAGCCATTTCTGGCAAGGATACAACTTTTGTTGATAGGTATGATGCTCGAGCTACTCGAGACACCGCTTTTGTTGAGATTGAGGTGGCTCTAGTCGCCCGGGATGCTGCTTTCATTAAGTGAGATAAGGCTCTAGCTACCCGGGATGTTTACATTGCTGATAGCACTACACTTAGGTCCTATACACATAGCATCATTGCAGATATGAGTGCCTTCATAGATGGTCATAGTAGCACTATGCAGATAGCTGTGGATCTTTATCTCACATGGAGACCTTAGGACATTGGCTTACAGATGCACCTCCAACTTCTGAGAGGGATGCCATGTTGGACTTGCTATCCCGTTTATCCTTGTGTTTATATACTATCTTTTATTTTCCTGCATAGACTAGATCAGCCATTTTTTTCATGTACAGGATACATTTTATATATTAAACAGTATTATATAGCAGAGAAATATATTTTAATTCACTTCCCTTTTGGATATATATTGTCATTGCTGAGTAATTACCACTTTTTTCATAATTTGTTGTCTTGATGTGTTATGAGCTTTTCCTTGATGGATTGACATTGAGATTTCAGAGAGTATCTCAGAAGGGCCTGTTGATCAGGGATGTTTGATAGTATTTGGGTTTTATATGGGTTTTGGTGTCTTGGGACTAGTTTTTTATTGGTTTTTGTTTTTTCTTGAAGGCCAGACCACACCATAAATGGCTGCCTACGTACTCCCGGTTTAAGGGAGATCAGGTTATTCGTATTTCAGGCTTGACCTGAAAGGTTTGAGAAGTATTTATTTGTGTTTGAGCTTGGTTTGATGGGGTTTTTGAATTTTTTGTTTGGTTTGACCGCAGCGTAAATGGCTGCCTACGTACTCCCTGGTTGAGGGAGATCAGGTCATTCGTAGTTCAGGCTTCCAGTGAAAACCTGAATTGATTTGATTGATTTTTTTTCCAGGACTAGGATGATGGCTTGCAGGTGCTTTAGACATAGTACCTCTTCACGGTGTCTGAATTGATGAGCTGGTGAAATTCTTTCCCATATAATTCTTGCAATCTGATGGCTCCTCTTATTAATACTTCTTTGACAAAGAAAGGGCCTTCCCAATTTGGGGCAAACTTTCCTTTGGCTTCATCTTGATTTGCAAGGACTTTCTTCAATACCAAGTCATTTTCTTTGAATTGTCAGAGTCAAGCTTTCTTGCTGTATGACCGAGCAATCCTTTGCTTATATAATTGCCAGTGAAATAAGGTTGTAGCCCTTTTTCATCTATCAGGGATAACTGGTGGTATCGCTCTTGCAACCACCGGTCTTCTTCCATTTGAGCATCTATTAACACCCTCAATGACTCCATTTCTACTAGTATGGAGAGTACTGCTTCCATGTCATGGACTAATGAGTAGAGTGTAGCCCCAGTAGAACTACGCATTGACGTTCTGTAGGCTAGCAGAGTCAGAGGCAATAGGTTAGGCCATCCTTTGTGATTGGCGGACACTTTCTGCATGATTTTCTTGATATTTTTGTTGGCCGCTTCGACAGCACCATTTATCTTGGGATGATAGATGACGGAATTAAGATGCTTGATATGAAACTTATTACATAATTCTCTCATCATCTGGTTGTTTAGATTCTTGGCATTGTCTGATACGATCACCTCCGGTTGTCCATATCAACAGATTACATTATTTCTGATAAAACCAATAATTACCTCTTTGGTGACTTTGGAAAAAGAGGCAGCTTCAACCCATTAGGTGAAGTAATCGATCATGGTGAAGATGAACCGATGACCATTGTTGGCTTTGGGTTCTATTGGATCACATCCACTCCCCACATGGAGAAGGGCCATGGCGAACTTATATTGTGCAGTTCGTTTGGAGGAGCATGGATAGCATTTCTATGGAATTGGCATTGGTAGCATCTTCTGACATGATAATCACAGTCAGCTTTGAGAGACTCTATTGTGGCAAGTAAACCGCTCATGTGTGGACCACAGACTCCATTGTGGACTTCATCCATCAGTCTTTAGGCTTGATCTTTATCCAGACATCTTAAAAGGCCTATTCCAGCATCATTTTTATAGAGTGCGTCTCCGCTCAGATAGAATTTCATAGTCATCTTATGAATTTGCTTTCTCTCAGCTTGACTTTCCCCGGTAGGCGTAGATCCATCTCGCAGATATTCTTTTAGATCTTGGTACCAAGGCTGTTTAATATGAGGTAGTTCATCTGATATTTCTCCAATGTAATTCCCATATGCTGGGGCTTTTTGGCTTGCAAATTTGATGTCAGGAATTCTCATTATATCAGATATGTGGATCAAGGAAGCTAACGTCGCCAATGCATTGGCAAAGTTATTCCTACCTTGAGGGATGTGGATGAAGGTTATTTCTTCAAAATCCATTGATATCTTGATAACTTGTCGATGATATGGCAGCAAATGCAATTCTTTAGTATGGTATGCCCCGGTGGTTTGTTTGATAACTAACTCAGAATTCCCAAAGACTAGTAAACATTTGATCCCCATAGATCGGGCCAGTTTCAACCCCGTTATACATCATTCATACTCAATTGTGTTGTTGGTGTTGACAAACTGCAACTGGATGGCCACAAGATACTATTCTCCTATAAAAGAGACAAGAACTGCCCCAGCTCAGACACCTTCTATGTTCACGGCTCCATTAAAAAACATTTTCCAATATTGGACTGTATTTTGTTGAGGGATTTGTTGAATTGTCATTATCCCATCATCCGGGAAATAAGTTTCCAAGAGTTCAAAATCCCTTGACGGTGCTTCGGCCAATTGATCCGCAATTCCCTGACCTTTGATAGATTTCTGAGTCACGTAGATAATGTCAAACTATTGTAGGATCAACTGCCATTTGGACAATCGGCAATTCGACATAGCTTTGCTGAATACGTACTTCAGTGGATCCATGCGGGATATGAGATAGGTCATGTGCCCATGCAAATAATGTTGTAACCTCATGGCGGCCCATGCTAACGTACGGCAGGTCTTTTCAATCAAAGTGTACTTCTGTTCGCCGCTATTGAATCTTTTGATGATATAATAGATAGCTCTTTCCTTGCTTTTATCGTCCTTCTGCCCCAGTATAGATCCCATTGCATTGGCATTGACTGACAGGTACATAAACAGGGGAACCTCATCCCTTGGGGGTACCAAGACAGGTGCTTTAATCAGCTGTTTCTTGATGGAAAGGAAGACTTTTTGACAATCTTCATTCCATTTCATGGAGGAATTCTTCCTTAGCAGCTTAAAGATGGGTTCACAAGTTGCTGTGAGTTGAGAGATGAATCTTCTTATGAAATTAATTCTCCCCAGGAACCCCCGTATTTCCTTTTTTGTTCGGGGTACGGGCATCTCAGTGATGGCTTTAATCTTAGTAGGATCCAGTTCAATGCCTCTGTAGCTCACTAGAAATCCCAACAACTTACCTGATTTGACACCAAAAGCACATTTGGCCGGATTCAGCTTTAGGTTGTACTTGTGCAACCTGTTGAAAAGCTTTTTGAGATGGCTGATGTGTTCATCCTCCTCCCGGGATTTAACGATGATGTCATCCACATAGACCTCTATTTCTTTGTGCATCATGTCATGAAAAAGGGCCATCATGGCTTGCTGATATGTGGCACCGGCATTGATAAGGCCGAAAGACAAACGTCTATAACAGAAGGTTCCCCAGGGAGTGATGAAGGCTATTTTCTCTCTGTCCTCTTTTACAACCATGATTTGATGATATCTGGCAAAACAGTTAACAAAAGAATACATGTCATACTGTGTCGTGTTGTCTATCAGTATTTGGATAAAAGGTATTGGGAAGTTGTCCTTGAGACAAGCCTTGTTCAAAGACCGATAATCCACGCATACTCATACCTTCCATCCGGGTTTAGGCACGTGAACTATGTTGGATAGCCACTCAGGGTAAGTTGAAACCATGATGATGCTGGCTTTGAATTGCTTGACAATCTCTTCTTTGACTTTTAGACACCACTCAGGTTTTAATCGCTTGAGCTTTTTCTTGACTGGCTTGAATCCATATTTAATGGGCAATCGATGGATGACAATGTCAGTAGACAAACCAATCATATCTTCATGTGACCATGCAAACACATCTTGGAACTTAGTTAAGAGTTCAATCAGGTCTATTCTTTGGTTTTGGGTAAGGTTTATGCCTATCTGGATTTCTTTAGGGTTTTCTGAGGTTTCGATATTTACAGTGATGGTTTGGTCGAGGTTTGGTTTGGGTTTGTCTTCGACCCATTCTTTGATCTCCTCAGGCACCTCATAGTCATCTATCTCCTCTTGTTCAATCTCCATCAAGTCGAAGTCTATTTCAACATCAAAGTAGTAGTCACTGTGAAAATTTGGCATCTCACCAGCAAGGACAAACAAATCCAACTCTGGAGCCCTGAAAAAAAAATTCTTTCACTTTAATATATGAAACTGTTTGATCATACAAAGCATGACAAAAGTAACTGCTATAGTTGTGCAACAAAAATAAGCAGTAAATAAAACCACGCTTCAGAGTAGATGAACTTTCTACCCTTTTACCCTTTTCGACTGACGCATAGAGTGCTTCTCCAATTGTCTAGAGTTAGGTCCTCATGAACAGGGAGGATAAAGGAGTTGCTATTGTCTGTCTCCTCTTTGATGATGACTAAGACAACATTCATATGAGGGCCAGTGTTTTTCTTTGAACTGCTCTTCTTACCCCTGTTGATGCGAGGGATTAGGATTTGATCTTCTGAATAGTCATCGTCTGGGATATCGTCGTTCATACCCTCAGTGTGCACCATAAAATACATGTTTGCAAACAGGTCTCGTCCTCCCGACAGGAACTTTTCTTTGCCTTTTTTGCTTTCCCTATCAGGCTTTGGAACTTTTCTTTCACTATCCGGCTTGACCTGAGGAATCAGCATACTTGACACAGCAGCAAGAATCTTCTTCATTGGTTTCACAAACCCTGCATCAGTGAGGTTTGGCGGTAGGATGGTGGAGGCAGAAACAGTTAGATGCTTGTGTGGATTTCGGTGGTTTGATCCTGATGAATAGCCTAATCCGGCTTTCCATGTCTGGAAAGGGATTTGCACTGGACTTCTGATTCCATGATGATTTTTCCCTATCCCTTCTCCAAGGCAGAAACCCAAGGATATCATTTCTTAACCAACTGCCATTACTTCGGTGGAGACTCTTGGCTTTAAGGCTGGTGCCTTAATAGGTAGGTATTGACTGTTGCTCACCTCCAGAGCTTGAAAACTAACAGGCTCAACCCCTTCATCGAGACTGATTACCGGTATATCACTTTGCATATAAATAGGATATTCTGGCTCGGCCCTTATAGTGATCAGATTGCCATCAATGATGTATTTGTGTTATTAATGAAGGGTGGATGGAACTATTCCTGCCATATGTATCCACGATCTTCCCAATAGTAAATTATATCCAGTGGTAATGTTCAGTACCTGGAAGGATATATAGAAAGTATGGGGACCAATCTCCAATGGAAGCTCGATTTCTCCTACAGCCTTTCAGCGAGATCCATCAAAAGCCCGGATGACTACATGACTAGTCCGAATTCAGTTTGGATTGATCTTCATTCTCTTTAATGTGTCGTAGGGACAGATGTTCAGGGATGATCCTCCATCTATTAGCACACCTCCTAACACATATCCTGAGGACATCACTGCTATATGTAATGACTTTCAATGACCAGTCCCTTCTGCCGGTGTATCATCGTCAGTGAAAGATATTACATTATTGTTGAAAATGTGCTCTATCACGTGATGAAACTTCTCATTATCTATCGTCTTCGGCAGACGTGCTTCTTCCAGTACTTTCACCAGAATCTTGCGATGATCCTCCGAAGATAAGACCAAATTCAGAATGGATATCTGTAGAGGTGCCTCTTTTAAGCTTTGCACCACTTTGACCTCATTATGTCTCAT
Organism: Panax stipuleanatus; assembly: GCA_020205555.1. Lineage (NCBI taxonomy): Eukaryota > Viridiplantae > Streptophyta > Magnoliopsida > Apiales > Araliaceae > Panax > Panax stipuleanatus. Next base: position 61,342,567 of record CM035123.1, on the reverse strand, counting down.
CTTGCTGAGGAATTCTTCAATTTTCTCCTCAGACACTCTTCCCTTGGCTTTAATGACTGAGTTGATTACTCGCTGAGGCAGGTACAACGGGTTTTCCTGTGGTATAGCAATGTCATTTGATGTTGATCCTTCATCTTTCCCATAGTTCCATGGGACTCTTTTCAAGCTGACTACAGGATATTGCTGTTTGAATGGCAATATTAGAGACTCTGGCGTAGCCACTTTCACAGGATTCTTTCCTTCTTGGACCTCTTTTCCCTGTAGTATCAGGGGCGTTATGGCTAGATCCTTTTCACAGGAAATGACAGCCACTACTTCTTTCAGATTCCATGCCATGGGAATAAAGATTTCTTCCTCACTAGGATAGCCATAATCTTGGTTTGCCTTCATCAGCTCACCGCTTTCAATTAGATTTTGAATCAGGTGACGAAGTCCCCAATAATCCTTTGTGTCATGTCCAGGCGTGTTGGAATGATATTGACATTTCCTATCAGGTTTGAACTTCCTGGATCGAGGGTCCACTAGAGGTAACAATTCTGTGACTTTCCCCTCGTTGATCAACATTTGGAGAATTTCTTTCATAGGCAGATTCAAATGAGTGAAATTCATCTTGAAGGAGAATTCCCTATTAGCTTGGAACTTCTCTTCCTTGGCAACCTTATCGGCCCAGGGTTTACGCTCATGAAACCGGTAATGATCCCTCATGGCAATGGGACTAATTTTAGGCGTCGAAAGATTTGCTACCTGTTGGTTGGTTTGATTGATCAATTGCCTCGTTATCTGATGTTGATAAACTACCAGGTCTGCCAGTTGTCCAATCTGTTCCTTGATAGAGTATATTTCTTGTACTATCAGGAATTGCATTTTTGAAAATTCCCAATTTTTTGGCCTATTGGTATTTACTTGGGTTGACTCTCCGACATACTAGAGGTATTTGGATCCTTCTCCGTTTCCCATGCTGATTATGTTGACGCTCTCCTCATTGTGTTGAGGTAGAGGATTTTCTTGAATATGTTGTTGTTCTTATGTAGTCACCACAATCTCCCCATTATCTATCAGATCTTGGATTTTATGTTTGAGGGACGAACAATCTTGGGTATCGTGTCCCGGTGCTCCAGAACGATAAGCACACTTCTTACTCTGGTCAAAATTTCGTTCGCTTGAATTGGTCGGCGAAAGGAGCTGGACAATCTTCTTTTGTGCTGTCAGCAGTTTCAGTACATTTTCCAGTGAGTCCCCTAAGGGTGTGAAAGTTCTTCGACGTCTAACTTCTTCGGCTTTTTAAAAGGGAGGGTTCAAAGATTGTGCAGGAGCTTGGAAAGGGGAATAATTTCTCCTTTGAATGGGCAAGCTTGGATTGCCTCTCTGATTCTGTCCCTGAAGTATCAAGGACACATCCTCCTCCTTCTTCTTCTTGTGTACTCTCCGAGGATTACTCCCATAGCTTCCAGATTGAATATGCTCAGCCACTGCCTCCAAAGCGGTAAGGTCTTTGATCATTTTTGAGAATGGTTTTCCTGTACCTACTAGGACCCTCTCATAATATGGAGCTTCCTGGATGTCTATGAAAGTCATAACTATCTCAGTCTCTGTCATAGGCGGGGTGACTTGTGCAGCCATCCGTCTCCATCTTTGGGCATATTCACGGAAAGACTCGTTGCTTTGCTTTTTTGACCTTGTTCACCTGATATCGATCCGGAGCCATCTAAGACTAGAAGCTATATTGATTTAGGAAGGCATGCGCTAGTTCTTCCCAGTTGTAGATTTTGGAATTGTCGATTCGGGCATACCAAGCTCGGGCTTCCCCAGTCAGACTCTTTTAGAATAACTACATTCTGAGTTTTTCATCCTCTGCATAGGATCGGAGTTCTCCAATGAACACTTTTAAATGAGTGTAAGGATCTCATAACCCGTCATACTTTTCAAAATTAGGGACTTGAAATTTGTCTGGATATCGAGCCCCTGGAAATATACACAGATCTGAGTAATTTACGCTTCCAAATGCCCTAATTTCTTTGATGGACCAGATTGTTTCTTCCATTTGTTGGACCTTTTTCCTAATATCACCAGTTTCCTGATCATCTCTGAGATTGGTGATTTCAGGGGTTTTGTTGGTCAGATCTTTATTTTGAGGCTGAGGTGTTTGAGTAACTTTGTTGCCGGTATCTTGACTGCCACCATGTGTGGACGATTCTGATTGAACGGGTATTCGTTTACCATGCAAACTTTTTCTTTGTTCTTTAAGGAAACTAGTCAATTCAGCTATTTGGTTCTTTAGTTCTTCGAACTCTTCCCGAGAGACCGGGGTGGATTTAGGTTGAGCACTTGAAGCCATGACTAGAGATGGGCTTAGTGCCTTTTTGGATTTTAATCTGGTAACGGGACTAATTTTTTCCTACAATAAAAGTAGGTATGTTTATTTTGATGTATATATCAACAGGGTGCATGCTATACAATGTGTTTATGATTTTTTTGAAGTTTTTTAATCTTTTCTTGTAAAACAAAGGTTAGTTGTTTTGATGACAAGATAGTATGACATGATTTACAAGATATGGAATGTATATTTACATTTATTCGAAATTTACATTGAATTGAAAGAGGAAGGCATGAAGAGACTCTCCTTTGCATTTGGTTTATCAGAGGCTGACCTATCTTAGGCTACTCTCGCAACTTTTCGGCATGAAGGTCCCCAAATCATCGCAATTTACTAGAGGGGAAATTAATCCGTTTTTATAATTGGAGTAGATCTGAGTGACGTCTTTTCTGAGCCGCGTAAGATTAGTCTCCTTTGAGTCCAGTAATCAATCACCGACGGGTTTGCCTCCTGGTGGAGGAATCACACAACATACATATACAACGCGTCTCACCGTATGAAATGATGACACTGTGCGAAGCACTAATATAAATCACAGTAAAACATTTATTTACTTCCATTCAATGTAAACACAGCATCCACACATATGCAGATAAAAAGGAAAATTTTCAAAAGATTGAAATGCGGCTTAAGCCCTCTACTGTCCCCAACAGAATCGCCACCTGTTGACGTCGGGAAAAATCTTTGGCTGATCTCCCTTTCCCTAATGTGTTTTTCTACCCTTATTTGTCTTATCTGTTTGATCTGAAGGGTGAATTTTTAGGAAAAGGTTAATATGTATAATGTTGACAATTTTGAAATATTTAATTTTACAGAGTCGCCAGTTGGTATGTTTGAAATGGTTGTACCAAGTCAACCGAGTTATGTTTGAAAAGTTTTGCAAGTAGATCCAATTACTAGACTCTATCTAAACTTGGCATTAGAAACCGAGATTCATAGAGTTCGGGGGCTTGATTAAGCGGGGGGAAGGTATTAGGCACCCCCCCACTTCCGTGAAACACGGTTACCGCGTATTTCACTTTTTTATTTGCAATGTGTGCGTGTGTGTGCTTGCAGTAATTGAGCCTACGTGCTTGATTTGAAAATAGTGTTGTGCTTCGTTGGACCTATATACGAAGGGTTTGATTTGATGAAAAGTCCATTTTTAGACAAGATATGAAGTGATGTTTTGGAAGACGATTTTTAAACCCTTTTGCTCGCATAGGAATTGAAGCCTTTTGATACTTCTATTTTTTATTCTGCCTTCGGCTGATTTTGATTTTATTATCGGGATGCGAAGCATCCTCGACCAAAGAATGTATGTACAAGTGTCGGGCTCCTTATGGGCATAAAATCCATCAAAGTGACCCGAGCACTACAAATCATAATTTTACTATGCTGAAACCTTAAATCCGGATAACTGTTTTAAGGTCCCTCTGATTTACATTTTACAAGAAAAGACAGGCAAGCTATATTTACAATGCAAAGTTGTCCATCGTGGGAATCAGATCTAGATCCAGGTGGTTGATAATAGATCCCATGATTCCTAGGCTCGCAGAATATGATTAAAAAGCCTGCACAACAAAGATATGATGAAAAAATGCAAATTAAAATCTAGACATCCCAAGACAAAGGATTTATCAGTTAAATCCTTGCATGCGCATAGCCAAAGCTTCACGTTTCCTCTAGATATGGATCTAGGGTCGCGTAGTCGCTTTAATATTTACAAAACTAGAAAGAAAGCTAGATTTAAATAAATCTTAGCCATTCTAGCTTAACGATCCCAGTTTGACAGCTTTTAAACCGGTTGAAAGTTAGAAATGGCTAGATTTAGATGAATCTGGTCCACAAAATTTACATTAGAACAGATTCATATCAATTGAACAATTAAAACATATATTTAATCACATTGAATAAAGAATATATATATATATATATATACTTATATATATATTAAAGATGTAAAGAGCAATGGATTTCCAATCCAGGCCAGACTGAGAAATGTAAATATATATATATATATATATATATATATATATATATATATGAAAGCTGAAAAAGGCCACGGATTAGCAATCCAGGCCAAATGTGTCACGAATATGCATGAGAATGTTATTCATCTTTATATAAGATTGATTATGAACTTAATAAATGAATATGCAAATATGTCAGCATTGATAAAAGCTGAAAAGTCTTTAATAGATGATAGACAATATGTACAAGGACTTAGATTGAAAAGATCAAATGTGTTAGGTTGATCCTACATGAATGAACAGCTTTGTGAAGTCCTTTAAAAGATTACAATGTACAAGGACTATGAATAGAAAGATCAAGCTTGTTAGGTTGATCTTATAAAGTGTAATAGATAGGTTTGTCTGATCGTAGAGCACTGCACCATCCATCACAGTCTGCCAAGAGAGTCTAGGCAGAGTCGTAGCCTATCAAGGAAGAATCGTAGTCTGTCAAGATAGCCTCTCTCTGAGTCGTAGTTTATCAAGAAGACCACTCTAGAGATCGTAGAGACAGTCTGCCAAGCGCCAGCCAAGCCAAGTCAAGAATCGTAGGCTTCACTCAAAATTGTGGATTCTACAGGTCGTCCTAGGCAGAATCATAGCCTGACAAGTTAGTCAAGAGATTGAAGATATCAAGGCAGAAATCGTAGTCTGTCATATTAACTACTCTCAGAATTGCAGACTACACTCAGAGTCGTAGAGTCTACAGATCGCCATTGGGCAGAATCGTAGTCTGCAGAACCAAAACCAAATCGTAGTGAGTCAAGTGCTCACAATGCCAAGGAAGAATCGTAGAGCACTCTACGATTCTCAACAGATGAGCAATCCTGAAGTGTATATAGATCTCATCCTCTAGTAAGAGTAGTCAAGTTTCAGAATGCAGTCTCCTTAAAGAGTATCAGAAAGCATTCTCTGAATGGCCTACAAGCAAACAGAAGATCAAAGCACCAACTCTATCAGCAAGACTGATTGAGAAGTGAAGAGCCATTCATAAGAAGTCTTCTACAAGAGCTCATCAGAAGATAACGATTGTAGTGTTGACAACAACGATCATGGTGTTTGCCAACTAGCAGCAGAGACTGACAAAGCGCCTACAAAGATAATGGCCAACCTACAAAGGACAGACGAAAAGGATTGTCTATGCTCAGCCTCACCATGGAGAGTGACCAAGAGATCACAGAGCAGAAAGTTGAGGAAGCTGAGTATAACTAATCAGAAGAGTCATGTAAACAAAAGGGGCCAAAGCAGTCAGCCAGTTTATCAATTCCTGAAGCAAAGCAAGACAGGCGGGATCATAGAACAGACTGCAAGAGCTAAAGTGCAAGATGGTACTACATTGTCAGATCACAGAGCACTCTTAGAATCGTAGTGTTTTCTAATTCAAGTCACCTTGCAACTTCCATAGACAAACTACGACCAAGCACATGAACGTCAGCATCAGAATCGTGGAGTGTTTGTCTGATTATTGAGACTCAACAATTGTCTAAATATGAAGACTGACAAACGAACGTTGCTGATTGAGAGTCTTAATTCACTCACCAACATCGTTGGACCAAATCGAGGAAACAAAAAGAAGAAATAAAGGTGACTACCAACCTGACTATTGAAAGTGACATTTCAGAGGTGTTAGGTGAAACAGTAGACTGCTGTGTCAGGAAAGTCAAAAAGGAGCTGCCACATCAACTCAGCATATCTACATCAAAGAACTCAGAATCTTTGAAGCTTTTCAAATAGCTCCCAACGGCTATATTCCAACGGGAAGCTGATGGATGGATATATAATAGCTAAAGCTTCAAAAGAGGTATGGTTGTTGACTCGAGACGAAGTGAGTCATATAGAGCTTAACAGAGAAAAAGTCTTAGTGACAGTCAGACTACCATAGAAGGAGTAAAGCACATCTAATAAGAGTCTTTCACTGCTAAAGGCTTCACTTAACACGAAGGAGTATGCCAACAGAGTGGCATCTGTACTGAGAGATGGAAGGCCAAGAAGACATGAACTAGAGTGGCAGATTAGAAAGCAGACCTCAAGAGCCACTCTACGTTTAACCATGAACACTCTGAGCTGAAGAGAAGAAGATGCAGAGCAGAATCTGCACACAAGACAACCATTGTTCAAAGGCTGCTAAGTACCAGAAGAAGTCTACCTGATATGCAAGACTTAGCAGTCCCTCAGTGATGATAGTGTGTTTTGATGAATATCAGATGAAGTCAAGCATCATCTACAAAGATAAGCAGCACCAAGGAGATGAGTCAGCCTGCTAAGTACACAAGGATGTCAAGCTTAATGTACATCTTAACAGTCCATCAGTTGTGATCAAGTCTCAATGTTGAATGCCATACGATCATAAGAAGCTGCTAAGTACTAGAAGATGAACAAGCTGAATGTCATCTTAGCAGCTCAACAACAACAACCAACATTCAAACAACCAGGGCCTGAGGGGTCCTTGTCTTCGTGACTAAATGAAAGTCAAGTCTGCTGGGCTTTCTGAGTACCGGAGGTACAAGAGATTCTAAGCATGCTGGACTTAGTCTACAGTTTCCAAGGCTGCTGGTCTTGAATAGTTCTTAATGAACTAGAGTTCCAAGGCTGCTATCCTTGAAGGAATCTTAGTGATTCAGAGTTGTTTTTATCCTTAGTGGAATCCCTATTTGTTGAAGCAGAAGAGTGGAGTAGGAGCATTTAGTCTTTAAACCACTTAAAACCCCTGGTGTCATTTACTTTATGTCATTTACATTCTGTACTATAACTACTATATCTGCTTACTACTAATCTAACATTAGAACTATGTCTAATGAGATATTCTTGAAGGAGATCTTAATCAATTCCGCTATGCATAAATGGATTCTTCTATTTGTCATCTGCTAATTACTTAGCAAGACTAAAGAAAAGGAAAAAGCTTTTAAAATTAAAAAGGATCTATTCAACCCCCCTTCTAGATCTCTTGTGTGCCCCTGGAAACTAACAAATCGAGTTAGTATAAATATATATATATATATATATATATATATATATATTTACAAATATATATATATATATATATATATATATATATATATAAAAGCGGTAAAAAACCATGGATTAGCAATCCAGGCTAACGAAGTTAGTATAAATATATATATATAGTTATATATATATATATATAAAAATAGTAAAAAAGCCACGGATTTACAATTCAGGCATGACTGAATGAAATGATAATATATATATAGTTAGTTTCATCGTATCTGGATCTATTTACAAAGGGAAGAAGAAGTACAAGAACTTCTTCTTCTTCTAACTAGAGAGAAGGTAGAGAGAAGGGGGAGAGAAGGAGAGAGAACCTCTGATGAGGCTAAATGGTTTACATTTCTAAGCCTAAAGAAACTCTAACACTTGAGTTCCTTTAAATAGAACTAAAGTTACCGGTTTATATTTACCGAAGTAACTTTTACATTTACTTAGGTTAAAGTAAAAACATTTAACTAAAGTAAGAAACATTTAACTTAAGTTAAAAACATTTAACTTAGGTTAAAAGTAAATTACTTTTACATTTACTAAAGGTAAAGTAAGACATTTAACGGGAATGGAATATTGATGGAATATTGATGGGTTCAGTGAGCATCAAATTCTCACTAAGATGAACCATTTATCTATGGTTGCCAATAGTTACATTACGGAATTTAATAATCTTACTCAACCTGATATTGTTGAAATATTAACCAATGGTTTTACGGGTGTCCTTCGCTCTTGGTGGGAAAAACACCTTGATGAGGATGCTAGGAATTCTATTATTCATGCTTATCAGTTAGATGACAATGGTCAGCCTATCTTCAGAGAAGACATTGGCTTTGGTGTTCCGGATGGTATTAACACCTTAATTTTCACAATAATAAAACATTTTATTGGAACCCCTAGTAATATCACTGAAAGGATCCATGATCAGTTAAGTAATCTCACGTGTCCTACCTTAAGTGATTTTAGGTGGTATAAAGATGTTTTTATTTCACGTGTTATGCTACGTAATGATAGTAACAAACCTTTTTGGAAAGAAAAATTTGTTAATGGTCTTCCTTCTTTATTTGCTCATAAAGTTCGGGAAGAACTTAGTAAAACTTTGGGTTATATTGATTATGATAATCTCACTTACGGTGACATAATTAGCTATATTCAAAAAATAGGCTTAAAGATGTGTATTGACTTCAAAATTGCTAAACAGGCCGCCAAAGATAAAAAGAAAGCTAAATATGAACTTGGTACTTTTTGTGAACAATATGGTTTACCACCCATTGCCCCTTCTCGAAGAAAGCATAAGAAAAGGCAAATTGAAACACACAAAAAACGCAAGCATCATAAGAAGCGTTCTAGTCAGTCTAATAATAAAGAAAGTTATTATGAAAAACCCAAGTCACGAAAGAAAACTACTCGAAATAAAAAATCCACTTCTAAAGCTACTGATAAAAGTAAAATTACATGTTATAATTGTGGTAAAAAGGGTCATTATAAAAATGAATGTAAGTTAAAACAAAAATTAAGTCAGTTAAATATTTATGCTGAAGATACTGAAAAGATTTTTGCGTTACTTAGAACTCAGTCTGATGAGGATAATGGTTTTTCTGATATTCCTTATTCCTCTGCTAATGATGATAATAGTCAAACTCCTAGTGAAGATAATGAAGTCACTCTTTGTACTGATAATTGTAGATCTGATTGTTGTAAAACTATTAATGTTCTTACTAAAGAGGATCAAGAAAGCTCTTTGTTAATTGAATTAATTAGTAAACTTACTGATGAAGATTTAAAATTGCAATATATGAAGCAATTAAAAGACTTGTTTTCTAAAAATATTTCGGGAAAGGGTAAGGTAATGAAAGCTAAAGAAAAGCCGGTCATAAGCCTTAATAAGACCCTAGAGAGATTTAAAACTATTGAAAAAGAAATCACTCTCCCAGAATTAAATCAAGAAGTTAATAAACTTAAGAAAGAAATTTCTGGTCTCAAGATTGAAATATCTGATTTAAAAAGAGATATGACTAATCTTGTCTCTAAGGATTCAGAGCTTCATATTTCTGATTCCTCTGATAATGAAGACCATCCTGAGTCTTCAAGTATTAAAGATGACGAGTCGCTCCTGATGGTTCAGGGCAATTCTTTGAAAAGATTAAAAGATATAACTATTCAAAAATGGTATATCATTGTTCGCCTTGTTATTGATGGAACTTTTGCTATTCAGCTCCCTGCTCTTGTTGATACAGGTGCTGATTTAAATTGCATCCAAGAGGGATTAATCCCTACTAAGTTTTATAAGAAAACCAGTGAACGTCTTAATTCTGCTAATGGTAGTAGTATGGAAATAAAATATAAACTGCCTAAAGTTCATATTTGCCAAGATAATATGTGTTTTAAAACATCTTTTGTTTTAATTCGTAACTTGACAGATAAAATAATTTTGGGTCTCCCGTTTATATATTTATTATACCCATTCACCACCAGTAATAATGGCTTAACTACTGAACACCTTGGGCAGAAAGTGGTTTTTGAATTTATCACTCAGCCTAAAGAGAGAGATTTGAGATTTATTCAAGATGAGTCCATTTCTAAGTCGCTCAACCTGTTAAACTGTAAAACTTCCCAATTAAAATATTTAAAACAAGAGATTAAGTATAAGCAGGTTGAAGATCTCCTTCTACTTGAAAAAATTCAGGATAGGATTGAAGAACTTCGTTTATTCATGATTAAAAACTTATGTGCCGACTCTCCTAATGCCTTTTGGCATCGTAGAAAGCATGTAGTCAAACTTCCTTACGCTAAGGAATTTAAAGAACATCTTATTCCTACTAAGGCTAGACCTATTCAAATGAGTCATCAACAAATGGAACTTTGTAAACAGGAGATTAATGACTTGCTTGCCAAAGGTTTGATAAAACATAGTAAATCCCCTTGGTCTTGCCCTGCCTTTTATGTTAATAATGAAGCAGAAAAGGAAAGAGGTGTCCCTCGTCTAGTCATTAATTACAAGCCGCTTAATAAGGTCTTAGAGTGGATAAGGTATCCCCTTCCCAACAAAGAGGACCTTCTTAGTCGCCTTAGTAATGCCACCATTTTTAGCAAATTCGACCTTAAGTCAGGGTTTTGGCAAGTCAGTATTCATCCTTCTGATAGGTATAAAACTGCCTTTACCACCCCCTTTGGTCACTATGAATGGGTTATTCAAGCATTTGGCTTGAAAAACGCTCCCAGTGAATTCCAAAATATTCTCAACGAGATTTTAAATCCCTTCAGTCATTTCATAATTGTATATATTGATGATATCCTTGTTTTCTCGAAATCTATTGACGAACATTTCAAACATCTGAATTCATTCTTCAAAGCCATCAAAGTCAATGGTTTGGTTCTTTCGCCAACCAAATGTTGTCTTTTCCAAGTCAAAGTTAAGTTTCTTGGTCATGATATTCATCGTGGTCTGGTTCGCCCGGTCCAAAGAGTCATTCAATTCGCTGATAGATTTCCTGATAAAATTATTGATAGAACTCAACTCCAGAGGTTCTTAGGATCTCTCAATTACGTTGGTAAATTTTATAAAAATTTACGAAAAATCTATAAACCTTTGTTCCTTCGTTTACAAAAAAATCCTCCTCCCTGGACTGATGAGCATTCGGCTATCGTTCAGCAAGTCAAGAAATATGTTAAGGTCCTTCCTTGCCTTGGCATATCCAATGAATCAGCTTTCAAAATTGTTGAAACTGACGCCTCCGAAATTGGCTTCGGTGGCATCTTGAAGCAGAAGTTGACTCCTGCTTCTTCTGAGCAAATTGTTCAGTTCCACTCAGGCGCGTGGAATCAAGCACAACTAAATTATAGCACTATTAAAAAAGAAATCTTGGCTTTAGTTTTATGTATTACCAAATTTCAAAATGATTTATTAAATCAAAAATTTTTAGTCCGCATTGATTGCAAATCAGCAAAATATATTTTAGAAAAAGATGTTAAAAACATTGCTGCTAAACATATTTTTGCCCGATGGCAATCTATTTTGAGTATTTTCGATTTTGAAATTGATTATATTAAAGGTAGTGATAATTCAGTTCCTGATTTTTTAACTCGGGAATTTATTAATTCAGGTACCCCTCAAGTTCAAAATGAGTGTGAGAGGAAAAGATAAAACTGTTCGGCCCCTTGGCCCTCCTGGCCCAGGCCTACCTAGTCAGAAGCCCGTGGGAGCTGTAATCCCTCATCCTGTTACCCCCCTTACTTTAGTTAACCGGTTCACCCCCCTGGTTTCTAGTTCAAAGCCCTATAGTTCAGCTTTGGTTCAACCCCCTCTTATGGTTGATCCTTATGCCTCGTCCAGTAATCCTCCTGCTGGTCAGCGTATTCAAACTGATTACATCCCTGTTTTCAGCACCAATTTATTTCATATCGAACGACATATGAAATCAATTGATGATCCAGTCAAATTAGCTGCCCAGTTCTTCCCAACTGGTTGGCATTTTATTCCTTCTGCTCCTTATAAATCTCTCATATATTATAAGGATGTCCTGTTACAAACTCAGTCAATTGCTACTAAACCTATTTATGATAGAAATGATTCTTCAAAAATCATCTATCATTCTCTTTATATTAAATAGGTTATCTCCATGCCTAACTGGGGTAATCATCCGTCTGATCTTAGGCAATTAGAAGGTCATGATAGCCAGTTCTGCTATTATGATTACATGGAAGCTTGGAACAGGGTTTTTCTGTTTCAAACTCCATCGTTTAGTCATTCGTGGTTCATTCAATTTGACCACAAATTTAAAAGTCAAATTCCTCATTGGTTTGTCTTATGGTGGGAACGTTATGGTCTCATCTTCGATATTCTTCCCATAGAACTTCAGACTGTTCTTAATGTCTTTAGTTCTAGGGTTCCTGTTGTGCAGACTAATTGCTGCATTCCAGTTCTTCTTCATTTTACTAGTAAATATAAAGTCCCATGGATCCTTAGATGGAATTATGGATTTTATTCCCCTGTTGTCAATGTTGCTCTTTCTTCCTTGGTTGCTCCTGAAAAGGGTGCCTCTAGTAATCACCTTAATCAAATTACTCATGTTACACGTGAATTTTCAGTTAAATGGTGGGATAAGTTTGATCCTTATCGCATCGTTGGTCAAGTTCAGAAGGAGTTTCCCAATCCTTCTCCTATTCAAATGATTCCTCCACCAAAGGAATCATCTTCTAGTAAATCTAAATCCAAAAAATCTTCCGTTTCAAAGTTAGATTTTGCGGATATTGATCATTGTACCAATAATGAGTTAAAACAGTTATCCCGTTTGATTCAGAAAAGAATGGATAAACTTAGTGAGGACTCAGTTCCTTCTGTTTGTTCATCCTCTTCCTCTCATTCCAGTCATCATTCTAGCCCTAATGATCCGTACGGAAGCATCTCTCTTCAAGATGCCCAGGATCCTTTTGCCTAGAATTCCTACAGTTACCTTGGTCAGCCTCGTTGCAAGATGCTCCTGCCCGCGCAGCCCGTGCTCCTTTGTCTAAAAGCAGCCGAAAGCAGTTGCTGAGTCATTTGTCATTTTGCATTAGTCATGTCCTGTATGTCGGCCACTTGGTCCTTTAGTCAAAAGTTGTAGTTATTATTTTTGTCTGTATTTTCCATTACGCGTCTGTAATAGTAAAAAGCTGTTTGTATTAGTCAAAAGTTGTAATAATGCTTTCATCTTTTGATAAAGCATTACTGTTATTCAATAGTCATTTATGTTTTGTAATTATTGAGTTGTATTCACTTCGCCTTTTCTCTTCTTATATAAGAGAGGGTCAGTCATTATAGAGAGGCAGGATTTAGTAATCCAATAGAGCGTTTAAGAAGACTCAGATTCCTATCTGACTAATCTTCAACTCTCTTGCCTTCTCTCTTAGATATGATAAGCTTCTATAATCGAGTCAATTTGTTGTAAGTAACCAAGTTATTTGTTTGTAATTATTTCAAAGTTCAATAAAAGTTTTATTTTATTTAAAAACTTGTTTGTTCTTATGAACTGCTGCTTTAATTTCTTATAGTTTTGCTATAGTTGTTATTCAGCTTTGTATATGCGCCACTCTTCTTTCTTATCTTCTTATGCTTCCGCCTTTTGGTATCAGAGCTATTTTTAACTTGTAAAAGAATAGTTTCAAGGGGAGGATGAGAAGCTAAAGTCTTAGATTTATCTTCTTTTACCCATTGAGATTTAGTAAGAACTTTACACTGAGAATGATGCTTATCATACCAATCATAAAATGTAAGGTTCTCTCTGGTAAGTTTAATAAATTTTTTCCAATTGTGGACAATTTTATCCCTATCATGTTTATCGTACTTATTTCTGAAAACATGACGTTTATGTTGATTAGCTTTTGAATTAAAATCAGCAACAAGACTATCCCAATCCAATTTAGAGATTTTAGTAATGACTCTTAATTGGTGATTAATAGGGGCATCAAAATCAGAGGGAGAGGGTCCGACCGAAACGGTAGGAGAAACATCTTCTTGCTCTCCGTCAGCCTGAAAGGCAGGAGTATAACAAGGATGACTTGTCTGTCCTTGATTCAACACTCCTTTCAATTTTACATCAGGAATGGAGAAGTCACTTAAGACTTCAGTGTCTCTTCTAGAGATAGAAGGGACTGAAGAACTGGAGAATTCTTCAATAATAAAAGGTCTTCTAGTACGCTCAAAACTGATCCGTACCGTACCATCAGAAAATTGTTTAATATTTTCTAAATTTAATATATTATTATTAACCGGTTTCTGTGGAACTTCCTGAGGAAGAATCCATTGACTAGGTAACGTAACGTCTTTCCAAAGAATAGTTTTAGGTGTTTGAATATTGGCGTTACTAGTACTACTCTGAATTAAAACAGTGTGATCTTTAGGACTTTTACTAAGTGCGTGAATATTTAAATTGGTTTTCATAACCTTATAATAAATTCTGTAAATTAAAGCTAAAGGTTGAGATCCTTCTATCATTTGAGTTATTTCACCAGCAGTTTTAATATTTAAGGTTAAAGCTTTTAATAAATTAATATCAGACAAACTCAAAGGAAGGTCTGGAAAACAATTAAAATGAATAGGACCATCATGCAAACTAGACTCCATGATTCCAATAATACTAGGAGCATAATTGAGATATCTCGCATCTCTTAAGCATAAAAAGACACTTGAGTTTATTCCTTTAATAGTTAACGGTTTAACTGCAACTTGAACAAGACCAATATGAATAAAATTATATCCTTTCTTTCGATGTTTACTAATAACTTCAGGAGAAAGCAGACTGCAATTTTCATACTCTTTATTAATAGCGTAAACCCGTTCAACAGTTTTAACATTGTAATCCGTTTTAAAATTATCAATGAAAGTTGACTGGTAAATTTCTTTAGGAGATACACTAGGTATATTCCAGTTATTAAGGGTTTGGTTAATATTTTCATAACTTTGTTCTTCTTGGTTAACTATGTTTGGAACAGAAGGAAGAGAAGATCTATTACTAACCGACGAACTAGATCTAAACAATCTACTCATAGTTAAAAATTAAAGTTTTAATTAATCTGTGTTCTTCCGTACATACCCCTTTCTTTGCTTAACATAAACACATACCCTATCATCTAGTGATTCCCAGAAAGCCAAAACTGCTCACACACTCGAGACTTACAAAGGCTGGACAGGGACCTATGGCGATGGAGGGTGGTTTATACAAAGAGACTAGGTGACTTCTTGAACAAAGAAAGATCAAAACTTTTGATTTTTAATAATGATAAGACGAAGAAGATCAAGAACAACGTTTAGTAAACAATCAACGAGGCTCTGATACCAAAATAATTGTAGGAATTCTAGGCAAAAGGATCCTGGGCATCTTGAAGAGATATGCTTCCGTACGGATCATTAGGGCTAGAATGATGACTGGAATGAGAGGAAGAGGATGAACAAACAGAAGGAACTGAGTCCTCACTAAGTTTATCCATTCTTTTCTGAATCAAACGGGATAACTGTTTTAACTCATTATCGGTGAAATTTTTTCTCCTTTCTCAAAATTAAACATAATTTTTGGGGGGAAAAAGGATTGAATCCCTGGATTTTTTTTTGGGGTCGAAGTATAGGGGATGGTGATCTCTCTGAGAAGAAGATCAACAGCACCCACCGGCGAGGAAGGAGCCGGACCTCAACAGTCAATAGTCAGACGACGCTGGCCCCCAGGGTCCCACAGTCATCGGATGCTCCAGATGCAATCAACGCATCCGACACCAGTCATCGTCAGATACAATCAGTGCGTCCGACAAAATCAAAAAGTAAAGGACAACTTTACTTTAGTAAAAGTAATTTACTTAAGTAAAAGTAAATGTAAATACTTTAACTTTAGTTAAATGTTTTTAACTTTAGTTAAATGTTTTTACTTTACCTTTAGTAAATGTAAAAGTAATTTACTTTTAACCTAAGTTAAATGTTTTTAACTTAAGTTAAATGTTTCTTACTTTAGTTAAATGTTTTTACTTTTAACCTTAAGTAAATGTAAAAGTTACTTCGGTAAATATAAACCGGTAACTTTAGTTCTATTTAAAGGAACTTAAGTGTTAGAGTTTCCTTAGGCTTAGAAATGTAAACCATTTAGCCTCATCAGAGGTTCTCTCTCCTTCTCTCCCCCTTCTCTCTACCTTCTCTCTAGTTAGAAGAAGAAGAAGTTCCTGTACTTCTTCTTCCCTTTGTAAATAGATCCAGATACGATGTAATCCTTTCCCAAATGTTTATAATACAAGAAAGAGATTACTTTACCGATTCACCGGTCATCTACTTTAAGTTTCAAAATTATTTTCAGTTTAAAGTTTTGTTTAAACTTTTCGTCCGCTGTTAAATGGTATCAGAGCCATGCGGTGTTGTCTCTTGGTGTCACTGTTTGTTCTCCGGTCAAACACAGAGGTCTGAGTTTAAAACCTTGTTTTTACTTCTTCTTTAGACTTCTGTTGCTCCGTCCTTAGAGCACCTAGTTTAAGTCACCTAGTCTCTTTGTATAAACCACCCTGTTTCGCCATAGGTCCCGTCGAGCCGTTGTAAGTCTCAAGAGTGTGAGCAGTTAAGGCAAAAAGGGAATCACTAGATTCTAGGGTATGTGTTTATGTTAAGCAAAGAAAGGGGTCTGTACTTAAGCGACTTTGGTATGTCTTTAAGTGGAATGTCAACAGATCTAGAGATTAGGTTTGAACAAAGTTAAAACGAAGTAGACTGTTTAGATCGAGTTCATCAATTAGTCAAGAGTCAGCCGTGTGATCCTTGTATCAGACACAGTCTGATCAGTTTTTCTAAAAAATTTTACATAAAATTTTTGAAATCTGCAGTCGGTGACCAAAAATTTAGGTGAAATTTTTTCTCCTTTCTCAAAATTAAACATAATTTTTGGGGGGAAAAAGGATTGAATCCCTGGATTTTTTTTTGGGGTCGAAGTATTGGGGATGGTGATCTCTCTGAGAAGAAGATCAACAGCACCCACCGGCGAGGAAGGAGCCGGACCTCAACAGTCAATAGTCAGACGACGCTGGCCCCCAGGGTCCCACAGTCATCGGATGCTCCAGATGCAATCAACGCATCCGACACCAGTCATCGTCAGATGCAATCAGTGCGTCCGACAAAGTCAAAAAGTAAAGGACAACTTTACTTTAGTAAAAGTAATTTACTTAAGTAAAAGTAAATGTAAATACTTTAACTTTAGTTAAATGTTTTTAACTTTAGTTAAATGTTTTTACTTTACCTTTAGTAAATGTAAAAGTAATTTACTTTTAACCTAAGTTAAATGTTTTTAACTTAAGTTAAATGTTTCTTACTTTAGTTAAATGTTTTTACTTTTAACCTTAAGTAAATGTAAAAGTTACTTCGGTAAATATAAACCGGTAACTTTAGTTCTATTTAAAGGAACTCAAGTGTTAGAGTTTCCTTAGGCTTAGAAATGTAAACCATTTAGCCTCATCAGAGGTTCTCTCTCCTTCTCTCCCCCTTCTCTCTACCTTCTCTCTAGTTAGAAGAAGAAGAAGTTCCTGTACTTCTTCTTCCCTTTGTAAATAGATCCAGATACGATGTAATCCTTTCCCAAATGTTTATAATACAAGAAAGAGATTACTTTACCGATTCACCGGTCATCTACTTTAAGTTTCAAAATTGTTTTAAGTTTAAAGTTTTGTTTAAACTTTTCGTCCGCTGTTAAATGGTGTTTGCCAACTAGCAGCAGAGACTGACAAAGCGCCTACAAAGATAATGGCCAACCTACAAAGGACAGACGAAAAGGATTGTCTATGCTCAGCCTCACCATGGAGAGTGGCCAAGAGATCACAGAGCAGAAAGTTGAGGAAGCTGAGTATAACTAATCAGAAGAGTCATGTAAACAAAAGGGGCCAAAGCAGTCAGCCAGTTTATCAATTCCTGAAGCAAAGCAAGACAGGCGGGATCATAGAACAGACTGCAAGAGCTAAAGTGCAAGATGGTACTACATTGTCAGATCACAGAGCACTCTTAGAATCGTAGTGTTTTCTAATTCAAGTCACCTTGCAACTTCCATAGACAAACTACGACCAAGCACATGAACGTCAGCATCAGAATCGTGGAGTGTTTGTCTGATTATTGAGACTCAACAATTGTCTAAATATGAAGACTGACAAACGAACGTTGCTGATTGAGAGTCTCAATTCACTCACCAACATCGTTGGACCAAATCGAGGAAACAAAAAGAAGAAATAAAGGTGACTACCAACCTGACTATTGAAAGTGACATTTCAGAGGTGTTAGGTGAAACAGTAGACTGCTGTGTCAGGAAAGTCAAAAAGGAGCTGCCACATCAACTCAGCATATCTACATCAAAGAACTCAGAATCTTTGAAGCTTTTCAAATAGCTCCCAACGGCTATATTCCAACGGGAAGCTGATGGATGGATATATAATAGCTAAAGCTTCAAAAGAGGTATGGTTGTTGACTCGAGACGAAGTGAGTCATATAGAGCTTAACAGAGAAAAAGTCTTAGTGACAGTCAGACTACCATAGAAGGAGTAAAGCACATCTAATAAGAGTCTTTCACTGCTAAAGGCTTCACTTAACACGAAGGAGTATGCCAACAGAGTGGCATCTGTACTGAGAGATGGAAGGCCAAGAAGACATGAACTAGAGTGGCAGATTAGAAAGCAGACCTCAAGAGCCACTCTACGTTTAACCATGAACACTCTGAGCTGAAGAGAAGAAGATGCAGAGCAGAATCTGCACACAAGACAACCATTGTTCAAAGGCTGCTAAGTACCAGAAGAAGTCTACCTGATATGCAAGACTTAGCAGTCCCTCAGTGATGATAGTGTGTTTTGATGAATATCAGATGAAGTCAAGCATCATCTACAAAGATAAGCAGCACCAAGGAGATGAGTCAGCCTGCTAAGTACACAAGGATGTCAAGCTTAATGTACATCTTAACAGTCCATCAGTTGTGATCAAGTCTCAATGTTGAATGCCATACGATCATAAGAAGCTGCTAAGTACTAGAAGATGAACAAGCTGAATGTCATCTTAGCAGCTCAACAACAACAACCAACATTCAAACAACCAGGGCCTGAGGGGTCCTTGTCTTCGTGACTAAATGAAAGTCAAGTCTGCTGGGCTTTCTGAGTACCGGAGGTACAAGAGATTCTAAGCATGCTGGACTTAGTCTACAGTTTCCAAGGCTGCTGGTCTTGAATAGTTCTTAATGAACTAGAGTTCCAAGGCTGCTATCCTTGAAGGAATCTTAGTGATTCAGAGTTGTTTTTATCCTTAGTGGAATCCCTATTTGTTGAAGCAGAAGAGTGGAGTAGGAGCATTTAGTCTTTAAACCACTTAAAACCCCTGGTGTCATTTACTTTATGTCATTTACATTCTGTACTATAACTACTATATCTGCTTACTACTAATCTAACATTAGAACTATGTCTAATGAGATATTCTTGAAGGAGATCTTAATCAATTCCGCTATGCATAAATGGATTCTTCTATTTGTCATCTGCTAATTACTTAGCAAGACTAAAGAAAAGGAAAAAGCTTTTAAAATTAAAAAGGATCTATTCAACCCCCCTTCTAGATCTCTTGTGTGCCCCTGGAAACTAACAAATCGAGTTAGTATAAATATATATATATATATATATATATTTACAAATATATATATATATATATATATATATATATAAAAGCGGTAAAAAACCATGGATTAGCAATCCAGGCTAACGAAGTTAGTATAAATATATATATATAGTTATATATATATATATATAAAAATAGTAAAAAAGCCACGGATTTACAATTCAGGCATGACTGAATGAAATGATAATATATATATAGTTAGTTTCATCGTATCTGGATCTATTTACAAAGGGAAGAAGAAGTACAAGAACTTCTTCTTCTTCTAACTAGAGAGAAGGTAGAGAGAAGGGGGAGAGAAGGAGAGAGAACCTCTGATGAGGCTAAATGGTTTACATTTCTAAGCCTAAAGAAACTCTAACACTTGAGTTCCTTTAAATAGAACTAAAGTTACCGGTTTATATTTACCGAAGTAACTTTTACATTTACTTAGGTTAAAGTAAAAACATTTAACTAAAGTAAGAAACATTTAACTTAAGTTAAAAACATTTAACTTAGGTTAAAAGTAAATTACTTTTACATTTACTAAAGGTAAAGTAAGACATTTAACGGGAATGGAATATTGATGGAATATTGATGGGTTCAGTGAGCATCAAATTCTCACTAAGATGAACCATTTATCTATGGTTGCCAATAGTTACATTACGGCATTTAATAATCTTACTCAACCTGATATTGTTGAAATATTAACCAATGGTTTTACGGGTGTCCTTCGCTCTTGGTGGGAAAAACACCTTGATGAGGATGCTAGGAATTCTATTATTCATGCTTATCAGTTAGATGACAATGGTCAGCCTATCTTCAGAGAAGACATTGGCTTTGGTGTTCCGGATGGTATTAACACCTTAATTTTCACAATAATAAAACATTTTATTGGAACCCCTAGTAATATCACTGAAAGGATCCATGATCAGTTAAGTAATCTCACGTGTCCTACCTTAAGGGATTTTAGGTGGTATAAAGATGTTTTTATTTCACGTGTTATGCTACGTAATGATAGTAACAAACCTTTTTGGAAAGAAAAATTTGTTAATGGTCTTCCTTCTTTATTTGCTCATAAAGTTCGGGAAGAACTTAGTAAAACTTTGGGTTATATTGATTATGATAATCTCACTTACGGTGACATAATTAGCTATATTCAAAAAATAGGCTTAAAGATGTGTATTGACTTCAAAATTGCTAAACAGGCCGCCAAAGATAAAAAGAAAGCTAAATATGAACTTGGTACTTTTTGTGAACAATATGGTTTACCACCCATTGCCCCTTCTCGAAGAAAGCATAAGAAAAGGCAAATTGAAACACACAAAAAACGCAAGCATCATAAGAAGCGTTCTAGTCAGTCTAATAATAAAGAAAGTTATTATGAAAAACCCAAGTCACGAAAGAAAACTACTCGAAATAAAAAATCTACTTCTAAAGCTACTGATAAAAGTAAAATTACATGTTATAATTGTGGTAAAAAGGGTCATTATAAAAATGAATGTAAGTTAAAACAAAAATTAAGTCAGTTAAATATTTCTGCTGAAGATACTGAAAAGATTTTTGCGTTACTTAGAACTCAGTCTGATGAGGATAATGGTTTTTCTGATATTCCTTATTCCTCTGCTAATGATGATAATAGTCAAACTCCTAGTGAAGATAATGAAGTCACTCTTTGTACTGATAATTGTAGATCTGATTGTTGTAAAACTATTAATGTTCTTACTAAAGAGGATCAAGAAAGCTCTTTGTTAATTGAATTAATTAGTAAACTTACTGATGAAGATTTAAAATTGCAATATATGAAGCAATTAAAAGACTTGTTTTCTAAAAATATTTCGGGAAAGGGTAAGGTAATGAAAGCTAAAGAAAAGCCGGTCATAAGCCTTAATAAGACCCTAGAGAGATTTAAAACTGTTGAAAAAGAAATCACTCTCCCAGAATTAAATCAAGAAGTTAATAAACTTAAGAAAGAAATTTCTGGTCTCAAGATTGAAATATCTGATTTAAAAAGAGATATGACTAATCTTGTCTCTAAGGATTCAGAGCTTCATATTTCTGATTCCTCTGATAATGAAGACCATCCTGAGTCTTCAAGTATTAAAGATGACGAGTCGCTCCTGATGGTTCAGGGCAATTCTTTGAAAAGATTAAAAGATATAACTATTCAAAAATGGTATATCATTGTTCGCCTTGTTATTGATGGAACTTTTGCTATTCAGCTCCCTGCTCTTGTTGATACAGGTGCTGATTTAAATTGCATCCAAGAGGGATTAATCCCTACTAAGTTTTATAAGAAAACCAGTGAACGTCTTAATTCTGCTAATGGTAGTAGTATGGAAATAAAATATAAACTGCCTAAAGTTCATATTTGCCAAGATAATATGTGTTTTAAAACATCTTTTGTTTTAATTCGTAACTTGACAGATAAAATAATTTTGGGTCTCCCGTTTATATATTTATTATACCCATTCACCACCAGTAATAATGGCTTAACTACTGAACACCTTGGGCAGAAAGTGGTTTTTGAATTTATCACTCAGCCTAAAGAGAGAGATTTGAGATTTATTCAAGATGAGTCCATTTCTAAGTCGCTCAACCTGTTAAACTGTAAAACTTCCCAATTAAAATATTTAAAACAAGAGATTAAGTATAAGCAGGTTGAAGATCTCCTTCTACTTGAAAAAATTCAGGATAGGATTGAAGAACTTCGTTTATTCATGATTAAAAACTTATGTGCCGACTCTCCTAATGCCTTTTGGCATCGTAGAAAGCATGTAGTCAAACTTCCTTACGCTAAGGAATTTAAAGAACATCTTATTCCTACTAAGGCTAGACCTATTCAAATGAGTCATCAACAAATGGAACTTTGTAAACAGGAGATTAATGACTTGCTTGCCAAAGGTTTGATAAAACATAGTAAATCCCCTTGGTCTTGCCCTGCCTTTTATGTTAATAATGAAGCAGAAAAGGAAAGAGGTGTCCCTCGTCTAGTCATTAATTACAAGCCGCTTAATAAGGTCTTAGAGTGGATAAGGTATCCCCTTCCCAACAAAGAGGACCTTCTTAGTCGCCTTAGTAATGCCACCATTTTTAGCAAATTCGACCTTAAGTCAGGGTTTTGGCAAGTCAGTATTCATCCTTCTGATAGGTATAAAACTGCCTTTACCACCCCCTTTGGTCACTATGAATGGGTTGTTCAAGCATTTGGCTTGAAAAACGCTCCCAGTGAATTCCAAAATATTCTCAACGAGATTTTAAATCCCTTCAGTCATTTCATAATTGTATATATTGATGATATCCTTGTTTTCTCGAAATCTATTGACGAACATTTCAAACATCTGAATTCATTCTTCAAAGCCATCAAAGTCAATGGTTTGGTTCTTTCGCCAACCAAATGTTGTCTTTTCCAAGTCAAAGTTAAGTTTCTTGGTCATGATATTCATCGTGGTCTGGTTCGCCCGGTCCAAAGAGTCATTCAATTCGCTGATAGATTTCCTGATAAAATTATTGATAGAACTCAACTCCAGAGGTTCTTAGGATCTCTCAATTACGTTGGTAAATTTTATAAAAATTTACGAAAAATCTAGTAAACCTTTGTTCCTTCGTTTACAAAAAAATCCTCCTCCCTGGACTGATGAGCATTCGGCTATCGTTCAGCAAGTCAAGAAATATGTTAAGGTCCTTCCTTGCCTTGGCATATCCAATGAATCAGCTTTCAAAATTGTTGAAACTGACGCCTCCGAAATTGGCTTCGGTGGCATCTTGAAGCAGAAGTTGACTCCTGCTTCTTCTGAGCAAATTGTTCAGTTCCACTCAGGCGCGTGGAATCAAGCACAACTAAATTATAGCACTATTAAAAAAGAAATCTTGGCTTTAGTTTTATGTATTACCAAATTTTAAAATAATTTATTAAATCAAAAATTTTTAGTCCGCATTGATTGCAAATCAGCAAAATATATTTTAGAAAAAGATGTTAAAAACATTGCCGCTAAACATATTTTTGCCCGATGGCAATCTATTTTGAGTATTTTCGATTTTGAAATTGATTATATTAAAGGTAGTGATAATTCAGTTCCTGATTTTTTAACTCGGGAATTTATTAATTCAGGTACCCCTCAAGTTCAAAATGAGTGTGAGAGGAAAAGATAAAACTGTTCGGCCCCTTGGCCCTCCTGGCCCAGGCCTACCTAGTCAGAAGCCCGTGGGAGCTGTAATCCCTCATCCTGTTACCCCCCTTACTTTAGTTAACCGGTTCACCCCCCTGGTTTCTAGTTCAAAGCCCTATAGTTCAGCTTTGGTTCAACCCCCTCTTATGGTTGATCCTTATGCCTCGTCCAGTAATCCTCCTGCTGGTCAGCGTATTCAAACTGATTACATCCCTGTTTTCAGCACCAATTTATTTCATATCGAACGACATATGAAATCAATTGATGATCCAGTCAAATTAGCTGCCCAGTTCTTCCCAACTGGTTGACATTTTATTCCTTCTGCTCCTTATAAATCTCTCATGTATTATAAGGATGTCCTGTTACAAACTCAGTCAATTGCTATTAAACCTATTTATGATAGAAATGATTCTTCAAAAATCATCTATCATTCTCTTTATATTAAACAGGTTATCTCCATGCCTAACTGGGGTAATCATCCGTCTGATCTTAGGCAATTAGAAGGTCATGATAGCCAGTTCTGCTATTATGATTACATGGAAGCTTGGAACAGGGTTTTTCTGTTTCAAACTCCATCGTTTAGTCATTCGTGGTTCATTCAATTTGACCACAAATTTAAAAGTCAAATTCCTCATTGGTTTGTCTTATGGTGGGAACGTTATGGTCTCATCTTCGATATTCTTCCCATAGAACTTCAGACTGTTCTTAATGTCTTTAGTTCTAGGGTTCCTGTTGTGCAGACTAATTGCTGCATTCCAGTTCTTCTTCATTTTACTAGTAAATATAAAGTCCCATGGATCCTTAGATGGAATTATGGATTTTATTCCCCTGTTGTCAATGTTGCTCTTTCTTCCTTGGTTGCTCCTGAAAAGGGTGCCTCTAGTAATCACCTTAATCAAATTACTCATGTTACACAGTGAATTTTCAGTTAAATGGTGGGATAAGTTTGATCCTTATCGCATCGTTGGTCAAGTTCAGAAGGAGTTTCCCAATCCTTCTCCTATTCAAATGATTCCTCCACCAAAGGAATCATCTTCTAGTAAATCTAAATCCAAAAAATCTTCCGTTTCAAAGTTAGATTTTGCGGATATTGATCATTGTACCAATAATGAGTTAAAACAGTTATCCCGTTTGATTCAGAAAAGAATGGATAAACTTAGTGAGGACTCAGTTCCTTCTGTTTGTTCATCCTCTTCCTCTCATTCCAGTCATCATTCTAGCCCTAATGATCCGTACGGAAGCATCTCTCTTCAAGATGCCCAGGATCCTTTTGCCTAGAATTCCTACAGTTACCTTGGTCAGCCTCGTTGCAAGATGCTCCTGCCCGCGCAGCCCGTGCTCCTTTGTCTAAAAGCAGCCGAAAGCAGTTGCTGAGTCATTTGTCATTTTGCATTAGTCATGTCCTGTATGTCGGCCACTTGGTCCTTTAGTCAAAAGTTGTAGTTATTATTTTTGTCTGTATTTTCCATTACGCGTCTGTAATAGTAAAAAGCTGTTTGTATTAGTCAAAAGTTGTAATAATGCTTTCATCTTTTGATAAAGCATTACTGTTATTCAATAGTCATTTATGTTTTGTAATTATTGAGTTGTATTCACTTCGCCTTTTCTCTTCTTATATAGAATCCATTGACTAGGTAACGTAACGTCTAATATAGAGGATGGTGATCTCTCTGAGAAGAAGATCAACAGCACCCACCGGCGAGGAAGGAGCCGGACCTCAACAGTCAACAGTCCACAGTCAGACGACGCTGGCCCCCCAGGGTCCCACAGTCATCGGATTCCCCAGTATAGGGGATGGTGATCTCTCTGAGAAGAAGATCAACAGCACCCACCGGCGAGGAAGGAGCCGGACCTCAACAGTCAACAGTCCACAGTCAGACGACGCTGGCCCCCCAGGGTCCCACAGTCATCGGATTCCCCAGTCATCATCAGATGCAATCAATGCATCCGACAAAGTCAAAAGTAAAGGACAACTTTACTTTAGTAAAAGTAATTTACTTAAGTAAAAGTAAATGTAAATACTTTAACTTTAGTTAAATTCCCCTATACTTCGACCCCAAAAAAAAAATCTAGGGATTCAATCCATTTTCCCCCCAAAAATTATGTTTAATTTTGAGAAAGGAGAAAAATTTTCACCGAAATTTTTGGTCACTGACTGTAGATTTCAAAAATTTTATGTAAATTTTTTTAGAAAAACTGATCAGACTGTGTCTGATACAAGGATCACACGGCTGACTCTTGACTAACTGATGAACTCGATCTAAACAGTCTACTTCGTTTTAACTTTGTTCAAACCTAATCTCTAGATCTGTTGACATTCCACTTAAAGACATACCAAAGTCGCTTAAGTACATACCCCTTTCTTTGCTTAACATAAACACATACCCTAGAATCTAGTGATTCCCTTTTTGCCTTAACTGCTCACACTCTTGAGACTTACAACGGCTCGACGGGACCTATGGCGAAACAGGGTGGTTTATACAAAGAGACTAGGTGACTTAAACTAGGTGCTCTAAGGATGGAGCAACAGAAATCTAAAGAAGAAGTAAAAATAAGGTTTTAAACTCAGACCTCTGTGTTTGACCGGAGAACAAACAGTGACACCAAGAGACAACACCACATGGCTCTGATACCATTTAACACCGAACGAGAAGTTTAAACAAAACTTTAAACTCAAAACAATTTTGAAACTTAAAGTAGATGACCGGTGAATCGGTAAAGTAATCTCTTTCTTGTATTATAAACATTTGGGAAAGGATTACATCGTATCTGGATCTATTTACAAAGGGAAGAAGAAGTACAAGAACTTCTTCTTCTTCTAACTAGAGAGAAGATAGAGAGAAGGGGGAGAGAAGGAGAGAGAACCTCTGATGAGGCTAAATGGTTTACATTTCTAAGCCTAAGGAAACTCTAACACTTGAGTTCCTTTAAATAGAACTAAAGTTACCGGTTTATATTTACCGAAGTAACTTTTACATTTACTTAAGGTTAAAAGTAAAAATATTTAACTAAAGTAAGAAACATTTAACTTAAGTTAAAAACATTTAACTTAGGTTAAAAGTAAATTACTTTTACATTTACTAAAGGTAAAGTAAAAACATTTAACTAAAGTTAAAAACATTTAACTAAAGTTAAAGTATTTACATTTACTTTTACTTAAGTAAATTACTTTTACTAAAGTAAAGTTGTCCTTTACTTTTTGACTTTGTCGGATGCGTTGATTGCATCTGATGATGACTGGGGCATCCGATGACTGTGGGACCCTGAGGGGCCAGCGTCGTCTGACTGTGGACTGTTGACTGTTGAGGTCCGGCTCCTTCCTCGCCGGTGGGTGCTGTTGATATATATATATATGAAAGCGATAAAAAGCCACAGATTAGCAATCCAGGCTGCAAAAGCAATTAAAAACGTATATATACTTATATATACATAAAAGTAAGCTAGAAAGGCCACGGATTTGTAATTCAGGCGAAACCAGAAGCTATGAATATATCTATATAAACGCTCATATATATATATGATAAAGCATTAAAAAGCTTCTGATCGTAAAAAATCTTACAGTGTGTAGTGCTACGGGCTTTAAACTACTTGGAGGGCTTTAAAACTCTATTTCTACCGGTTAAAAGTTGATATGTTGCTATATATATGTATGCAAACGTATTGGAAGAATAAAATTGAGGTTTGGAGTGTTATAGGTAGGGCTAAGAGTCGAAATGGGCGGAGTTTATTTTATTTTCTTCTTTTTTTTTTTGCTAAGTGGGGGGTCTTAATTATAGACTAGATGTCCACGGATCTACTTACGCCAGCCACGAGTCTAGGTGAGGCTCCCCGAGTGGGCCTTGGTCTCGTGGGTCCCGTCGTCTCAAAGTACGTGCACTCTGACCAACGCACTGTCTGCTTTGAATCTTCATAACTTTCAATCCGGGAGTTCGATTGAGGCGTGCTATACCTTTTTGAAAAGCCCTTTCCAAGAGGTACACAATGACATAGGATTTGACCTTTTCCTAACCCAAGAAGATGGGTCAATGACCAGATCTTCAAGTCTTCGCAGTCCATCCGTTGAGTTATCTTGTGCTGTTTTCACTCGGGATTGATGTTATGGTTCTTTATGACCCTCATGGCATTGATTTGGTTTGATTTTGACTTGGTTTGATGTCAAATTGGTAAAATGACCATTGTACCCTTCCAGGGGTTGTCTCCGGGATTGACAAAGTTTTTGACTGTTTCTCGGGGTTGTCTTCGAGGTTTGATCCCAATCGACTCTGTCCTTCCTCAAGGTTGTCTTTGAGGTTGACTTGGACTCCCAGGGTTGTCTCTGGGGTGATTGTACCTCCCGCGGTTGTGGATGGGGTTTGACTTGATCTCCCGGTGTTATTGTCGGGGCTTGACTTGATATCCCGGTTTTGTCGCCAGGGCTGACTTTTATCTCCCGGTGTTGTTGCCTGGGTGACTGTACCTCCCGGTGTTGTCACCGGGGTTTGACTTGATATCCTGGTGTTGTCGCCGAAGCTGACTTTGGTCTCCTGGTGTTGTTGTCGGGGTGACTATACCTCCCGATGTTGTCGACAGGGTTTGACTTGATTTCCTGGTGTTATCGTCGGTGCATAACTTTGATGATTCGGACTTCCAGGGTTGTCTCTAGAAGGTAAAAGACGGTTTTGCCCTCCTACAGAGTTAGTAACAGGAATGCAAAATTTTGAGTGTCTACATTATGTTAAATGAGAAGTACCATGGAGCATCTTATCCGGAGTTTAAAGGTAATCGAATTTGGTGGCATCACACTAACAGTATTATGCATATTGCAGGTTAATGATCTACCTGTTAGAAATTTACAAGAAGCTTTCATTATAGAGATCCATGCAACCAGAATGGTAAGAGGTTACCATTTCACACCTATATTACATAAATATAAACATACACAAGTGCACACTTGTAATACTTTTATATAAGTATACATCACTGCATATGTATCTCCCCTTTGACCTTTTTTATCTATTTCTTTTTTTGGTGGCATTGGAAGCCTTATTGTTCTTTATACATTTTCATCGTTATTTAATAAAAAGTCCTGGCAAAGAAAAGTTAATGAAATACTGTTGAGCTCCTATCCCGTTTGTACAAGTTTAAAGATTGAATATTTTGTGCTGCTATTCATTTCTCCTTATGTTTTGGCTTTGCAGTGATGTGGATGCAACAAAGATGACTTGCATTGCATTCTCGTGCCCTAATTTACAATCTCTCGAGATCTTTACATCTGATAACTATGTCAATCGGATTATTGGGTACCATTATAACTTACTTTTTTCCTCCTAATCTTGATATTATGTCTTCAATTCCCAATTTATATTATTTTCTTATGGGCAACCCACCCCTAAATTCTATTTTGGATTGTCAGTGGGTTATTAAAGTTAAGGATTTTTCAATAGATTTCTGTATGGTTGATTTATTAATATGAGAATGACATCGCAGTCGAGAGTAGGATTGTAAACAAATCGAACTTTTTATAAGCCAAATTTGACCTTGTTCGCTTAGGTTAGCTCAATTTGAGTTCACTTGGCAAATTAACCTCAAGTCTGTTTAATAATCGAGCCAAGAATTTGGGTTATACAATGTTGGTCTGGGATTGACTTGTTTAAGTGTTGTTTAGGACCAGCTCGAGACACTCATTCTAGCCTGAATATATGATACATTTAATAATAAATTCTAATTTATATTATAAGATAGTGCACATGTAATATATTCATTCCAACTTGCTTAACTCAGCTAAAGCTTGAGTCATTATGAGCTTCGATCGACTGGCTAAGTTCAGTTAAAACATGAGATGGATCAAGCTTGATTCAGCTTGCTTAAGTCCAGTTTGAGCTTGTGAATAGCTCATTTATTAAAGGACATGAGTTTGTATGAGCAAGTCTAGGCTCGCTAAAAATTGGATATGACTCATTTAAATTTTAGTCGAGTTTGAGTTCAGCAACCAAAACTCAATTCAACTAGCCTCATTTGTAGCTTTAGTGTAAAGAATGGTTAAATAGAGCTGGTGTGAAATGAGCAAAATATAGTACTTAGATGTGGACGTGGCATCCAAATAGCCAATAGTGGTTCAATACACCGTTTTATAGTTTAACATTTTTAGTTTATATATTAACAAGTAACATCATATTCATTGGTATTAATAATATAACACATTTCATGAATTCTTTACTCTTATATAACAGATCACTGAGCTACTGTTGAGGAGTTAGTTACTGTCTGAAAATTTTGAAATTTGACAATTGAAAAGTACTTTGGTTTGTATAATTTAAGATTGGGGATAATGTACCTTGGAGGGTTTATGTCATTCATAATAGCTCCAGATACACAAACATCTAATGAAATAGAAGGACGATAACATATATATCTTACATGACTGGAAATTTTCATTTATCAAAAGAAGAAGCTTTCATCTAATTATTTTTGCATTTTGCTGTGTCTGAAGAAGTCGTACATACCTTGACACTTCCTAACATCCATTAATTACATTAATGTGATCTATCATTAAAGATTGCAATGGTTTTCACAAAATTATACTCGTCAAATATCCAGACCATTCTTCCCAAAGAAAAATAAGTGACACAAATGCTAATCAAACCAGCAAACCCCAGTCAACTAATACAGTTCGAAAACTTCCTCGTAAAGACGATAAGGAATATCTTATTACATCATGTCGTGCTATGGTTGCTCATCAATCTAGAGATTTTTGTTAATAGCTCATGCATGAAAAATTTAAATAAATTATTCTGTTAATCAGTACACTTTGATGTTGCCTTTTCATTGTAATATTGGCTTTTTGCAGTCTTTCAAGTAAACTCGATTCCTAGAGTTTGTTATTTGGGAGGGACAAAATGATACAAATTGTTATTGTTGATAGGTAGTTTGTGTTTTTTAAGCTACAGAAGTAAATGGGTTGAATGTTTATTTTAATGCAGGGATGAATTGGGTCGCTTTGTTGCTGATAGAAGTTGTCTATCAAGTCTCAAGATGGAAGGGTGTTCCAACCTTGGGGGTTTTAATCTTTGTTCATCTAGTCTATCTACACTTTGGCTTTCTAATCTTCACTCCCTCACTAAGATGGTATTTATTTTGCACCACTTGGTCTTTCAAGGTGTGATTCTTTTGTTGTGCTTTTATTTATTTCTTTAAACTTGGTTGTATTATCTGCTTAGGTTTTCAACTGCCCCAATTTGAAGAAAATCTCCCTAGATTTTTCTCACCAAGAAAATAGAAATACTGGTCTTACTACCATGATGGATGGCCTGGGAAGGAAATGCTAAAGATTACAGAACATACACTTTGCTTCTGCTCGAATTTCTCATGTTGTTGTGCTTTCGCTCACAGCTGTAAATTTGAGGTTTGTTAAGTGCTTTTTGTTTTGTGGCTTAGTTACTGGCTCATGTACTGTTTAATTGATTAGTTCGCTGAGATTCTTGATGTTCTTTTAAAATTATAAGGAAAACCTCTATAGACCACAATGAACTTGCATGTGTACCTAATTTTTCAGTTCTAATGTCATACAAGGTTTCTTGTGGAAATTTACCTTTTATTATCAGCCATCAAATACGTGATGATCAGAAATCTCACAGAAAATTGTTATCTTAGTTAGTGGCTCATGTACTGTTTATTTTTAACTTAGATGTTTTCTTCTTGCGAAATTATTAGGATTGAATTCTCTACAATCACACTCTTTATGTTTTATTACCTACATATATATAGTTTCTCATTGTGTTGATGTAATATTATTTGTTGCACCTTATGTATAAACTTGTGTTGAGATTATTGCTTAAAATAGGTGCAATCTGCAAATTGCTCATGCTTGTTCATAATATGAAAATCAATTTTCTTGGTCTTATGTTTAGAATGCATGCATTCATTTCATATATTTGACATGCAATCCATGCATTGCTACTTGTAGGATGTTGATGTCGAGGATGAGCATGATGAAGATTCAGTCGATGGTAACGAGGATGGAAACTTGTGAATATATATGTATGTTGATCTTCTAAGTAGTACTTTTTAGAAGTTGTTTTTATTTACCATCAAGAATGAAGACGTGTGATTATGTATATTTTTAAGCTTTAAAGTAATAGTTTTTGGAAGTTACTTTTGTTGTATTTGGTGAGACTTGTAGTACGTTATCTTTTATAGGATATTTGTAATAGTACTTATCGACAGATGTTTTATCTAATATTTTCCATAAATAACAGTTTAGTAATTATCATTATTACTTTGAACATATTTAGTTTTAGATTTCGAAATTAAATTATGAAAATATTTGTAATTTGTTATTAATAAACATATTGCCGACTTATTTATGTCTCAAAGAATGTGCATTATTGGCGCCAAAGTTGACACTGATTTTGAATGGTTGTTTTCGGTCTCAAAATATGTGCGTTAAAAAGATGTTGGAGTCACAGTTGAAACAGAATTGAGACGGATGATGCCCGTCTCAAAATATGTCAAGGGAAAATAGTTTCTATCAATTTTGATACGGATTTGAGACGAAAATTTTCATCTCAAATTGCATGTACTAAAAAAGGGCGGCAATTTTGCCCGCCAAATTTATAATCGGGAAAATGGTTTCAAAAGTTAGCTCCGCATGGGTCAGTTTTGAGACGAATAATTTGTTTATCTAATTGTTTGAAACGGATAATTTTTGTGTTTAATTTTTTTGTTCGAGACGGATTTTGAGACGGACAGATTAGCGATGCGACCTACTGACACAGATGCCCAGATTTTTTTGGTAGTGATTATTAATATTATTTTGGCACAATGGGCCCTAGGGTTTCATAATCTTTATGGATGATTTTGACCCTTAGCTATTCTATAAATAAAATAGTTAGAGTTTGGTCCCAATTGTCGTCTCAATAATTTTATACACACACCTGTACATCCATCATAAGATTGAAAGAGACTGTAAGACCCCAACTTTTTATGAATAAAATTTAATTTCCTCCATATATTATTTTAAATAGTAAGGTGTTGATTTGATAAATGTGATAAGTTATAGATGATATGTGCAAATTTTACAAAGTAAGCAAGTGGTCATAAAATATTCATTGTGTCGGGGAATATTCGTTTGGTCGGGGGATATTCTTTTTGTCGGAGGAATATTTGTACGACAACGCAATCATTGGTGGGCCCCATAACAAAAAACTGTCGGATGAAGAAAACGACAAGAATAAGTTTTCTAAAAATAACGGCAAAACTTTTATCGTTAAAACTGTTGAAATACCCGGTGATAAAAATACAGTAATACGCGTTGTTGCACAGTAGCACACGGTATTGCACAGTATTTCAAATTATTGGTTCTTACGTAAGAAGTCGCTTAATCAATAATTGTTACAATAATTACTGTTCAATATCTTATATTATTGACTCAATAATTACTACATTGATAATTGCATAATATTTTATATTATTGATTCAATAATTGCTACGTCGATATTTTATATTATTGATTCAATAATTGTCACAGTAACCACTACACAGTAGTTTATAGTATAAAATCAATAATTGTCATGCATATTATTGAAATGATATTATTAGATAGCATTATTGATAATGTCTAGAAAGTTCTGTCAAGGAAAGGGGTTAGGTTATATAATTGTGCGCGAATGAGAATAAATTCTTATCGAAAAACCTCCGTTTTTCTAGGAATGATCTGGTTGTCAATATTGTGATTCTATAATATTAATTGTGAGTAATAATTGATGAATAAAATAAAAATTGTTGATAAATATGATAAGTAAATATTTGATCAATTTTGATTTAAATGGAGGAATTTTTAGTAGGAGACATTTGTTGAAAATATGCATTTTATCTTCTCCGATAAAATATTCATTCAAATATATTATTATAATATTATATTATAATAGTATCATGTGATAATATAATAACATAATTTTTATAAATTAAATGGTAATTTTATTATAATAATATATAATTTTCAGTAGGTAAATAAAAGTGGAGTAAAGGTTATCATTTTGATTTGGTATTTTTTTTTCAAAAACCTTTCGTGCACTTCTGCATATTTTTTTTCTTTTTTGGTGGCTTGAAAGAATGCCTGCAAAGCATGTTTTCAAAATAGTGGGGCCACAACCAATTAGAAGGAAGGAGGAAAGATCAGGCAAAGAAAAAAGAGAGGAAAGTTAGGCAGAATTGCTCAACTCTTCCTCCGTGCTGCTCTATAAAAGGAGGGTTACCCTTCATTCAAAAACCACAACAGAAACATAAGTATTTCTACTATTATATTGTGAGTATTTCTTTTGAGTATAAGGATACTTCGAGTGTAGTTTATAGTGCAAGAGTTTTTCAGAATAATATTTGTTATTCTAGTCAGAACTACTTTCCTATAAAGGTAAAGGATATTATTTTTCTCGTAAATGATGTTATTTTCTTTCAATATTCGTAAAAAAATATTATTTTCTTTCATATTCCATATTATGAAAGTGATAATATTTCATTTTATATTCCTAAATTTAAACCTACTATGGTAAGTATCGCTTCTATAATTCCTGAAATGATTAGAAATTCCTTGAGTTTTGCGCTTCATATAATATCATTTCACCGGAATATTGGTCTGAACTTTCTTATGAAATTTTTACCTTTTCATGTCTGGGTATTATTCATACGTACGGTACTATTCATACGTACGGTACTATTCACGAGAATTTTTTTTTCCTTTTTTGTCCAAATTATTTTTGATATATGAATATCATTCTTGAATTTTGCACCACAATTGATTATTATGTTGACGATTTGAACATTCTTGAACTCTGGATAAATTGAATTATAAACTTCTAATATTTATCCTTGATTTCACTTGATTGGTTCTTTTTATCATTTTTCATCATCCTCAGTCTTAAATTGTGGTGAAAGTTATCTTTGGCCAGCAATGCAAAGATGAATTGTTGATTTATGAATATCTTTGGCCCGTAAGGCGAAGATGAATTGTTGTTTGATAAATATCTTTGGCACGTATTGCAAAGATGGACAGGTGTTTGGCATGATCATGACCACTGGTGATACAAACAAATATCCTTGGCTCGTAGCGCATAGATAATTCGTTGATTGAAAATATTATTGATTGGTGTTACAGGGATAAAATATTGATGAAGGACTTTTATATCATAGAAGATAGTAGACATCATTCTTTACTTAACTCTTCCAATGAATTTTTATTTTCGTTGTAGTTGTTGATCTAAAACTTGTTGTCCATTATATTTTATCTGATTTATTGAAGGCTACTGATAATTTATTCTTCATTATCGTAGTCATAATATTCTTTACTGAGCTAGTTGAGATCACCCTTTTCTTTCATTGTTCTCTACAGGAAA
Organism: Panax stipuleanatus; assembly: GCA_020205555.1. Lineage (NCBI taxonomy): Eukaryota > Viridiplantae > Streptophyta > Magnoliopsida > Apiales > Araliaceae > Panax > Panax stipuleanatus. The sequence continues at coordinate 61,307,558 of CM035123.1, read as the reverse complement.
TGAGAATATCGTGAGGACTAGTCGGGGAATAGAGTGATGGTCCAAGATAGAGCTGTAGTAGTCCTCACTATTTTGTAAAATAACGTGATAATAATTGTAATGAGGTCTTATTTGAGTGTTTATATTTTCGTATTATATACAATCTGTATTGAGAATCACAGTTTGTGTGATCGTATTTTACACGACCATTTGATATAAAAAGATTTATATTTGGATTCTGTACCATGTATTTGGCGACTCAGAATGGGTTGTGTGGACCTATTTTGGGGGCGTCACAGAAATAATTGAAGACTTTCACTCTTAAGCACAGTGGAAGCGTGGTACATACAAAAATGTATTCTCTCAATTCAAGTTATAAATACCTAATGCGATTATTAATTTAATTATTTTATTCTATATAATAGCACGTTCCAATATAATTTATTTAACACACTGCCCATATATATGTATTACATGTACTAAAAAAGGGGTGCCCGCCAAATTTGAAATCGGCAAAATGGTTTCAAAAGTTAGCTCCCCATGGGTCTGTTTTGAGAAGGATAATTTTTGTATCTAATTGTTTGAGACAGATAGTTTCTGTATCTAATTTTTTGTTCAAGACTGCTTTTGAGACGAACAGATTTGCGACGCGACCTACTGACACGGATGCCCAGATTTTTTGGTAGTGATTATTAATATTATTTTGGCATAATGGGCCCTAGGGTTTCATAATCTTTATAGAAGATTTTAACCTTTAGCTATTCTATAATTAAAATATTTAGGGTTTGGTGTCAATTGTTATCTCAAAAACTTTATACACACCTATACCACTACAAGAAAAAAGGCTATTTTCGACGGAATTTTTCGTCGGAACTAAGGCTATTTCATCGAGAATAAGTAAATTTCGACGAAATTTTTCGTCGGGAATTCAGTCGAATTCAGGGTCATCGAGCTTAATTCCGTCGCAAAATCAGTCAGAAATATATATTTACGACGGACTTATTGCCGACGAACTTTTCGTCGGAAGTACCGAAACCTTGAAAATTCTGTCGAAATTAGATACGAATCTGTCGAAAATAGATTATTTTGCAATAAATCACATTTCTTAATTCCGACTAAAATTCCGTCGGTTATACCTTATTCCGTCGTAAATAGTTTTTTTTAATATTTCTTTTATTTTGCATTTTCCAAGTTTTTAAACTACTTTTTTGTACATGTAACCAACTTTATTCTAATAATACACACAATATCCAATAACAAACAACAACATATACCATAACCAACCCATAATACAACGTTGTATATACTTTTCTTTGAATACATTCTAACGTTAAATAACAATGCCAATTACAAACTAAACTACAAAGAATAACAAAGCACATCCACAAAATTTATAAACTATAATGATGTATCTTATAAACTTTGATAAAAACTAAACTGCAAAATAAAACTACAAAGATTTAAACAATGATCCTGTACAGATAACAACGGTGTTTAATTTATATGTAGAGTGTACTTTAATATAGTATAACTTATAAACCACAATGAACAATGATACGGCGCCAAATTATAATTAAAATATATACAATGTTTCACAAAACATGTAAATAGATATATAAGAGACACTATATATCAACCTAAACAAGTACTACCACTAGTAGGATCAAAATCATCTAGCAGGGGTCGACAATGCTGCTCGAGAGTCTGAAAATCCTACTCGCCATCACCATCGCTAGTATCGTCACCATATTGATACAATTAAAAATATAATCCATTAGTCCGTATGAGAGAATTAAATAACATGCAGATTAATTAACTTAAAATAAATATAATACCTGAGTAGATGGGGGTTGACTCCCTATCGGGCCAAATGCCTCAAAGAGTAAGATAACCACCAACCGGAGCACCTCGTCGCGTATCGCAACGAACTGCTCCTGTGGGATACTCTTACTCTCTACAGTGGCCCCTACTGCAATATCCTGAGCTAGTTGGTGAAGGCAAGCTCGGCTAGGCAACTCCTGACGACGGATAACCGGATCTGTACGAAACATCTCCGGCACCGCCGCCATGACCCTCTAGAAATTATAGTCGTCCAAGCCAAGGCCTGAATTAGATGGTCCAACAGGTGCTCTCCAACGCTGGCGCTGGCTAGAACCTGCGAAAAGAAATATCATTACTAATAATATATCTTATTAAATTATATTAACTTATCAGAAATAATATAACCTCCATGTAATGTATACGCCGGTATCCTCGGCAGGCCCAACACTTGATAACTGTTGGTACTACTACTAGAGGGATCCGGAGACGCGACCCATAGTCTTACCTCATCATCCCGAGATAATATAATCTCGAGTGGAGGGATGGTGGAATCTAATGGCTCAACACCCCCCTAGTAGCCTCCAACTCAGCTATCGCTGGTCTCAAAGCTTCTGAAATCGGTCCTGTAATTTATTTTGCGACATGCGAGTTAATGAAATCATTTTATCAAATACCTAATATTAATAATTATATACATTAATTTCTATTAGTCTTACCCGTATAGCTAATGATGCGGGAAACATGCTAGAATCCTTTGGCGTGTGGGCTCTATCCCAAAACTCTAGCATGGTACGAGGTCGGCCCATGCTATCTGTAATGCCCCCAAAATAGGTCCAATCCACCCAACCCATTCTGGGTCGCCACGAAATACACTCAACAAAAATTCCAAATACAAATCTTTAAATTCTAATTTTTAAACTGTCGTACAGAATACGACCACAGTTAAAGTGTGAGTTGTAATATAAAATACGTAACTCTCATGGTGCCTCGACCACAGCACCTTACAATGGTACCTTACATAAAGGGACAGTCAATAACTATTTTAGAAATTAAAATCTTTAGAAAATGCTCAAGAAAACCTTCGTACATGGGAGGCCATGCATCTAAGTTATAATAGATATCATAGGGCTTGTGAATTAACCTTGGTTGACCCAATAGACCCCAAAGAAAAATGAAAAAATTACTATCCTGTTCATTCCAATGGTGGATCTTCTCTTGCTATATAATTATCTCCATTGTCTCCAATTGAGAATTATATTTCAACCAAACTCCAAGATTATATAGGTAGTGCTCATAGATATAATCAGCAAGTGGATGTGCACAACCCTGTCTTATGATAAAACGAAGTCGTATGTCATTAGACATCTGTACGATAGTGGCAAAACACCCTTCCAAAGTTGGGTTCACCTCACCCTATTCGGTTACCAAAATCAACGGTTAAATAGCATAAACAATACGACACACACATTTAAAGTTTTCAGTACAATTATATATTGTCATGCTATTTTATAATGTATTGAGAAACTCAACAGTCACCGACCATTACTCTATTTCGTTGTTATCCCCGCTCGACCCAGCTACACTCTTATTACCTGAAAGGAATTGTGAAGCAAAAGAGTGAGCACAAATAGCCCAGTAAAGAATATCATGACTAAAGATAATTAAATTATCAATAGTTTTCATCAATAATAAATCAGATATGCAGAACATATCGTAGATGATAGAAGTTTTCAACCATAGTTGCAGCGGAACGAACAATCCATTAGAAGAGTCAAATAGACCATAATGTCTATTATCTCCTCCACGTTAAAAGTCCACCAACAATATTGTATTCCTGTAATATCAATCAATAATTTATGTCCATAATCATGTAAATAGTTCATAATCATAATTATGTTGATAAACTCCTCTTCGTATCCAGGACGGAGATGATTTTCATCACCTGTCTTTACCTGAAACATCAAAGATCATGGTTATACCAAATCACAGTTCTTGTTCATAATCATGTTAATCATTTCATCTTTGCACTCAGGCCAAAGATATTCAACAACAGGTCATCTTTGCACTACGGGCTAAAGATATTCAACAATAGGTTATCTTTGCACTATAGGCCAAAGATATTCGACAACAGGTCATCTTTGCACTATGGGCCAAAGATATTCAACAACAGGTCATCTTTGCACTACGGGCCAAAGATATTCATATCTAAAAGAAATATCTAATCATTTCAGAATTTATATAAACAATAATTATAACCATGTTGATCAATTCACCTTTGCCCTTAAGCTAAAGATATTCAATTGTAAATTCAATGGTCATGATCATACCAGTCAACAATTCATCTTTGCACTACTGGCCAAAGAGAACCCATAGTCATGGTCATACCAATAATCTACCCATCTTTACACTCAAGTCAAAGAGAACTTCCATCACCATGATTATAAAAATGTTATATATGATAATAAGAACAATATGATCAAAACATAGATCTAATTTCAAGAGTAAGATTCATAAATAAATGATAATTTGGTTAGAAAAAGAAACCAATTTTGCCGTGAATAGTAACCCATGCATAGTACTCCGTGAATAGTGCTCAGCAAATAGTAACCCCGGCATGAAAAGATAAAAATTTCATAAGAAAAATTATACCAATATTCTTGTGAAATGATATTCAACCGTAACATGTACCGTATTCGTGAATAGTGCCGTATACGTGAATAGTGCTATATACATGAATAGTAACCTCGACATAAAAAAGGTAAAAATTTTATAATAAAATTCATACCAATATTTTGGTAAAATGATATTGAAAGAAATAACATCATTTACGAAGAAAGTAACATCCCTTACCATCCCTTACGATCGCCTACCTCAAAAGAATGGTATTTCTGACTGGAATATTAGATATAATACTGAAGAACACTTGCATTGTTTAAGAACACTCAAAGTATCAAAATACTCACAAAAATACGCTCGATATTATAGAGAGAGAAACTTCTGATTCTGGTGTGATTTTTAATTCTAACCTAAGTACTCTATTTATAGGAAAGTGCTTAGAATGCCAAAGCAGAAAATTTAATAAAATAATAATATAAAATTTTCCTACGCATTCTCTTTTGGAATCTTCAATTTTTAGCATTATAAACTAGTGGGACCCACCAATCTAGAACCATTTTACAACAAATAAGAGTGGGGCCCAGCATATTTTCAAAACATCATTTTAATAAATCTTGTCTAAAAAAGAGACTTTTGCAAATCAAATCAAACCCTTCGTATGTAGGTTCAACGAAGTACGTCCATACTCCCAAATCAATCAAGCGTAGGCTCAATTTCTTCCAGCATTCACACACACATTGCAGATTTAAAAGGGAAAAATTGAAAAGATGCGGTACCGTATTTTCACGGGAGTTGTTGGGTGACTAACACATTCCCCACACTTAGCCAAGCCCCCGAACTTAGAACTTCGATTTCAAAGATCAAGTTTCGACAGTGTCCAGCAATTGGGCCTCTTTTAAAATAAAACTCGGTTGAGTTGGTACAACCATTTTCAAATCTACTAACTGGCGACTCTGTAAAACGTTCAAATCGTCGACAGTATGTACATAAATAAGATTGTAAGACTGTATGGTATGCCAGTATCCATAGTTTTTAATCAAAATCCTAGATTCACTTCACGATTTTGGGTTAGCTTGCAGAAAGCTATGGGCACCGATTTACGATTAAGTTCTGCATATCATCCTCAGATGGACTAGAAATCAGAAAGGACTATTCAAACGCTTAAAGATCTATTGAGACTTTGTGTTCCAAACTTCAAAGGAAGCTGGGACAAGTACTTACCATTGGTGGAATTCTCCTACAACAATAGTTATCAAGCAAGTATAGGCATGGCTCCATTCGAGGCGTTGTGTGGATGAAAGTGTCGTTCTCCAGTATGCTGGGACGAGGTGGGTGAAGCAACATTGTTGGGACCAGAGTTAGTACGCATGACTACAAAAATGATTCAAATGATCCGACAACGTATACAAACCGCACAAGATCGACAAAAGAGTTATGTTGATCTTAATCGAAGGGACGTGGAATTTAATATCAGAGACCATGTATTGTTACGTGTTGCTCCATGGAAAGGAGTTAAGAGATTCAGAAAGAGAGGAAAGCTCAACCCACAATTTTTTGGTCCATTTGAAATCCTCGACCGAGTAGGAACTATGGCCTATAGACTCGCCTTACTGTCAAGCATGTCTCGTGTTCATAACTTTTTCCACATATCCATGCTACGTAAATATATGAAAGACCTAAACCATATTATTGAATTAGAACCAGACGATATAGCCGGAGATTTAACGTATGAGGTGGTACCTGTCAAGATCTTAGATAAGAAGGAACATATTCTACGCTCAAAGGTTATACTTCAAGTCAAAGTTTTATGAAGAAACCATGATATTGAGAAAATGACCTGGGAGTTAGAATCTGAAATGAAAGCAAGGTATCCTCACCTCTTTGAAATATCAGGTACATACGTCAATTTCGAGGACAAAATTTCATAAGGAGGAGAGGTTATAAGGCCCCAACTTTTTATGAATAAGATTTAATTTTTTTTATATATTATTTTAAATAGTAAGGTGTGGATTTGATAAATGTGATAGTTATTGGTAATATGTGCAATTTTTATAAAGTAAGCAAGTTGTTATAAAATATTCAAAAAATATTCGTTTTGTCGGGGAATATTCGTACGACGATGCAATCATTGGTGGGCCCCATAATAGAATAACTGTTGGATGAAAAAAATGACAAAAATAAGTTTTCTAAAAATTGACGACGGAACTTTTGTCGTTAACTGTTAAAATACCCAGTGATAAAAGTACAGTAATACGCGCTGTTGCACTGTAGGACACGATATTGCACAGTATATCTGATTATTGATGCTTACGTAAGAAGTCACTCAATATTTCATTCAATAATTGCTACAGTGATAATTGCATAGTATTTTATATTATCAAATCAATAATTGGCACAACACAGTAACTCGTATTATTGAAATGATATTATTAGATAACATTATTGATAATGTCTAGAAAGTTTTGTCGAGAAAATGAGTTATGTTATATAATTGCGAGCCAATAAGGATAAATCTTTATCGAAAATCCCCTTTTCCTAGGAATGACCTGTTTGTCAATATTGTGATTCTGTAATATTAATTGTGAATAATAATTGATGAATAAAAATATGATAATTAATGGTAAATATTAGTTTAATTTTATAATTGGAGGAATTTAACATGAGATATTTGTTGAGAGTTTGGCATATTTTTTCTATAAAACCATAATTATCTTCTCCGATAAAATATTCATTCAAATATATTATTATATTATTACATTATAATAGTATAATGTGATAATATAATAGTATAATTTTATAATTATAATTTTTAAATAGTAATATTATTATATTAATATGTATAGTTTCCTGGCATGTGTGTAAATAAGGAGGAAGTTAGCAAATTGAGTTTGACTTCCTTTTTTTCAAAAAACTTCTGTGCACTCCACAAAACCATCTCCTGCAATCTTTTTGTTTCCAAAATTGTGGGCCCTCAACCAATTAAAAGGAAGAATGTAAGTTAGGCAAAGAAAAAAAAGGAAAGTTAGGCAGAAAATTAGGCAAGTTTGCTTAATTTTTTCTCCGTGTTGCACTATAAAAGGGAGGTTACCCCTTCCTTCTAAGGACACCAATAACATAAGTGTTTCTACTATTATATTGTGAGTATTTTTTTTTAGTATAAGAATACTTTGAGTGTAGTTTATAGTACAAGATTTTCTCAGAATAATATCCGTTATACTAGTCAGATCTAGTTTACTACTAAGGTAAAGGATGTTATTTTCTTTTAATATTCGTAAAGGATATTATTTTATATTCGTAAGGGATATCATTTTCTTTCATATTCCATATTATGTAAGTGATATTATTTCATTTCATATTCTTAAATTTAAACTTACTATGGTAATTATTGCTTCTATAATTCCTTAAATGATTAGAAATTGCTTAAGGTTTGTGCTTCATCAAATATCATTTCATTGGAATATTGGTCTGAACTGTGACGCCCCCAAATTCGGACTGCCACTTGGTCACTCGAATTCGGTTTGTCAGGTTCTAAAATCTAATACCACAGTAAATATTACGACAAAATGTCGTATCGTACAGCGGAATAATACACAACTATTACAGAATAGATTACATTTAATTAATATAATTTATTCACGTCCCAAGGTCTCGAAACTTAAATATTGATTACATAGCTTAGACATAACTTAAGCATAACATAACCCTAACTAATACATAATATAATAAGTCTTAATATAATCATAAGTTCTACGTAACATTAAGCTACTCAGTAGCCTTTGCCTTGCCCTTGTCTGTGCCCCAGGGTCCGCACTGCTCTGCTTTAACTGAAATATTTTAGGGAAAGCAAGAATGAGCAACAAGTTTGCTCAACAAGTAATATAACAACAAGGGTGAGTAATATAGTTCTCAAATGTCAAAAGAGTATAATAGGATGTGATAGTTTCAAGGATAACAAGAAATATTAACAGTTCTCAATAATAGTCGCTAAGGACAGAAAGATATCAATAAGATTCAATACTAAATCAATTCAAGGTTTCAAGATAACTGAATACTGAGCAGTCACTAAGGACTATGAACTTCTACTAGAATTAACAGTAATATACTAAAAATCCAATAAAACAAGTACAACAGGTGATCAGCCTAAAGTACCCTATATTATGCATACCATTTAATCGTACACAAGTGCGCACGTCGGTCTCCCGACAATTATATTTTCCCTTCAAAGAAGGTTGTTCATCTCAGTCAAACACATGATCCGGCACCAATCAATTGGTTTGGGTTGCTTTTTAACAATATAAGTCTAGCCAAATCAAATGGCATAGATCATAACAATTATAAGTTTAATCTCAAGATTTAAAGTTCAAAAAATATAAATCGACTTTTATCTTATCCATAAAGTACATAATTCATAATATCTGAATTTCAATCTCAAAAGCTTACTTGTACGACAATAATATCGCAAGCTAAATGAATGCTCAATAAAGAGTAGAGTTAGGAACTTGCTTACAACGTTTCTCGAATAACGTAAACACAAAAATAGGATGCTTGCACTTTAAAAGAGTGTAAGTTAGAGAACTTGCCTTATGCGTAGTCTATCCACGATAAGTAATTCAACACTTTCAAACCCCTATCGTAATATAATTATGTATATATACGATATCCATTAGTAATATAGTTTAACATCATACTTTCCCTTATATATACGATCAACACATAAGCTAAGCTTTGACCTAGCTACACAGTTATACCATATATCGTATCATATTAATATAAATTGTATCCTTAACGTTCCTCTTTTTGAGTTTTAACATATTCTTATATCATTAATATCACTTAAGACCACAATCAATACTAAATATATTTTATTTTAGTAAGTTATGGCATTTCTATAAGTCAACCGTCAAAATCAAATTCAAGTATCAACATATGATATCACATAGCATATATACGTATTAAAGGATACTTCTATATTTGCATAACCTTTCTAATTCCAATCATATATGATATAGTTTTAATTCACGATCTCTAACGACTTAGGGTTATACAACGCCATGAATTTACATAAGTTGTTATGTTTATCATTTAGACATATAAAGTAGTCATATATTTTATTGATACGCATGTTCACATGTTTATATGTCATGGATGCGTGATTCTAGCATTGCTACTTGTTCGTGACTTAATCGAACTCATGCTTGATTAACTTGCATTACATCTAACAAGTACGTATATGTATGATGCCTTCAAAGCACATTCAATCATGTTGAAAATATCAGAATGTAGAGTCCTAATATAACACGTCAAAGTCCACATTTAAAGCTTATGTTGTTGTTAGTAACATTCACTAACGAGTTCAACATGCTCACGCTTCATTACGAATCATATAAACACAAGTTAATGGGTTGTTCATGCATTTCTAAACCATACTACTACGCTTGCAAAATCAGCATATTAACATGGCATAGCATGTCAAGGTTTGTGTTCAAAACTTAGATTTTTGTTAGGAATGTGCACTAGTAGGGTTCACATGTTCATATTTCATTATAGAACCTATATATGCGAGTTAACATGCTTCTCATACATCTTTAAATCATAATAATATGCTTGTAAAGTCAGAATATTAACCATGAGTATAACATATCAAAACCCTTTTTAAAACTCTAAGTTTTATTTCAAAACTATAAGTTTTCATCATTCATGAATGCTATTATAATAAAAACGTGTTCTCTTTAGGTCTAGGTACATTAATATATATGCTGGACTAGTCATCATGCCTGTCTAAACTTATATGAACAAGCTATTACCTAACAGATTGCAGCAGCAGCCAAGCAACTGAGTTCAGTTATCGGTGCAGCTGCGCTGCGCCTCAGTTATAAACTGGCGCAGCTGGGCCACTATTGGTTCGTACCAGAGATCAGCCTGTCACGGCAGAAACCCAGCCCAACACAGAAATTACATTACGAATTTAATTATAATCACACCACATTGTTTACTAACATGCTCATTAGTTCATGTAACACTTAAACAATCATTATATAACCCAATTACACTTTAATTCCACATGACCAAGAATCTAAGAAATCTAAGAATTTGCAGAAATAGAAAATGGAGTCAACGAAATGAAGAACAAGGGAATAGAATTATACCTCTGTAATGCAATCTCAAATTCTCAGAATACTTGACACTGATATATATATATATATGCTTTCTAGTCTCACTAAGTCAGAAATTCTCAGCAATGGAATGAGAAGAAGAGAGCTCATATTTATAGCAAAACAAATATACGGTTAATGTGTTTATTTCCCAAATCAAACCAATGGAAATCAAGGATTGTATGAAGGATAATGGAGAGTTGGTAATTAGTTGTTGAACCTCATCATCAAAACCACTCCGTTGCTCATCATTGCTGTGATTTTACTGAGTTTAAGGAGAAGTAATAGGCGTAGGCTTCATAGTAGCTATGCACATGAGGGAGGGGCTTTCTTTGAGGGACAAAGCATCTCAGCATTTGGGTAATGTGAATATATACAACACTCACATTATAACATACATGCCTATTATATATACTTAGGTACTATATGTATACTTAAATAGAGTAAAAATATAATCCCAATAAACAATATTTCAATGTAGTGAATTTTCTTGCACATATATAATCCATGATGTACTATTTTAATGTATACTCACATACATATTGTCACATAGGCATTGATATGTAAATTAATAAATCTTAATATATGGTTTCTATATTTAATATAGTCACACTACACTTTACACTTCTATAATATATAGTTAGCTACTATACATTATACTTTTAATTCGCATGCTTGTACATAGAAGTTAATAAATTACTTATCTTATCAATTAATTAATAATAATATTAATTAATCCATTTCTCATTAATCAATGAAATTATTAATTTTCGTAATAATTGATTAACATTTATATGATTAAATATCACATTAAATAAATATAAATCTTATTATATTTAAAAAATAGTTTACTTATTATTATGCTACCACTTGCAATAATAATAATTCAACACACCATTATTATATAATAACAATTAACAATTAATATAGATTAATTGTTTACTTAATAATTCCTTCGTTAATTATTATAATTATTAATATTTCTCATCACTGTGCCTCACAAGGCTTTCAACAAGTTTATCGCAAACTCCATATATCCTCAATTAATTAATTTAATATAATTGAGTTAACTCATCACAGAACACATAAATATTTATATTCAATTAAATATCCATTTCCATTAATATATTCATTTAATAATATATGAAATTTCTCGGGTATTACATCCTCCCCCCTTATAAAAATTTCATCCCGGAATTGCTACATGGTTACACAAATAGATGGGGATAGTTCCTTATCATCCTATCTTCTAATTTCCCACGTAGCCTCCTCGACATCGTGGTTACGCCAAAGTACTTTTATAGATGAAATAACCTTATTTCTTAAGGTTTGCTCTTTCCTATCTAATATCTAGACAGGAATTTCTTCGTAAGCTAAGTTCTTCTCCACTTGAATGGGCTCGTAAGAAATCACGTGCTTGTAGTCGGTCTTGTATGGTCGCAACACGAAAATGTGGAATACGTTGTGGATGTGCTCCAACTCGGGTGGTAACGCAACTTTGTATGCCACTTTGCCCACTCGCTTCAGTATCTCGAACGGTCCTATGAATCTGGGACTCAACTTTCCTTTCTTGCCGAAACGTATCTTTCCCTTCCATGGAGATACCTTCAATAATATGAAACTTCCAAATTTATAGTCTCGGTCCTGCCGATGCAAATCTGCGTACTTTTTCTGGCGGTCTTGAGCTGCTACTAGTCTGGCTCTTATCACTGTCACCACGTCTGCGGTTTGTTGAACTAACTCTGGTCCGAGTATTCGTCGCTCTCTGACTTCATTCCAACATAATGGCGTTCTGCATTTTCTCCCATAAAGAGCTTCGTACAGTGGCATGCCGATACTCGCATGGTAACTATTATTATACGCAAATTCGACTAAGGGTAGGTGGTCGTCCCAATTTCCCTTGAAATCCATCATACAAGTCCTAAGCATGTCCTCCAACATTTGTATTGTTCGCTCACTCTGTTCGTCTATCTGAGGATACTAAGCGGTACTCAAACTCAACTGTGTTCCCATCCTCTCTTGCAAGCTTTTCCAAAATTTTGACGTGAAGCGCGGATCTCGATCAGAGACAATTGATACTAGCACTCCATGTCGTGAAACAATCTCGTTTACGTATAGGCTTACTAACTGATTCAAACTATAGCGGATCTTGATCGGTAGAAAATGTGCGGTCTTTGTTAGTCGATCCACGATAACCCAAATGGCATCATATCCCTTCTGTATGACTGGAAGTCCTACCACGAAGTCCATCGTAATATGTTCCCATTTCCACTCTGATATTTCCAACAGTTGGAGTAAACCACTTGGCCGCTGGTGTTCTGCTTTAACGCGTTGGCAAGTCAGACGTCTACTAACGCACTCTGCGACTTCCCGTTTCAGATTGGGCCACCAAAAGTGTTGCCTCAAATCTCGGTACATCTTTGTGCTTCCTAGATGAACGGAATACGTCGTATTATATGCCTCGTGCAAAATCTCTTCCCTTCACTCGGTTACTGCTGGTACCCACACTCTTCCTTTGAATCTCAAAATACCGTCTTTATCCATTCGGAATCTTTCTTCTTCATTTTTTGCGATCATCTTTCGGATTTTCTCTCACTCTTCGTCTTTCTCTTGTGATTCCTTTACTCTATCCAACAATGTCGAACGAGCTTCCATTACGAATATCTTTTCTTTCGACCTTTCTGGTCCCTTTATCTTTATCTCTAACTTCTTTATTTCTCTTATTAACTCGTCCTGAGTCGTCAAATAAAATAGTTTCTCCTTTCCTTTCCTGCTCAGAGCGTCGACAACCACGTTTGCCTTACCCGGGTGATAAAGAATATCATAGTCATAGTCTTTGATTAATTATAACCACCTTCTCTGCCGCATATTCAACTCCTTCTGTGTGAAGATATATTTTAGACTTTTGTGATCCGTGTATATCTCATATTTTTCTCCGTACAAATAATGCATCCATATCTTTAACGCAAAAACTACTGCCGCTAACTCCAAGTCGTGAGTAGGGTATCAGTTTTTCATAATCCTTCAATTGTCGTGATGCATAAGCAATGACCTTGTCGTTCTGCATAAGCACACAGCCAAGTCCCTTGTGCGATGCATCACTATATACCACAAAATTTTCTGCACCATCTGGTAATGACAACACAGGCGCTTCGCTCAATCTCTTTTTCAGTTCTTGAAAACTCTCTTCACATTTGTCTGTCCATGCAAATTTCACCGTCTTCCTCGTCAGATTGGTCAACGGGGTTGCTATCTTAGAAAAATCCTGGATGAATCTTCGATAGTACCCAGCTAACCCTAAGAAACTTCTTACCTCTGTCGGTGTTCTTGGTTGTTCCCAATTACTTATTGCCTCGACCTTTGCAGGGTCCACCGAGATTCCATCCTTATCCACCATGTGGCCTAAGAATTGAACCATCTCCATCCAAAATTCACACTTTAAAAATTTTTGCATACATCTTCTTTTTCCTTAGTGCTTCTAAAATAATCTTCAGATGTTCGGCGTACTCTTCCTCTGTCCTTGAGTAGATCAAGATGTTGTCGATAAAAACTACCACAAATTTATCCAAGTATGGCCTGAAAACTCAGTTCATCAAGTCCATGAATGCTGCCGGAGCATTAGTCAATCCAAATAACATTGCCAAAAACTCGTAATGTCCATAACGGGTTCGAAACGCGGTCTTTGATATGTCCTCATCCCGTACATTCAGTTGGTGATAACCTATCCGTAGGTCTATCTTCGAAAAATACTTCGCTCCCTTCAGTTGATCAAATAAGTCGTCTATCCTTGATAACGGATATCTGTTCTTAATCGTTACTCTGTTCAATTATCGATAATCGATACAGAGCCTCATCGATCCGTCCTTTTTCTTAACGAATAGTACTGGTGCTCCCCAAGGAGACACACTTGGTCGTATGTAACCCTTATCCAATAACTCTTACAGTTGTATCATCAATTCCTTCATTTCTACTGGCACCATACGATATGGTGCTTTCAAAATTGGTGCCGTCCCAGGTGCTAAGTCTATTACAAATTCAATTTCTCTGTCTGGCGGAAAACCAGGCAGATTGTCCGAAAATACATCTTGGAATTCATTCACTACGGATATATCCTTAATTTTAACTCCCTTTTTTCGAGTATCAACAATGTAAGCTAAGTAACCTACACATCCTTTCCTTAACAATTTCTTGGCCTGCATCATCGTAACGCAACACGATTGCTTAAGCGATGAGCTACCATAAAACACTACCTTAGACTTACTCGGAGTCTGAAGGTTCACACATTTGTTCTGATAGTCAATTATCGCATCATGGTTATACAACCAATCCATTCCCAGTATTACGTCAAATTCTCCCAATCTAATAGGAATCAAGTCTACGCTCAGTTCATGTTCTCTAATGTTTGCGCAATAATTTCGATAAACGTATTCTACAGGGATTACTTCCTTATTCTCAACTTCTATGTTCAAGGGATTTTCTAATCGTTCTCGGGGTAAATTAAGTCTACTAGCAAATTCTTCAGATACAAAAGGACAGGTGGCACCCGAATCAAATAACATATAAGCATTTATATCACTGATTGGGATTATACCTGACACCACGTCCTTCGCAGCTATTGCGTCCTGGACGGTCATGTTAAAGGTCTTAGCGGTTGGGCGGTTGGATTGTGCCGGTCCACCAATCATTAGCTTTTTTCCCCTTGTTGGCTCTCTTCGTTACTTCTTTTCTCCGGGCAGTCCTTAATCCGGTGCTCCGTCGAGCCACATGCAAAGCATCCTTGTATCTTTTTTGGTTTTGGGCAGTTGGGCGAGATGTGCCCTTCCTGTCCGTAGTTGTAGCAAGTGCCACATCTCTTCCAGCACTCACCTTGATGGTTCTTCCCATATTTCGGGCATCCCTCAGCCCTCTTCTTAAAACCTCCACGAAAATTCCCTGATTGATTGTTGTTATTTTTGTTGTTGTTGTTGTTATTGTTCTCCCACTTTCTTTTACCCAAGTTTCTTCCTCCACTACTGCTTCCTCCAGTACGGTTCTCTCCTCCAGCATTCTTTCCTTTCTTCACTTTGTTGTACAGACTTAAGGCCTCACTGCCACCTTCTGTAATGATCGCCTTCTCCAGCAATGTCACAAAGGAATCAATTTGAAGAACTGATACCTTATTGAACAGTCACGGCTTCAGCCCTTTTTCGAATCGTCTCGCCTTCCTTTCCTCATCTCCAACTTGGTGTTCCGCAAATCGCGCTAGTTCGTTGAACTTAGCCGTGTACTGCGCCACCGTCATATCACCTTGCTTCAGTTCTAAGAACTTCACCTCCATCCTATTATTCATGCTTTTCGGGAAGTAATTTTCGAAAAACAGAGTCTTGAATCTCTCCCAAGTTATTATCCCTTCTCCAGCTCTTTATTGATTAGCCTCCCACCAGTAGTTGGCTTCACCCCTCATCATATATGTAGCGAATACAGTCTTTTGGTCTTCACCCACACGAGCTATAGTGAAGGCCTTCTCGATATCCTTAACCCATGTCTGTGCAATGATTGGGTCGGTAGTACCCTCGAACTCTGGGGTCCTACACTCCTAAAGTCCTTAAAGTTTGTGACTGATACTCCTTGAGGATTGGGGCGAACGGGTTCATTGTTCCTTCCCCTAAGGGCCTCTCCTAACAGATCTAGTAGCTTCTGGATAGGGTCTACTTGTTCCCTCTCATTGTTCACTGACTCCTCAGGTGCAGTCAATTTACGTCTGGGCGACATTATCTGCATCACAAATTTTCATTTTATTATTACTCAATTATATTACTTAAGTATTTCTTTTAATACTAAAGGTATAAAATTTTATAACACATTTTTGAAATAAGCTTCATTTATATTCATATGCCAAATCGTTTCTTTACATGATTATCCCTAGCATATTTCTATAAATGTTATCACATATCCCCTAGTATCACAAAAGGCGGGGAACACTAACATACTACCATACTACCC
This sequence comes from Panax stipuleanatus, assembly GCA_020205555.1. Lineage (NCBI taxonomy): Eukaryota > Viridiplantae > Streptophyta > Magnoliopsida > Apiales > Araliaceae > Panax > Panax stipuleanatus. The sequence goes on along the minus strand of CM035123.1, from coordinate 61,291,008 downwards.
CTCTAACAAAAGCTTACTCGGGGTTTACATCACTATCCCATACTTTACATAAAAAGTTGGGATTACAACATAGTATATACATCACATAAAGTAAATACTACAACTAGACTGACTAAAAGTCTCATCCCATCATCCCACGCTCCACAACGCTCTTATACTCGATCTACGCTAGATACGCCACTAACTCTCGGCTCATAGTATGTAGGGTATGTCCCTGCTCCGCTGGGTAGTGGTACACACCATCAATCACCCTCTTAAACGCTAAACGGAACACATACCCCATCTTGTTCATCTTCCTCTTCTTGCATCTGACCTCATCCTCTAGGTCGTCAGCTCTCTCATTAGCCGCCTCCCACTTCTCCTCGAAGTGTATCCTATCCATAACCTTCAACTCTAGCTGAGTACGGAGTGCTTCTTTCTCAGTCTTCTCGCTCAATTCTCTTTTCTCTACTTCTTCCAGCTTTCCTGCCAGATCTATATTTCTGGATACCGACCTGTGGAATAAGGTTCCCATCTGGATTCCTGCCTCCCTACGGTCAGCAATCTCTAACTCTAGCTCCTGCATGGCCGGCTTCCTCTGGTGGTCCTCGTCCCTCAGCTTTTGAAACTCAGACTCTCTCTCCTAGGCCTCAGCCTCCAGCTCCTGGACTCTGCAGTCCAACTCTAGGATCCGCTCCTCATACTCGCCTAACATCTGCTCCTCTACAGTAGCCTCATCAGAGTCCTCCACTGGCTCATCCTCCATCGGCTCGTCCTCCATCGGCTTCTCCTCTAGATCAGACTCTATCTTGATCTTGTCCTCATCATCAGACTCGAACGGTGCAATAGCCTGCACAGGCACAACCTCTAAAGGTGCCTCGTATACTACATGTATATCTCTGGGCTACTCCTCGGCCACTCTACTAGGTACTCCTGTGTTTGTCATCCTACAATCACAAACACAAAACAAATAAATAGCAACTCCATTAGAATGTTAAATAAAACATAAGTTCATTGTATAGAATGAAGTTACATTTCATAACACACTAAGTCTCTCACTAGGGAAAACTCTATGTGAGTTCTATTCCTTTCTAGCTTCTAAGTTCTCCTAAGTTATAATCTAAGGACACTCGATCCTAAGGTTTATAACTACAGCTCTGATACCAACCTGTGACGCCCCCAAATTCGGATCACCACTTGGTCACTCGAATTCGGTTTATCACGTTCTAAAATCTATTACTACAGTAAATATTACGACTAAATATCGCATCGCATAGCGGAATAATACACAACTATTACTGAATAGATTATATTTAATTAATATACTTTATTCACGTCCCAAGGTCTCGAAACTTAAACATTGATTACATAGCTTAGACATAACTTAAGCATACATAACCCTAACTAATACATAATAGAATAAGTCTTAATATAATTATAAGTTCTACGTAACATTAAGCTACTCAGTAGCCTTTCCCTTGCCCTTGTCTGTGCCCGAGGGTTCGCACTGCTCTGCCTTAACTGAAATGTTTTAGGAAAAGTAAGAATGAGCAACAAGTTTGCTTAACAAGTAATATAACAACAAGGGTGAGTAATATAGTTCTCGAATCTCAAAAGAGTATAACAGGATGTGATAGTTTCAAGGATAACAAGAAATATTAACAGTTCTCAATAATAGTCGCTAAGGACAGAAAGATATCAATAAGATTCAATACTAAATCAATTCAAGGTTTCAAGATAATTGAATACTGAGCAGTCACTAAGGACTATGAACTTCTACTAGAATTAACAGTAATATACAGAAAATTCAATAAAACAAGTACAACAGGTGATCAGCTTAAAGTACCCTATATTATGCATAACATTTAATCGTACTCAAGTGCGCGCATCGGTCTCCCGACAATTATATTTTCCCTTCAAAGAAGGTTGTTCATCTCAGTCAAACACATGATCCCGCACCAATCAATTGGTTTGGGTCGCTTTTCAACAATATAAGTCTAGCCGAATCAAATGGCATAGATCACAACAATTATAAGTTTAATCTCAAGATTTAAAGTTCGAAGAATATAAATCAACTTTTATCTTATCCATGAAGTACATAATTCATAAAATCTGGATTTCAATCTCAAAAGCTTACTTGTACGACAATAATATCGCAAGCTAAATGAATGTTCAATAAAGAGTAGAGCTAGGAACTTGCTTACAACGTTCCTCGAATAACGTAAACACAAAAATAGGATACTTGCACTTTAAAAGAGTGTAAGTTAGAGAACTTGCCTTATGCGTAGTCTATCCACGATAAGTAATTCAACACTTTCCAAACCCCTATTGTAATATAATTATGTATATATACGATATCCATTAGTCATATAGTTTACATCATACTTTTCCTTATATATACGATTAACACATATGCTAAGCTTTGACCTAGCTACCTAGTTGTACCATATATAGTATCATATTAATATAACTTTTAGCCTTAACGTTCCTCTTTTTGAGTTTAAACATATTCTTATATCATTAATATCACTTAAGACCACAATCAATACTAAATATATTTTATTTTAGTAAGTTATGGCATTTCTATAAGTTAACTGTCAAAATCGGATTCAAGTACCAACATATGATAACACATAGCATATATACATATTAAAGGATACTTCTATATTTGCATAACCTTTCTAATTCCAATCATATATGATATAGTTTTAATTCACGGTCTCTAACGACTTAGGGTTATACAACGCCATGAATTTACATAAGTTGTCATGCTTATCATTTAGACATATAAAGTAGTCATATATTTTATTGATACGCATGGTCACATGTTTCTATGTCATGGGTGCGTTATTCTAGCATTGCTACTTGTTCGTGACTTAATCGAACTCATGCTTGATTAACTTGCATTACATCTAACAAGTACGTATATGTATGATGCCTTCAAAGCACATTCAATCATGTTGAAAATATCAGAATGTAGAGTCCTAATATAACACGTCAAAGTCCACATTTAAAGCTTATGTTGTTGTTAGTAACATTCACTAACGAGTTCAACATGCTCACGCTTCATTACGAATCATATAAACACAAGTTAATGGGTTGTTCATGCATTTCTAAACCATACTACTACGCTTGCAAAATCAGAATATTAACATGGCATAGCATGTCAAGGTTTGTGTTCAAAACTTAGATTTTTGTTAGGAATGTGCACTAGTAGGGTTCACATGTTCATATTTCATTATGGAACCTATATACACGAGTTAACATGCTTCTCATACATCTTTAAATCATACTAATATGCTTGTAAAGTCAGAATATTAACCATGAGTATAACATATCAAAACCCTTTTTAAAACTTTATTTCAAAACTATAAGTTTTCATCATTCATGCATGCTATTATAATAAAACGTGTTATCTTTAGGTCTAGGTACATCAATATATATGCTGGACTAGTCATCATGCCTGTCTAAACTTATATGAACAAGCTATTACCTAACAGATTGCAGCAGCAGCCAAGCAACTGAGTTCAGTTATCGGTGCAGCTGCGCTGCGCCTCAGTTATAAACTGGCGCAGCTGGGCCACTATTGGTTCGTACCAGAGATCAGCCTGTCACGGCAGAAACCCAGCCCAACACAGAAATTACATTACGAATTTAATTGTAATCACACCACATTGTTTACTAACATGCTCATTAGTTCATGTAACACTTAAACAATCATTATATAACCCAATTACACTTTAATTCCACATGACCAAGAATCTAAGAAATCTAAGAATTTGCAGAAACAGAAAATGGAGTCCACGAAATGAAGAACAATGGAATAGAATTATACCTCTGTAATGCAATCCCAACTTCTCAGAATAGTTAACACTGATATATATATGCTTTCTAGTCTCACTAAGTCAGAATATCTCAGCAATGGAATGAGAAGAAGAGAGCTCATATTTATAGCAAAACAAATATACGGTTAATGTGTTTATTTCCCAAATCAAACCAATGGAAATCAAGGATTGTATGAAGGATAATGAAGAGTTGGTAATTAGTTGTTGAACCTCATCATCAAAACCACTCCCTTGCTCCTCATTACTGTGATTTTACTGAGTTTAAGGAGAAGCAATAGGCTTAGGCTTCATAGTAGCTATGCACGTGAGGGAGAGACTTTCTTTGAGGGACAAAGCATCTCAGCATTTGGGTAATGTGAATATATACAACACTAACATTATAACATATATGCCTATTATATATACTTAGGTACTATATGTATACTTAGATAGAGTAAAAATGTAATCCAAATAAACAATATTTCAATGTAGTGAATTTTCTTGCACATATATAATCCATGATGTACTATTTTAATGTATACTCACATACATATTGTCACATAGGCATTGATATGTAAATTAATAAATCTTAATATATGGTTTCTATATTTAATATAGTCACACTACACTTTACACTTCATATAATATATAGTTAGCTATTATACGTTATACTTTTAATTCGCATGCTTGCACATAGAAGTTAATAAATTACTTATCTTATCAATTAATTAATAATAATATTAATTAATCCAGTTTTCATTAATCAATGAAATTATTAATTTCCACAATAATTGATTAACATTTATATGATTAAATATCACATTAAATAAATATAAATCTTATTATATTTAAAAAATAGTTTACTTATTATTATGCTACCACTTGCAATAATAATAATAATTCAACACACCATTATTATATAATAACAATTAATATAGATTAATTGTTTACTTAATAATTTCTTCGTTAATTATTATAATTATTAATATTTCTCATCACTGTGCCTCACAAGGCTTTCAACAAGTTTATCGCAAACTCCATATATCCTCAATTAATTAATTTAATATAATTGAGTTAACTCATCACAGAACACATAAATATTTATATTCAATTAAATATCCATTTCCATTAATATATTCATTTAATAATATATGAAATTTCTCGGGTATTACATCCTCCCCCCTTATAAAAATTTCATCCCGGAATTGCTACATGGTTACACAAATAGATGGGGATAGTTCCTTATCATCCTATCTTCTAATTCCCACGTAGCCTCCTCGACATCGTGGTTACGCCAAAGTACTTTTATAGATGAAATAACCTTATTTCTTAAGGTTTGCTCTTTCCTATCTAATATCTAGACAGGAATTTCTTCGTAAGCTAAGTTCTTCTCCACTTGAATGGGCTCGTAAGAAATCACGTGCTTGTAGTCGGTCTTGTATGGTCGCAACACGAAAATGTGGAATACGTTGTGGATGTGCTCCAACTCGGGTGGTAACGCAACTTTGTATGCCACTTTGCCCACTCGCTTCAGTATCTCGAACGGTCCTATGAATCTGGGACTCAACTTTCCTTTCTTGCCGAAACGTATCTTTCCCTTCCATGGAGATACCTTCAATAATATGAAACTTCCAAATTTATAGTCTCGGTCCTGCCGATGCAAATCTGCGTACTTTTTCTGGCGGTCTTGAGCTGCTACTAGTCTGGCTCTTATCACTGTCACCACGTCTGCGGTTTGTTGAACTAACTCTGGTCCGAGTATTCGTTGCTCTCTGACTTCATTCCAACATAATGGCGTTCTGCATTTTCTCCCATAAAGAGCTTCGTACAGTGGCATGCCGATACTCGCATGGTAACTATTATTATACGCAAATTCGACTAAGGGTAGGTGGTCGTCCCAATTTCCCTTGAAATCCATCATACAAGTCCTAAGCATGTCCTCCAACATTTGTATTGTTCGCTCACTCTGTTCGTCTATCTGAGGATACTAAGCGGTACTCAAACTCAACTGTGTTCCCATCCTCTCTTGCAAGCTTTTCCAAAATTTTGACGTGAAGCGCGGATCTCGATCAGAGACAATTGATACTAGCACTCCATGTCGTGAAACAATCTCGTTTACGTATAGGCTTACTAACTGATTCAAACTATAGCGGATCTTGATCGGTAGAAAATGTGCGGTCTTTGTTAGTCGATCCACGATAACCCAAATGGCATCATATCCCTTCTGTATGACTGGAAGTCCTACCACGAAGTCCATCGTAATATGTTCCCATTTCCACTCTGATATTTCCAACAGTTGGAGTAAACCACTTGGCCGCTGGTGTTCTGCTTTAACGCGTTGGCAAGTCAGACGTCTACTAACGCACTCTGCGACTTCCCGTTTCAGATTGGGCCACCAAAAGTGTTGCCTCAAATCTCGGTACATCTTTGTGCTTCCTAGATGAACGGAATACGTCGTATTATATGCCTCGTGCAAAATCTCTTCCCTTCACTCGGTTACTGCTGGTACCCACACTCTTCCTTTGAATCTCAAAATACCGTCTTTATCCATTCGGAATCTTTCTTCTTCATTTTTTGTGATCATCTTTCGGATTTTCTCTCACTCTTCGTCTTTCTCTTGTGATTCCTTTACTCTATCCAACAATGTCGGACGAGCTTCCATTACGAATATCTTTTCTTTCGACCTTTCTGGTCCCTTTATCTTTATCTCTAACTTCTTTATTTCTCTTATTAACTCGTCCTGAGTCGTCAAATAAAATAGTTTCTCCTTTCCTTTCCTGCTCAGAGCGTCGACAACCACGTTTGCCTTACCCGGGTGATAAAGAATATCATAGTCATAGTCTTTGATTAATTATAACCACCTTCTCTGCCGCATATTCAACTCCTTCTGTGTGAAGATATATTTTAGACTTTTGTGATCCGTGTATATCTCATATTTTTCTCCGTACAAATAATGCATCCATATCTTTAACGCAAAAACTACTGCCGCTAACTCCAAGTCGTGAGTAGGGTATCATTTTTCATAATCCTTCAATTGTCGTGATGCATAAGCAATGACCTTGTCGTTCTGCATAAGCACACAGCCAAGTCCCTTGTGCGATGCATCACTATATAGATTAATTGTTTACTTAATAATTTCTTCGTTAATTAATATAATTATTAATATTTTTCATCAATGTGCCACACAAGACTTTCAACGAGTTTATCGCAAACTCCATATATCCTCAATTATTTAATTTAATATAATTGAGTTAACTCATCACAGAACACATAAATATTTATATTCAATTAAATATCCATTTCCATTAATATATTCATTTAATAATATATGAAATTTCTAGGGTATTACATGAACTTTCTTATTAAATTTTAATCTTTTCATGTCGGGGTACTATTCATGGGTACTATTCATATGATACTATTCATGGATACTATTCACAATGGAATTTAATTTTCTTTTCTTTGTCTAAGTTATCTTTTATGAATCTTATTCTTGAAATTAGATCCATGTTTTGATCTTCATGTTGACAATTTGGACATTCTTGAACTCTAGATAAATTAAATTATAAATCTCTAATATTTATCCTTGATCTCACTGAATTCATTCTTTATATCATTGTCATAATCCTCAAACTTAAATTGTGGTGAAAGTTATCTTTGGCCCGTAGTGCAAAGATGTATTGTTGATTGATGAATATCTTTGGCCCGTAGTATAAAGATGAACTGTTGATTGATGAATATCTTTGGCCTGTAGTGCAAAGATGGATAGGTGTTTGACATGATAATGACCACTGGTGATACAAATGAATATCTTTGGCCCGTAGTGCAAAGATAAATTATTGATATAAAATATTTATTGATTGATGTTACAGGGATAAAATATTAATGATGGACTTTTAAATCATAGAAGATAGTAGACATCATTCTCTACTTGACTCTTCTAATGGATTGCTATTTCCGCTGCAGTTATGATCTAAAACTTGTTGTCCATTATATTTTATTTGATTTATTATTGTTGAAAGCTAAAGATAATTTATTCTTCATCATCTTAGTCATAATATTTTTTACTGGGCTAGTTGAGCTCACCTTTTTTCTTTTTGGTTCCATTGTTCTTCTCAGAAAATGAAAGTGTAGCTAGGACTAGTCGGGGAGTGGAGTAATGATCCGAGATAGTTATGATAGAAGTCTTCACTATGTTGTAAAATAGTGTGACAATAATTGTGATGAGGACTTTATTTGAGTTTGGATATTGTCTACAAGATAATATTTGTATTAAAACTTACAGATTATGTTTTGTCGTATTTGTGCGACAGTTTAATAATTATAAACAAGAAGTTTGTATTTGAATTATGTACCATGTACTTGGAAACTCAGAATGGGTTGTGTGAACCTATTTTGGGGCGTCACATATTTCCTTGACAATCTCCGTAGTCTGTTGGACCAATTCTGGTCCCAGCAGTCGACGTTCAACGACCTCATCCCAGCACAGTGGAGTCTTGCACTACCTCCCGTACAATGCTTCGTAAGGTGGCATGCCAATACTTGCGTCATAGCTGTTATTATAGGCAAACTCTACTAGAGGTAGATGGTCGTCCCAATTCCTTTTAAAATCCATGACACAAGCTCTTAGCATGTCCTCCAATGGCTGAATTGTCTTTTTACTCTGACAATCGGTTTGACGATAGTACATTGTGCTCATTCTCAATTGCGACCCTATACAATCTTGCAAACTTTTTCAAAAATTTAATGTGAAACGCGGATCTCGGTCTGACACGATCAATATTGGAACACCGTGCCTTTAAACAATTTCTTTGACATATAACTTCACCAATTGATCTAAATTAAACATAATCGTTATCGGCAAGAAATGTGTTGATTTTATCAGTCGATCCACGATGACCCATATCGCGTTATAACCTTTCCGAGTAGTTGGAAGACCTACCACGAAATCCATCATAATATGCTCCCATTTCCATTCTGGTATCTCCAAATGTTGTAACCAACCACTTGGCCTTTGATGTTCTGTTTTGACTTTTTGACCCGTTAGGCACCTTGCAACACATTCTACAACCTCTCGCTTCATATTCGGCCACCAAAAATGTTTTCGAAGGTCTTGATACATTTTTTTGCTCCCTGGGTGAATCGAATATCTCGAACTATGAGCCTCATATAAAATTTCATCTCTGACTTCTGGTACTGGCGGAACCCAAATTCTTCCTTCAAACCTCAGTAATCCTTCGGTATCGATCTTGAATTTAACATCCTCCCCTTCGGACACTCTCTTTCATATCTTCTCACATTCCACATCCTGGAGTTGTGCTTCCTTTACTCTCTCCAATAAGGTTGGACGAGTCTCCATTTGAAATAAATTTTCCTCCAACTCCTTCAGATACTTTACCTTTAACTCCAATTTGGCCATCTCTACTATTAGCTCTTCTTGAGCAGTTAACAATGACAACTTCTCCCAATCCTTTCTACTTAAGGCATCGACAACCACATTCGCCTTCCCCGGATGGTACAGAATTTTGCAATCATAATCTCTGATCAACTCCAAACATCGCATTTGACACATATTCAAATCCTTTTGGGTGAATATATACTTCAGACTTTTATGGTCCGTATATATCTCACATTTCTCCACATAGAGATAATACCTCCAAATCTTCAGGGCAAACACTACAACGGTCAACTCTAGATCATGGGTTGGATATCCCTTTTCATAATCCTTCAACTATCGCGATGCATACACAATGACCTTGCCATTTTGCATAAACACACAACCTAGTCCCTTGTGTGATGTGTCGCTATACACCACAAAATTACCTGTATCATCTGATAGAGATAACACAGGTGCCACACTTAGCCTTTTCTTCAATTCTTCAAAACTCTCGTTTTCTGTCCATACAAACTTCCCCGCTTTCCTTGTTAAATTAGTCAACGGGATGGCTAACTTAGAGAAATCCTAAATAAATCGTCGATAATAACCTGCCAATCCTAAGAAACTCCTCACCTCTGACGATGTCTCAGCTTATCCAAATTTATTACAGCTTCTACTTTTGCCAGATCTACCGAAATTCAGTCTTTATCAATTTCATGCCCTAAAAATTGTATACTCTCCAACCAAAACTCGCACTTGGAAAATTTTGCGTACAACTTTTCTCTCCTTAATTACTCCAACGCCATTCTCAAATGTTCCGCATGCTCTTCTTAGATCTTAAAATAAACCAAAATGTTCATCGATAAACACCACTATAAATTTATCCAGATACGATTTAAACACTCTATTCATTAAATCCACAAATGTTGCAGGTGCATTCGTTAACCCAAATGACATCACAAGAAACTCATAATGACCATAAAGAATTCTGAATGTTGTCTTCGATACATCCTCTTTCCTGACCTTTAACTGATGGTATCCACTTCTCAAATCTATCTTCGAAAAATATTTGACTCCCTTCAATTGATCAAATAGATCGTTAACCCTTGGTAACGGATACTTGTTCTTGATGTTGACTTTATTCAATTCTCTTTAATCAATACAAAGTCGCAGTGATCCATCCTTCTTTTTGATGAACAACACCGGCACTCCCCACGGCGATACACTCGGCTAAATATACTTCTTATCCAATAATTCCTATAATTGGACCATCAAATCCTTCATCTCCACTAGAGCCATCCTGTACGGGGCTTTCGATATAGGGGCAGTCCCTGGTTCTAACTCAATTACGAATTTAATTTCTCTGTTGGGCGAAAGTCCTGACAAATCGTCCGGAAACACATCTGCAAACTCTTTAACAACTGGTATATCCTCCAGTTTCGCACAAACCTTCTGAGTATCTACTATGTTAGCTAAATATCCCACACACCCTTTCCTTAACAACCTCTTGACATGCATCATCGTCAAACAACCCGATTGTCTAGGCGACCTGCTACCTAAAAACACTACCTTTGACTTCTTTGGAGTCATAAGGTTTATACATTTCCTTTGGTAATCAATTATTTCTCCATGGTTAAATAACCAATCCATTCCTAAGATAACATCAAACTCCCCAAGTCGAATTAGAATTAAATCCACCGACATCACATGACCCTTAATATTTACACGATAATTTTTGTGTACGAACTTAACAAGAATCACCTCTTTATTTGTAACTTCTATATTCATAGGACATTCTAATTCTTCTCTAGGCAAACTTAACTTCCTAGCAAATTCATCGAATATAAACGAACAAGTAGCACCCGAATCAAATAATACGTAAGCATTAATATCATTGATCGGAATGATACTTGACACCACATCCTTTGATTGCACAGCATCCTGCACCGTCATATTGAACGTTCGAGTGGTTGATCGGGTAGGCGGTGCTGGTCTTATGATGGCCATCTTGCCACTACTGCTATTTCATCTTCCTCCGCTCACTTCACCTGCCACTTTCTTTGGGCAATCTCGAGCCAAGTGTTCCTTTGATCCACATATGAAACATGTTCCCTTCTTCGAACTTGGGCAATTTAGCGCTATATGGCCTTCCAAGCCACAGTTATAACAAGCCCTTTTATTCTTCAAGCAGACGCCCACATGATTCTTTTCTCAGTTACTACACGCCTCCACCTTCCTCTTCGAATTTCCTTACTGATTCCTAGCGGTAATATTATTATCCCACTTTCTTTTCTGTTCATTGCCACCATGGCTACTTTCTTCCCTATGCTCACCTTCACCCTTCTTCTTCTACTCTTGATTATACATGGTTAGGGCTTCACCTCCAACCCTCTGCAATGATTGCCTTCTCCAGCACTGCTACTAATGAATTTAACTAAAAAATCGATACCCAACTGTAAATCCAGGGCTTCAATCCCTGTTCGAACCTTCTAGCTTTTATCTCATCCGTATTAACTTGGTATGGTACAAATCGTGCCAACTCGTTAAATCTTGCAGCATACTCAGAAACTGTCATCGTTCTATGCTTGAGTTCTAAAAACTGCACCTCCATCTGGTTCTTCATGCTTGGCGGAAAATAATTTTTGAAAAACATCTCCTTCTTTCCCACAGAATGACTCCTTGACCCTCCCGAAACTTATTTGTTTGCCACCAGTAGCTCGCCTCTGCTTTCAGCATAAAGGTAGCGAAACCAGTCTTTTGATCCTCTATGACCTTAGTAACCTCAAACACCTTCTCTATTTCCATAACCCACTTCTGGGCTTCAATCGGATTGGTAGTCCCTTGAAACTCCAGAGGTCCTACATATTTAAAGTCTTTGAAAGTATTGACTTGAGTTGGAGTTTGATTCATTTGAGATGGAGTTTGATTCATAAGCGCACCCATTAACAGGTTTATAAACTGCTGCATTGGTTTAATGTTGACTTCCGCATTACCATCAGAAGATCCATTGGGGGTTGGTGAACGTGGTTGTCTCCTTCTAGGCTGTATTGTACTAATAAGATTTTAGATTATTATCTCACTGTTCATTTATTGAAACATTCAAGACTTATCTTAAACAATTTTAAATAACACATAGCATGTCTAATAATCATATACATATATTATTTTTCCACTTTAAAACATTTCAAAGATAGCATAATTGCTAATTACATCATCTATCCTGCTATAGCAAGATTCCCAAGATTACATCATCATTATATCCTATTATTTATATCAAAAATTATGATTTACATCTTATTAACAAACTCATAATTATTTATCATATTATACCTATTCTCGCGACCTATAGAAGCATTCCACGTCGCACATCATCATGCTCTTGGTCCATGATACGAATCATCGTTCTACGATCCATAACGTACCAAGGACAATCTTCAAGCTGCACAGGATAATCATAGACTCGATCCCGAGCTCTTCCAATCGCAGTGCGAAATGCATAATCCATCTCATCCATCCTTGCTTTCTTTGACCGAACTTCCCCTTCAACACAATCTACGTGTCTAGCAGCCTTTAACCATGCGTCTTCCGCTCTTGCAGAAAGTAGTATGCAAACAAGCCAATCATGTATGATGATAAAGCATATACTTTGTAAACGATCATATTTATTTATTAATAAAAGTATTAATTTATTAAAGGAAATTAATTATCTACATGATGCTATTTTTATAATATGTAAATAACTCATAATTTTAAGCAATGCTTTTAGAATCATGATGTTGATCATGCTAATGAGATCTAAATTCTTAGAAAGCTTAAAACTAAAATAGTTCCCAATCGTTGAATTACTAAAAAGAGGATTAGTAAATCCGAATAGATTGGTACATATGTTGCTTGCTAATTGGATGAGGATGATTGATCTCATGATCATTTGTGTGGAGACACTAAAGCAAGTATTTAGGTGCTTATTGGAGAATAAGTTCACTGAACGTGAATCGCTATGGAATACCTAATGGAGTTTTACTTGTCTGTCAATAAAAATTCCTAATGTGATAGTAGTACAAGTGATCCTTGGACTTGAGATCATCATAATATCTTGTATGTAAAGAATTATACTTTGACTTATTCCTTAAGACCCTTAGGATATATCAAAGGGTATGCTTGAGTGTAATAAGTTACATATGGAGATAATGAATAGTCAATAAAGAATCTATCACTTCTAGTAAAAAAAGAGATATGTCCTATATGATTCGTTAAATGACAATCCAGTAGTCCTTGGCCAAGGCAGAATGAAATTAGAAAGGAGTTTCTAATTTACATTATTTGGAGTTGTGCGTTTTTTAATCGAAATACATATAATTAAATAAAATAAGAATTGACAGTAATTCCATGTCTTATATTTAATTGGGACATTGTATGGTGGAAGGATTGAATTGTACGGTAACTATTTACTCACAGGTTCTTTTATGATTAATGTTGAAATCTATATTATCTGGAAAATCGTTGATCGCTAGGGAGGCTTATCCCTATTGTAGAATAAATATTATTTATTTAAATAGATTATTAGTTTAATTTATTTATTTAAATAAGGTTAAAATTGTTCTAATTGATTTATTCACAACCGGTTTAATATGGAGAACCTAAATGGTCACACCATAAAAGGAAGAATAATTATTTAAGAAGGTAATGACATAATCGTAATAATGCATTAAATGTAATTAATTTAATCTATGGTGATAGAATAAATTAAAAAGCTTAATATTTATTATTTAATATTTTAAAAATATTAAATATAAATTAATAAGAGGAGTCTTATTAATATTATTACAATTATTATTATTTTAATTTCTAAAAGAGTTTATGAATTAATTTAATATTAGTACTCTCATTTATTTCTAATGAGATTAGGAGGTAAATTAATTAAACGAGTTTAATTAATTAATCCCAATATGTTGGGAACCCTAATTAATTAAAGGAATTTAATTAATTAAATGAAACCTTTTGTCTAATAAGATTAGATGGGTTGACCAATATCTATTTAAAAGGAGTCTTATGTTAGATATCAATTGATGCAATTTTAATTGTTAGAGAGTACTCCTTTTCTATAGAGAATAGAAAACTAGGGTTTAGTCAACCACCCTCCTTCTTGATAATTTCTCTTCCTTGGTGGATCACCTCTAGAGGTCAAACACTTGGGTGGCTAACATTAATCAAAGGAAAGAATCTAACCTGAAAATTTAAGGAGATCACGAAGAACAAGGAGTTGAACTCGTACATGTGAAGGCTTCGTTCTATAAGGGTATGATTTCATAACTTCTTATTTATCGTTTTAAATTAACAATTTGCATAAAGGATGATCCGGGTAATGATTTAGTAGAATTTTTTAAACTCTGATATACTATGCTTCCGCTAATTTTTGCAATTTGATTGTGCCATGATTTCGTAAAAATCCAACAGTGACATCAGAGCCAAACCTTTATGTAATTATTAATTATTTTGATTTCATATATATATGTATGGGTATGTATTTAGAATAATTTATTGGGCATAATTATTTATATAAAATTATTTTTTATGAAAAGAAAAAAAAAGGAATCGTAATTTTTTTTTGGGACTAATCACGTTACTAATTAGATATATATATATATATATATATATAAAGTAACTAATTTCAAAAGTGACGTGAACCTGCAGCATTCAAAGGGACGTTAATATCGTAATATATATATATATATATATATATATATATATATATAATATTAACGAATTATTTTAAAAGAACCTGCAGCTTGATTCAAATAAGATATAAGATCCTGGAAAAGTGGAAACCACTTTGATGTATATATATATAGTAATTAATTATAAACCCCTAAACAAAGTCTTAGAGTGGATTAAGTACCAATTACATAACAAAGAAGAACTGCTCTGATACCATTAGGAGGCGGAAGTGAAGATTTGAAGATTCTGGAATATCATCCTCATCATCTGATGACTCAGAGATGTGAAGATCTGAATATTTAGTTGCTAGATTAGTCATTTCTTTACATAAATCAGAAATTTCAGTTTTAAGGTTTGAAATTTCATTTTTAAGCTTATTAACTTCCTGATTTAATTCTGGAAGAGTGATATCTTTATCAGGCGATTTAAATCTTTCAAGGGTTTTATTAAGACTGATAATGGGTTTTTCTTTACCTTTAGCAATCTTATTTTTAACCGTATTAGTTTTGGTTAATAAATCTTTTAATTGTTTCATATACTGAACCTTTAAATCAGAATCAGTAATTTTACTAATTAAATCAATTAACAAAGAACTTTCTTCCTCTTTTTTGTTAAGAACATTAATTCTTTTATTGCAACAATCAGATCTGCAATTATCTGTGCATAAAGTGACTTCATCGGCTTCACTTTCCATTTGTTTACTATTATTGCTATTCGAAGAATAAGGAATATCAGAATAATCATTACTATCAATGTCATTTTCTATCCTTATTAATTCTAAAAGCTGTTCAGTATCTTCATTAGAGATATTTAACTGAGATAACTTTTGTTTAATCTTACATTCATTTTTATAGTGACCTTTTTTACCACAATTATGACAAGTGATTTTACTCTTATCATATTTTTTAGACTTCTTAGTAGATTTTTTATTATGTTTTTTACTGGATTTTTCATAATACTTATCTTCCGTTTTATTCTGCTTAGATCGCTTTTTATGTTGTTTACTGCTTTTGTGGTTTTCAATATGCTTACGCCGATGCTTTCTTCTAGAGGGAGCAACAGGTGGTAAACCATATTGTTCACAAAAGGTTCCAAGCTCGTATTTAGCTTTATTTTTATCTTTACCAGCTTGTTTAGTAATATTTAAATCAATACACATTTTTAATCCTATTTTTTGAATATAACTGATTGTGTCATCATAAGTAAGGTTATCATAATCAATATATCCCAAATCTTTACTCAGCGCTTCTCTAACTTTGTGAGCAAACAAATTAGGTAAGCCATAAACAGACTTTTCTTTCTAGAAAGGTTTGTTACTGTCATTACGCATCATAACTCGAGAGGTAAAAATATCTTTGTACCATCTAAAATCACTTAGAGTGGGAGAAGTGAGATTACTTAACTGATCATGAATTCTTTCAGTAATATTACTGGGAGTTCCAATAAAATATTTTATTATGGTAAATATTAAAGTGGTTATCCCATCAGGAGGGCCAACACCAATATTATCATCCCAAATAGGGTTACCATCATCATCCATTTGGACAACATGAATTACTGCTAACCTAGAATCTTCTGTGAGATGTTTTTTCCACCAAGATCTAAGAGTACCAGTGAATCCATTAGTTAATATTTCAACAATATTAGGTTGTGAAAGATGACTGTATGCTATAATATAACTATTGGCTAGCATAGACATATGATTTAACTTATTAAGAATTTGATGCTCACTTAGACCATCAATATTCCATTCATAAATTTTATTAGACGAAACAGAAAATTGATTATCTAGATTTTTCTCTTCAAACTGAAGGTCTGGAGGAGTAGGTCTAGTATACCAATTTTTTGTTATGCTTGTTTTATTAAAAGTTAATTTATTTAGCTGTTCGTTAATATCTGGAATTGAAATAGTTTCAGATTTAAAATCTGAAGGACTAATGCTTTCATTTTCAGATCCTTCAACCTGATCTATGACGGAAATAGTTCCACTAGTTTCACCAGGAGTTAATTTCTTAAATAATTTATCAATAGTTTTAATCAACTCAGATTCTTTATTAGGCAGTCCCAAACCAACTCTATTTTCAGGAAGGCTTAATAAAGGTTGATCATTCTTTTTATCAGGTTTTTGAATAACATTTTGATCAAATTTTTCTTCAATTTTATCCAACTGTTTTCCTAGAGTTGCTAAATATTGATTAGTGAAGTTATTTTGTTCAATAATCTTTTTTTCATCTTTATGACCATCTACTAATTTAAAAGTACTAGCTATAACTGAAATGTTTTTAACAAATAAAAGAACAGTTTCTAAAGAAGGATGGCTAGACGACACCTTCGTCTTATCCTCCTTGATCCGCTGACTTTTAGTTAAAACATTACATTTAGAATGATATTCGTCATACCAATCATAAAAAGTAATGTTTCTCTTTTTGTTGGTAATAAATCGTTTCCATTTATTAACAATTTTATTCCTATCTTTTTCATTATAATTAGCACGAAAGGCATGTCTTTTTTCTTTATTAGACTTGGAATTAAAATCTTCAACAAGATTTTTCCAATCTAATTTAAATTCTTTATTAATAACATAGACACGTTCAACAGTTTTAACATTATAATCAGTTTTAAAGTTATAAAGGAAGGTTGGCTGATATATTTCTCTAGGAGAAACACTGGGTATATTCCAATTACTTAAAACTTGATTAATGTTTTCATAACTGTGTTCTTTTTGTTTAATAATGTTTGGAACAGGGGCAAAGTTGACTGGTTGCTAACTTATGAACTAGACCTGAACTAGTCTACTCATTTTTACAAAACAAAATTTTACTCTTTCAAAGTTCTTTCATTCATACCCTTCTTACCTTAAGTAGACGCATACCTATGTTTTAAGTCACGACCCGACACTGCTCCATACTGAGACTTACAAGGGTTTGAGACACAAACGAACAAGGTGTTCCACAACAAGTTAGGTGACTTTAGGACAAATAAAGAAGTATAAATTTGAATTTTGAAAAATGACTAAGAATGAACGGGTTCTATGATTAGCAATTAGACAAACAAACAACTTGGCTCTGATACCATTAGGAGGCGGAAGTGAAGATTTGAAGATTAGAGAGAGAAAATTAGAGAGAGAAAAGAGTGGCGCATACAAATTAACACAGCAATTACTAAATAAACATAATATTATTAAAGCATAAAATATTTGCAAGAAGAAATAACTTACAGAGTAGCACAAGCTACACTCTTACAAACTTGACTGGTACATTATTATAGAGAAGGGAGATAAAAGAGAAGAAGGGAAGAAGTGGACGAAGCCTGCCTAAGCCTATGACTCGATCTTTCTTTTATAAACTCAAGAAAGAACTATTACAAACTTTAAAAAAGTAAACAGTAACTGACTTTTACTGTTACAAACAGTATCTGACCTTAACTATTACAAAAGTAAACAGTATCTGACCTTTACTATTACAAAAGTAAATAAATACAAACTTTTAACTAAATGAGATAACTTTTGGCTACTTTTGACATATGGTCCGACAGATTGATTGAGCGCAATGAGGCGTGATTCACAGAACCTTTTGACTAACGCCCTGACTTTAATGAAAAGCAGGAGCATATACATGTGACTGGAGGCTACTTTCAGTGAGAAAGAAGGAACATGTTTACGGCAAACGGGTCCTGTGCATCATTAAATTGATACTGCCATAAGGGTCATTGTCATCATCTTCTTCATCAGCTTTACTGGTTTTTTTAGAGGAAGAAGACGAACACTCACTAGCTTCAATTTCTTCATGAAGCTGATTGACTCTCTCTTGGATAGCTTGAGCTAATTTTTGTAACTCAAGACTAAAACACTATTTAATTTTAAAAAAATCTAAAGAGGTAGAAGGACGAACTTCTTTAGATTTAGATTTACTAGAAGAACCTTTCTCAGGAATAGATTTAATAAGATTGGAGGGAAATTCTTTTTGAACTTGACCTATAATTCTGTTGACATCAAATTTATCCCACCATTTAACAAAGAAAATTCGAGTGAGCATGGAAACTTCTTGACTACTGACCTTACTGACCACAGAATTAATGGGTGAATGAGAAAAAGACTGAAAAACTGAATCGATGACTGGTGTCTAAAGATTATACTGCCATTTTAAGATCCAAGGAATCTTATATTTTATAGAAAACTGGAGCAGTATGGGGATTCCTTCAAACTTTGGATTATATTGACTATGATTTGCGAAGTGATGAACTTGTGACTGAAGCAAATCTGGGAAAATATCGAAGGTGGGACCATAACGAGACCACCAAAGAATAAACCAGAAGGGGATTTGACTCTTGAATTTATGATCAAATTGAATAAACCACGAATGGTTGAAAGCTTGGTTTTGATGAAGAAAAATCTTATGCCAAGCTTCAATATAATCATAGAAACAAAAGTAATGATTTTAACTAGCAATTGGACTAAGATTCGAAGGATGCTTTCCCCAATCAGATTGAGAAAGAATCTGTTTAATATAAAGAGAATGAAAATTGACTTTAGAGGAATCAATTTTATCATAAATAGGCTTAATAGCAATTGACTCAATTTGAAGAAGAATGCCCATACAATATGTAAGTGATTTATATGGAGCAAGTGGAAGTAAATGTCATCCAGTTGGGAAAAACTGGGCAGCCAAACTAATTGGATCATTCTTAGGATTCATGATCGTTTCGACATGAAAAAGATTGACTTGATAATTAGGAATATATTGTGAATTTTGACTTTTAGGAACATTTTGATAGGGAGAACAAAATGGATCAAGAGGGATAGGTTTACTGGCTAAAACCGTATTATACGATTTTGGAACAGATCCAAGAACATGAAACCTATTAACTAAGTCCACAGAAGGGACTGGGTTGACTGGATGAGGGACTAAAGAGCCCTTGGGCTAATTACTTGGGCCTGAAGGGCGACCCAGACCACGCGAAGAGAAACCTCCTCAAATGCTCATTTTGAAACAATAGGGGTACCTAAATTAATAAATTCCCGAGTAAGAAAATCGGGGATAGAATTATTAATTTCTTTAATATACTCAATATCAAAATCAAATATACTTAAAAGAGCTTGCCATCTAGCAAAAGTTTGCTTAGCGGCGACATTTTCAACATCTTTATCAAGAACATATTTTGCTGACTGACAGTCTATTCTAATTAAAAAATTTGATTTAATAAATCACATTGAAATTTATTAATACATAAAACTAAAGAAAGAATTTCTTTTTTAATAGTACTATAATTTAACTGTGTAGAATTCCATACGCCAGAATGAAATCGAACAATTTGTTCGGATGAGGTAGGGGTTAATTTCTATTTCAGAATACCTCCAAATCCAATTTCAAAAGCATCAGTTTCAACAATTTTGAATGCAGATTCATTGGAGATGCCAAGGCAAGGCAATACCTTAACATATTTTTTAACTTGTTGGACGATGAAAGTATGTTCGTCTGTCCAAGGAGGGGGATTATTTTGTAAACGCTGAAAGAGAAGTTTAAAAATTTTTCTACGATTTTTATAAAACTTACTAACATAATTGAGAGATCCTAAAAATCGCTGAAGTTGAATTTTATCAATAATTTTATATGGAAATCTGTCTGCAAATTGAATAACTCGCTGAATAGGTCGGACAAGACCATGATTAATATCATGACCCAGGAATTTGACTCTAGTTTGAAAGAGACTACATTTAGTAGGGGATAGAACAAGACCATTGACTTTTATAATTTTGAAGAACGAATTTAAATGCTTGAAATGGTCTTCAATTGATTTAGAAAAGATGAGAATGACATCAATATAAATAATAATAAAATGACTAAATGGGTTTAGAATATCGTTAAGAATATTTTGAAATTCACTGGGGGCATTTTTGAGACCGAGTGGCTGAACTATCCATTCGTAATGTCCAAATGGAGTACTAAAAGCAGTTTTATATCTGTCACTAGGATGAATACTAATTTGGTAGAACCCTGACTTGAGGTCAAATTTACTAAAAATGGTGGCATTACTAAGTCTACAGAGCAGATCTTCTTTGTTAGGTAATGGGTACCTAATCCACTCTAAGACTTTGTTTAGGGGTTTATAATTAATGACAAGTCTAGGGGCACCTCTCTCCTTTACGGCTTCATTGTTGACATAAAAAGCAGGGCAGGACCAGGGTGACTTACTATGTTTAATTAGACCTTTATTGAGTAAATCATTAATCTGTTGTTTACAAAGCTCCATTTGTTGATGATTTATTTGTATAGGTCTTGCCTTAGTAGGAATTAACTGTTCTTTAAATTCATTGGCATAAGGTAACCTTACAACAAGCTTTCGTCTATGCCAAAAAATATTAGGAGAATCAGAACAAAGGTTTTTAGTCATAAAATTCTTAAGATCTTCAATCTTTTCTTGAATCCTTTCATTCGTAAGAAGATTTTCGACCTGTTTATATTTGATTTCTTCTTTTAAGAATTTTAATTGAGTGGTTTTACAATTTATTAGATTAATAGATTTAAAAATCGATTCGTTTTGAATGAATTTTAAATCTCTTTCTTTGGGTTGAGCAATAAACTTAAATACTACCTTTTGACCCAAATGTTTACTGGTTAATCCATTATTACTAGTAGTAAATGGATACACCAAGTATATAAACGATAGACCCAAAATGATCTTATCTGTCAGATTGCGTATTAAAACAAAAGTCGTCTTAAAACACATATTATCTTGACTAAATATGAACTTTGGGAAGTTTATACTTTATCTCCATTTTACTACCAATAGCAGAACTTAATTTTTCACTAGTTTTTTTATAAAACTTAGTAAGGATTAAACCCTCTTGAATACAATTAAGATCTGCACAAGTATCAACTAAAATAGGAAGCTCAATTGTGAAAGTTTTATCGATTACTAGCTTAATGACTATATATCATTTTTGAATGGTAATAACTTTTAATCTTTTTAAGGAGTATCCTTGAACCATAAGAAGTGACTCACTCTTAGCATTTGAAGATTCTGGAATATCATCCTCATCATCTAATGACTCAGAGATGTGAATATCTGAATCTTTAGTTGCTAGATTAGTCATTTCTTTACGTAAATCAGAAATTTCAGTTTTAAAGTTTGAAATTTCTTTTTTAAGCTTATTAACTTCCTGATTTAATTCTGGAAGAGTGATCTCTTTATCAGGTGATTTAAATCTTTCAAGGGTTTTATTAAGACTCTTAATTCTTGGGTATTGCTGATTATGACCTTCTACTGACCAAAAATATATTTATAAAATCATTACCCCCTAGATTCCTCGATCTTGTTTGTCTATCTCAAATCAACATGTAAATAATTTTATTCGTCGTACTATCATATCATTTTTATGGTACAATTAGATATTTATATTCTAGATAGGTTAATGTTCCATACAGGGGATCTTCGATCCATTCCATAAAAATCTATGCCTAATCGATGATTATCGATATAAATAGTTTAAATTTTTTGGTATATTATATAAAAGATAATTTGTCAATTTTGTAAAATAGTATATTATTCGGAAAAGTTGAAAATAACACTGATGATGCAACATCAACCGACCAAAATAACAGGTACCATTGTAATTCCAAACTAGGCCTCAATTACTATTAGGTTTAGTACTATTTGGCGATTAGCTTTTCACGGAAGCTATTTTGGGTTTCATATTTTTTTCTTTCCCTCTTCTCTCTTTTGGTTTTTACAATTTTAAATATGTAATTATTTTGTCTTTTTTAATTTTTCTATTTAGTCATTCAAATTTTATAAAATTTCTAATTTTATATCCCGCATAACACTAGAAGAAGTCTTATGCGAGAAGAAAAAGCTGACATAACCATCAGGCGGAAAAAAAGGCTCGACGACAATCATAATAGGTCAAGAAACCTCACAACTAGTGGAGTCTGCCGCCTCATTCGCAGTACCCATAAAAAATCTAATGAGAACATCATCATCATCATCGACAATCTAACAGACAAGGCAGAAATGTTAATGGCATGAGAAAATATGAAGGCGATCATGACAATATTAAAAGAGATAAACGCAAATAACATAAGGTCTACCAACAAATTTCTGCGTCTCTTAATCGAATCCTCGGCTGTCAATATGCTAGAACCAACATCACTATGAGCACTTCCACAACGGCTTCGACAACGGCTTCAAAATATATAAGTGTGGTCCCATTTCTCATTCGCCTAATAACATCATGATCAGCTGGATCCACAGTAGATCTTGTAGGGGCACCACCTCGAAAACAGTAGTAGTAGGTGCCTTCGCTCTAGAGCGAGTAACTCTCATCTCCTCGACAACAGAAGATCCCTAAGGCGGAGCTCG
Source organism: Panax stipuleanatus (assembly GCA_020205555.1). Lineage (NCBI taxonomy): Eukaryota > Viridiplantae > Streptophyta > Magnoliopsida > Apiales > Araliaceae > Panax > Panax stipuleanatus. Next base: position 61,267,755 of record CM035123.1, on the reverse strand, counting down.
AGGAGATACCTGAGACAAAATTTGTGGGGGAAAACGCCTGGAAGTGGTAGGAGCATGAACTGAAAAAGCATCAAGAGGATTTTGAAGGAGATTTTCTGGTGAAGAAAGAGGAGGAAGCTTGGGCATTGAAGCCTCACGCTCAAGAAGTCTACTTGTAACGCCCCCAAAATAGGTCCAATCCACCCAACCCATTCTGGATCGCCACGAAATACACACAACAAAAATTTCAAATACAAATCTTCAAATTCTATCTTTTAAAATGTCGTACAAAATACGACCACAATTAGCTGTGAGTTTCAATACAAATACATTGCCCATACTTCAAATCAATGATACGTTACAGAAAGGTACAGTCAATAACTGTTTTAGGAATTAAAATCTTTGAAAAATGCTCAAGGAAACCTTCGTACATGGGAGGCCATGCGTCAAAGTTATAATAGATATCATATGACTTGAGAATTATCCTTGGTTGACCCAATAGACCCCAAAGAAAAATGAAAAGATTACTATCATGTTCTTTCCAATGGTGGGTCTTCTCTTGCCATATAATTATCTCCATTGTCTCCAATTGAGAATTATATTTCAACCAAACTCCAATATTATATAGGTAGTGCTCATAGATATAATCAGCAAGTGGATGTGCACAACCCTGTCTTATGATAACACGAAGTCGTATGTCATTAGACATCTTGTATGATAGTGGCAAGACACCCTTCCAAAGTTGGGTTCACCTCAGCCTATTTGGTTCACCAAAATCAACTGTTAAATAACGTATAAAATACGACACACTCATTTTAAATTCTCAATATAATTCTTCTCATACTGTTTTATGAAAAACCACAACAGCTATAGACCATTGTTCTATTTCCCTGTTATCCCCGCTCGACCCCGCTATACTCTTATTACCTGACAGGAATTGTGAAGCAAAAAGGTGAGCACAAATAGCCCAGTAAAGAATATCATGACTAAAGGTAATTAAATTATCAATAGTTTTCATCAGTAATAAATCAGAGATTTAAACATATGGTAGATGATAAAACTTTTCAACCATAGTTGCAGCGGAACGAGCAATCCATTAGAAGAGTCAAATAGACCATAATGTCTACTATCTTCTCCATGTTAAAAGTCCACCAATAATATTTTATCCCGGTAACATCAATTAATAGTTTCTGCCCACAATCATGTAAATAGTTCATGATCATAATTATGTTGATAAATTCCTCTTCGCACTCAGGACGAAGATAATTCTCATCACCTGTCTTTACCTGAAACACCAAAGATCATGGTTATACCAAATTACAGTTCCTGTTCATAATCATGCTAATCAATTCATCTTTGCATTACAAGCCAAAGATATTCAACAATTAATCATTCATCTTTGCACTACAGGCCAAAGATATTCACAAATCAACCGCTCACCTTTGCACTACAAGCCAAAGATATTCGTCAATAGTTAATCTTTGCACTACGGGCCAAAGATATTTAACAACAGGTCATCTTTGCACTACATGCCAAAGATATTCATATCTCAAAAAAATATCTAATCATTTCAAAATTTATATAAACAATAATTATAACCATGTTGATCAATTCACCTTTGCCCTTAAGCTAAAGATATTCAATTGTAAATTCAATGGTCATGAACATACCAGTCAACAATCCATCTTTGCGCTACTGGCCAAAGAGAATCTATAGTCATGATCATACCAATAATCTACCCATCTTTACACTCAAGTCAAATAGAAATTTCATCACCAGGATTATAAAAATGTTATATATGATAATAAAAACAATATGATCAAAACATCGATCTAATTTCAAAAGTACGATTTATAAATCAACAATAATTTGGTTAGAAAAAAACCAATTTTCTCGTGAATAGTACCCCGTGAATAGTATCCCGTGCATAGTACCACGTATTCGTAAGTAGTACCGTATACGTAAATAGTGCCGTATACGTAAATAGTGCCATATACATTAATAGTGTCGTATACATGAATAGTACCCCCGACACGAAAAAGTAAGAATTTCATAATACAATCTATGCCAATATTTTGGTATAATGATATTGAAAAGAATAACATCATTTACGAAAGAAAACAACATCCCTTACAAATACGACAGAAATAATACTCATTACCTTAGTAGAAGTTTGGATACTGCAATAGTATAGCAGCAGAATACTCTTCTTCTTTCTCTCTTATTCTCTCTCTAAAGCTTCTCTCTGTATAACTCTGTGAATTGGTGGTGAGAAATAATGAAGAATTGAACTTCTATTTATAGAAGAACTGAAAGTGGCCTTTGGCTTTAATGAATTTCCAAAATGACTCCTGATAATATTGAAGAGGCAACTACTATTTACGAAGAGGCAAATTACTCTTGAAAAAATGAAGAGGCAAGTAACTCTTGGAAAAACAAAGAGACAAGTAACTCTTGGAAAAATAAAGAGGCAAGTTACTATTTGAGTTACTATTTACGAAAGTGACTCTTAGATGATGACCTATGGGTCCCAACTTACAAAATGCCACATATCACCAAAACTTCCTCTAATGGTTATGTTACTCATCACACAATTAATCAACGCTTTTTAATCCTTCCAAATTCCCAACTGAAAATGGCCGAAATCCACAAACGGATGATTTTCCACACCAAAATATTGATAAAAACACATCAGCACTAATTCCTTCTTTTATATCCATAAAATAAATATTTTCTTATCATATAAATAAATAATTAATTATTCACAAATAATATTACAGAACTACAATATTGACAACCTGGTCGTTCCCAGAAAAGAGGGGGTCTTCCGATAAGAATTTTTCCTTACTGGCGCGCAATTAAATAACCTCTCCTAGACAGAACTTCCTTAGACATTGTCAATAATGCTATCTAATAATATTATTCAAATAATATGAATTATTGAGTTGATAATGTGAAATACTGTGCAGTGACAATTATTTAATCAATAATACAAAATATCAACGGTAGTGATTATTGATATAAAATATCATGCAATTATTGAATCAATAATATAAAATATTGAACAGTAATTACTGTAACAATAATTGAGTAAGTGTCTTCTTACGTAAGAATCAATAATTCAAAATACTGTGCAATACCGTATACTACTGTGCACAACACGTATTACTGTATTTTTATCACCGGGTATTTCAACAGTTAAACCGTAACAGTTTTACAGTTATTTATAAAAAGGTTATTTCTGTCGCTTTCTATATCCGACAGTAATTCCGTTGTGGGGCCCACAAATAGCTGCGTCGTCGTACGAATATTCCCCGACAACAAGAATATTTCACGACCAAACGAATATTCCCCGACAACAATGAATATTTTATAACCACTTGCTTATTTTGAAAAATTTACATATATCACCCTTAACTTTAAACTTTTATCAATTTAACCATTTACTAAATAGAAAAATTGAATACTTTTATTTCATAAAATTCGGGGTCTTACAATCTCCCCTCCTTATGAAATTTCGTCCCCGAAATTTACGTACCTGATATTTTGAAAAGTTGAGAATACCTTGCTTTCATTTCAGATTCCATCTTCCTTGTCATCATGATTTCTCCATTGCTCATTCTAGAATACAGCTTCAAAACAAAGGTTAATTGACATATCACAATTTGTCAACTTATCAAGTAAGAAATTTCAGCTTAGGTAAGTCACACACTAGCGAAATATATTACTCGTCTATCCTCTCCTAGTTCTAAACTCAGATCTCCGCCAGCGACCATATCCCTAAGCTCTGATACCAAAATGTAACTCATGTCCCAACCTTGGACAACACCTTACATTGATACCTATCAGTTTGCCACCGCAGAACTGCGTCCCCTACGGAGAGTTTGGCTTCGGTGCATCCCCCATAAACAGGAAGTCACCAGCGAGAGGCTCGGGGCTCTTTACTTATAGCTCTCATACCAAAATGTAACGCCCCCAAAATAGGTCCAATCCACCCAACCCATTATGGGTCGCAACGAAAGACACTCAACAAAAATTTCAAATACAAATCTTCAAATTCTATCTTTTAAAATGTCGTACAAAATACGACCACAATTAAACTGTGAGTTTCAATATAAATACATTGCCCATACTTCAAATCAATGATACGTTACAGAAAGGTACAGTCAATAACTGTTTTAGGAATTAAAATCTTTGGAAAATGCTCAAGGAAAACTTTCGTACATGGGAGGCCATGCGTCTAAGTTATAATAGATATTATATGACTTGAGAATTATCCTTGGTTGACACAATAGACCCAAAAAAAAGAGAGAAGATTACTATCATGTTCTTTTCAATGGTGGGTCTTCTCTTGCCATATAATTATCTCCATTGTCTCCAATTGAGAATTATATTTCAATCAAACTCCAATATTATATAGGTAGTGCTCATAGATATAATCAGCAAGTGAATGTGCACAACCCTGTCTTATGATAACGCGAAGTCGTAAGTCATTAGACATCTTGTACGATAGTGGCAAAACACCCTTCCAAAGTTAGGTTCACCTCAGCCTGTTTGGTTCACCAAAATTAACTGTTAAATGACGTATAAAATACGACACAATCATTTTAAATTCTCAATATAATTCTTCTCATACTGTTTTATGGAAAACCATAACAGCTATAGACCATTGTTCTATTTCTCTGTTATCCCCGCTCGAATCCGCTATACTCTTATTACCTGAAAGGAATTGTGAAGCAAAAGGGTGAGCACAAATAGCCCAGTAAAGAATATCATGACTAAAGATAATTAAATTATCAATAGTTTTCATCAGTAATAAATCAGAGATTTAAACATATTCTCATCTTCATATCTCTTCAAGATTCTTCTTTGAATCTTCTTGTTTATTTATTAACTCTTCTTTTAAGAATTTCTAACTTCGTTCATAAATTTCAACATTTTATTCGAGTTTTATTCCTCGTTATTCTTACCTTCTTCTTATAATATTTCTAGGACTTAACTCATCCTATACATCTACGTATGTGAAAAGAATCACCTTTTCGTTATACGTAACTTAACTTCTTATATCCTAAGGTCATAGCCTAAGGTACTCTTACCTAAGGTGTATAACCTATCAGCTCTGGTACCAATTGTAACGACCCCAAAATTCATACAATACAACTCTCGACATCGGTCGTTAACAATACATCCTTATTCAGACTTTACATCATTAATCAATGATACAATCACTAAAAATACGGAATAGTTAAAACTTTTATATTATTCCTTCTTTATTATCCCTGAATCTCAACCTTTATCATTACATAACTTTGATTCAACTTTATTTCATGAATCGCTTCGTTAGAGTTATTATAAACTAGAACTTACAACCACGTTCAATAACCCTTAAACATCGGGTAAAATTTAAACTTTATAACTCAACATCTGTTAACCATCATACATTATCTGAAACCTTACTCAGGGTTCAAAATAATAACAATTCAGCCAAAGTATATAAATCTTCATGCATTACATCTGATTCATTTCTTTCAAGTAGCACATAGCGCTATCTTGAATCCTTAACCTGCAAAAGTGATTATTTGCAAGAATGAGCTCGACAGCTCAGCAAGATCTAACAGCTTTCATGCATCACATAGCACATAAATACATGCTCAACATACATCTCATAATAATTAAAGTAACATGGCATACATGCTTTACTTCACATAACAAATATAAAGATTGAGTTCCTTACTCAATCAACATACTTTAATCAATCACTGTAGTCATAAATTGACTTTAACATTTCATGCTTACAACATATATACAACATATCATGCTCTTTGCAAAATAATTTAAAACAGTTCATCATCAAGTTCACGTAGAAAATAGGAACTGAAAGACTTGCCTTGATCGTTGTTTACCAATAATAGTTTAACAGCTTACAGATATCTGCACTTCATGTGCCCTACACAATTATATAATCATGCACATCAATTATCAGTCACATAGCAATGCATATTAGTTATAACGTAAACTTTACTCTACATCTCATAACCCTTCCTATTATCAATACACAATGTTCAATTTGATTGTGTTAACTATCGACTTATATTTCACTATAATTCTTTTTCGTAATGTTCGATATTCATTCAAGTGTTTAAGTCCTGCTAGGACTACCTATTGGTTTTATATTAACCACATTTCATATATTATAATATTCGTTTCATTAGAATCGAAACACTATTTAAGTGTATTACCACATTACACGGCGTTTCGACGTTTATACGTCACACGCCTAACTCGCCTCTTTTGCATGTGCTTTGCATGCTCCTATATTGGGTTACATTACTCTATAATGTTTCATTCTTATTAAAAACATAATATTAAACAAGTTCGTACACACTCGTTACGGCATTGAGACGCTTGCACGTTCGTACGCCAAACTTGACTATTCAAACGCCCAAACGACACGCATTTGTGCACGCTTAGCACGCCCAACCAAATTGTCTAATACTCATGGGTTAATGTTAAGGATCATTATAATACCTAATAATAATGTTATGGAAGTTAGAACATCATTTTACATGGTCGGGAGCATTACATGTGCATACGTGCATGTCCGACGCCCCCCGATTGCCTCCAAAAATACACCAGTCCCAAAAATAACCATTTTGACCCTAGCTAACGACCTCAAATTGAATAACTTAAAGAACAAAAGTTGTAGGTATACTCGTGCTCGTTCCGGATCATCTTGAATCACCCCAATACGAGTCAGTATGAAAAGGTTATGGCCGTTTTACCACAGTAGGTCAAAATAGTCCCGGACTGACTTTTCCTCCCGGCGCAGCTGCGCCCCAAATAGCCTTGGGGGCAGTGCAGCTGCGCCCCTGGCAGCGTTCTACGAGAATTTTTTTTCCAGTTTGTGGTTCTAGCGAATTTTCTAACCATTTCCTCCTTCCAATCATCATAAATCAAGCTATACACATCCGATTGAGTCCGTTTTTGACTCTATGGATTCGTGAAACACTGAACTAATCATCTATATGATAATTATAAAACTTCAAAAATATTAACAATTCCTTTTAAAGGCTACAATTCAGTGTTCATGCTAATTTTTCATGTTTTACACATATTTAGCGAATTCAATCACTACGAATTCGTTTTACATTCGTTTTGACTCGTTCAACTTGGGTTGTTTTCATTTTTTCGAGTACTATCATAATACATCATCAATTTCAGATTTCCATCAAGAATTGATCATCAATTTTAGTCTCTAAGTAGGCAAAAATATATATTTTTTAACTAAAACTCTCAACTTCATCTTTCAACACATTCTTACGAACTTGATCACTATCCAACAACTTTTAGATGATATAGAACGGATTAAACATAACCATTAACATATATAACTAATATCTTAACAAATTAAGCATAGAAATCCAATTTCTCAACGAAAACTCAAGAGAATGAAAAAATAGATTAATACCTTTTGATTCTTCTAAATATTATCTAGATGAATTGAAAAACCTTGTTTCTTTTGATTTTTCTAGCATATCTTCTTCTCCAATTTCACATAGAACTTCTATTCCCTCTCATTCTCTCCTCTGTTTCTCCCTTTCTCTTTTCTTCTTTCAGTTTAGGCTTAGAAACAAAACTCGTAACTCATATAACTGATAATATAATACATATATTACTAATACTTATTATATTACTTAATATACAATTAAATTAGGGGTTATAGAAATCCAAAAGCCACAAAGCCATGTTTGGCTAGCCCCTTCAAACATCCTTTTAATTTATTTTAATAATTCTCCTTATCATATGGTATATCTTCTTTTCTCTAAATGTCAAACTTTAACTATGTTGCTAAATTATTTAGCTAACTACATTGAATAATTATACAATTATAATATGTATAACTATTACTCCATACATTACGAAATTATATACATAACCCTCAACTTAAAATAACCCTTTTCATTAAAATAATTAATATTTATTACCTTTATTTTAATTAACTCACATGAATTATATAATTATAATATATAGTTATTTAATTCCTTTTCTCGCATAAATTATCTCAATACAATTTATTTAATCCATACATCTAATCACTACTTAAATATTAATCAATTTATTTAATACTATCATACTTAAATAAATTATTCCATAATAATTTTCATTGAATATTTATTTTACTCCATAAATATTTTAACTAAAATATTTATTTTATTTGATAAATAGTTTAATTATTTACGAGATTCACAATCGTATTACACTAACATATTACGTTTATAGGTAACATACATTCCTCTCTCATTTTATTAAAACAAATATATTCACATTACTTCATTATTTCATTAAGTAAATTACTCACATCATTTATGAAATTTAATTCATAACAATTATAGTGCCAACAAGGCATAATAATCAAATTATATTATTCCATAATATAATATCAACTTAATTAACTTAATTCCCTTTTCAAACAATTTCGTTTCCCTTCTTTAATAGTTAAAATAAATTAACTACTAAACCTCATTCCTCCAACCTATGAATATATATATATATATATATATATATTCTATATTCACACCACATCATATACTTCACCACATCATATACTCATATCCAAACTCAAAACATCTCGTAATAAGAATTTTATTTATTAAATTCTTATAGTAATAAATTTTCGAAAATTCGGGTTGTCACAAATTTCATGAGTTTGGTTAATTTTAATTGAGAAATTGATGAAATTGGTATATGTTAATATGCTTATTAGGTAATTACTTGATGCTATCTTCAACTTGTATATAATGCATGTATATAAATTCGAAATGATGGAGAAAAATAGTTACAGTAGATTATTTTGAGAAAATATGAGTTTTCATGAAAATGGCCAAAATGGATTTGCAAAACTTGTGATTATCATTGTTTAAATGATTTTGTGTTTTGGAAGCATGCTTTATATATGTGTAATAGCGTATATATGTTTTTACAGAGTCTATAGTACTGTATTTTTGGCGTTGTTGGCTTGTTTGGGTTGTTTGGTTAAACAGAGAGCCGTGGCTGTCTGCGTCTGGCCGAGCTGCTGCGCAGCTGCGCCGGCAGCAAGGCCAGGAGCAGCGCAGCTGCGCCACTGGCCGATCCTAGATTCCTTCCCTGCGCAGCTGTGTCGGTTTTAAGGCAGCTGGCTGCGCAGTTGCGCCGGGCACAGTGCTTGGGCAGTGAGGTTTGCTTACTTGTGCAGTTTTATTTGATAGCTTATGATAATTGGTTATGATAATGAGGATGAATTCAGTGGCTATAACATGTTGCTAGTATGAGTTGGACAATTTCATAATTAGAGAAAAGAATTTTGAAAACTTTAATTAAATTATGATTGTTTGATAATAAAATGAGTTACTTAATTTGATTAATTATAATTAAGAGTAAGTGTTTAATTTAAAGTATAATTTTGTTAAATTATAATGAGTAGTAGTTGATTTATTTTAATCAATTAGATGTTAATTTAAATTTAAATTTATGTAATTATAATTTAATAAATGCATGATTATTATAAATTATAATTGATAAATACATGATTAATTATAAATTGTGTAATTATAATGCATAATATAGTTTAATTAACTATTAATTATAAAATTTTGATAATTTAAGAGGTAATTATAATTGAGTAATTATAATTAGATTAAGTGTTTAAATTATAATTGTTTAATTATAATTTAGCTAAAATACATAATTAATTTAATTATGTGAGTATGTGTGTGATGTAATTAATTATGTGATAGTTGATTATTTATTTAATTAGAGTGAGTTAACCTTGAGGGTTAACCACTAATGTGAATTAGTTATGTGTTAACTAATTTAGGTTTTTGTGACTTAATATATATGTGTAGGAAGTATTAAAGTACGTGTATTGTGTTAAGTAGCTTGCGCTTAAGGCAAGTCTTCTAAACCCTAAATTCGCTATTTCTACGCAAGTTCTTTGATGTTCATATATTCATTGTTGAGAATGTCCTTTTCATTTCTGTACTGGACAATTATTTACTTAACCGAATAGATCTTGACTTATTGTTCAAGTAAGATCCAGTTTATTATTTTAAATGCTTTAAGTTTACTTCTAAAGCATATGTTCATAATTATTTTATTTATGAATTATTGAAAGTCGATTCAACTAATCCTTAGTTGATGAACGTGAATTCTAAATTACCATTGTAAGCTTATCCAAACCAAACTTTCTTTGGTGCGGACTTGAAATCAAATTACTGAGTTAAACAACCCTAATTATTAGGGGAGGTTAGTACGCATAGCGTTAAGATGTTTGTGCACAATACATGGTACAAAGGGTTGATCCCCCTAAGTACGAGTTGAGGTCCATAGTCTTATTGACTGTTAAAGGTTTAAATAGAAATATTTATAACCTAGGACAAGAAGAGTTCAAAGGTCTTATGACCCTCAGATAAATTATATATTCGAATTTTGATATTGATAGAGAATTATTATTTAATTATTTATTGTTGAAGTAAGATAAGTTATTCAGATCTTTGTAAAGATATTCTTTCATATATTTATTATTGTTAAACTCCAGTGAGCTGTTGTTTGCTCACTCTTGCATTAAATAACAATTGCAGTTAAAGTTGATAACATTGATGCCCCGTCTACGAGTAAAGGCAAGGGAAAGATAAACAAGTGAAGATTTGTTTAATTATTTTGAAATGATTGTAATAATTTTATGTTATGTTTTTATTCCGCACTTTATTGTTTATGTCAAGGTTAGAGTAACCCTGGGATTGAATTTTGAGAAGGTTGTAACCCCTGTTTTAAGGGAGATTTTATTATTTTGAATTAAGGTTGTAATTTATTTTTGAGATATATTGGGTAAAGGTATGTTATAGATAGAAAGTGAACACCAAATCATGTGGAAATGAAGTACCCGGATTTGGGGTTGTCACAATTGTTGTGATATTTATATGTGCTAAAATATGTTAGAAGCATAAAGTTATGATTCTATAAAGTTGTATATGAATTATGTGAGTTGAAATTTAAGTTTGATCAGAGAAAATATGCCAAATTGGCTTTTTCCAGCACTTTTCGCGAGGCTGTTTGTGTCCTAATGTGACATGGAGCCGTAGCGCTGTTCTGTGAGTAAACAGGGCGCTACAGTGCCACAACAGCATCTGGTGACGTGGCACGGCGCGGCAGCGCCAGTTCAGAGTGTTAACTGGAGCGCTGTAGCGCCAGGTCCGGTTCTGCAGAGCGTGATGTCGTGGCATGGCACGGCAACGCCGGTTCTATGCCATTTCACTCGCACTGCAGCGCCAAGGCAGCGCCGCAGCGCTAATGGTAGTTCTTTATGTGGCGCTGTAGCGTCACCTATGCAGTTTAGCCAGAAAATTTTATTTAAATGTACAATTCTTTGAGAATATTAATGTAAGAATTATAAAAGCATGTTAATAAAATTATATGCTAATTGGACAATATGTAATCATATTTTAATATGAGATGTATGATTTTAAATTATAATTTGATTGATTATTAATAAGTTTAATGTGAATGTATGGTTTGATCATGTTATAAACTAACTAATGATTAAACCTAATAACTAAGAATTGTGAGTTAACTAATGATGTGATTTAACTATATGGTAACTAATTCGTGTTGCTATTTGTTAATAACGTGTACGTAGGATAAATTGTGGAATGAGTTATTATTTGCTAGCTCACACATGAGACAAGTCTTCTTACCCTAACTCGATTATGTTTACTCAAGTTTCCTAATTCTTAATTTATGATTATGCAAGTTTTCTAACTATACTCTTTAAATTAAGCAAGTTGTTCTATTCCTGACTTGTTATTAGTTAAGCAAGTTCTTTAATTTCATATTGGACAAATGTCTTATGTAGTTTCCTTATTGATAATAATGTAACCTTAACTTAATTGTTCAAGCAAGATTTTGTTGTATCTTTCAAATGTTTTAAGTTTACTTCTAAAGCATGACTGCTAAATATGATGTCTATTGTTGTGACTCATAGTTGTTTCATAATTCTTTTGTTATCGAACTCTTAAGTTATTGTAAGTTTGATTCAACTACTCCTTAGTTGATGATAGTTGAACTCTAAATTACCCTTTCAGCTTATCGAAACCAAACTTTCTTTGGTGCGGACTCGTTAATTAAAGTTGAGATGAACAACCCTATTAATAGGGGATTACTATGCGAAAGCATTAAGATGTTTGTGCACAATACATGGTACGAAGGGCTGATCCTCCTAAGTACGAGTTAGAGTCCATATAGTCTAACGACTGTTAAAGGTCTATGTAGAAATACTTACAACCTGTGACATAGTTCAAGGTCTTATGACCCTCAGATGAATTCTAAATCTTATTTTCAATTCTTCATTATTGATGATAGAGAATGTTATTCAATTCGATTGAACTTATTCAGTAACAGTGTTACGTTAACTTTATTGATTATTATTCAAGTGAGCTTTTATTTGCTCACTCTTGCATATATAACCATTGCAGCCAAAGTTCAGAAAGTTGACGAGCCGTCAACTAGTAAGGGCAAGGACAAGATGAACAAGTGAAGACTTGTTTAATTTGATTATATGATTTTTGTATAAGACTTTAATTGTTATATGATGTTTTAATTTTGCACTTTATGATGATGTTTTAAGGTTAGAAATCTGAGAACGTTTTGACAAGGTTGTAATCCTTTTGAAAGGAAGATTTTTATTTATTAAGGTTGTAATTTATTTTGCATTCCTTATTTATGGGCAGTTAGTTATGTTTTATTTAGATAGTGAACACCAAATCCTTTGGAAATGAAGTACCCGAATTTGGGGGTGTCACAAGTTGGTATCAAAGCTTTAGGTTATGAACCTTAGGTGGGGAAACCTTAGGTAGTAGCCTTTTAGGAGATCGAAAAGATAGTGGTGATAGTTAAGATAATAAACTACCTTATGTTCTATGTGCTTATGATTATGTACTCGAGAGTATCGATTGGTATCACGTAATAATTAAACCTTAAAATTTTGTTGTCAGGATGACAATTGTTGGAGAGTCCAGTCAGGCTAGGGAAGAGTTACCTCAGATGCCTAGGGATGAGGAGCCCCGAGACATCCATACTGTCTAGGAGCAGTTGGTTCAGAGAGAGCCATTTCTCTGATCACAGTAGTGGGCCAGAAGCTTGAGCCAGTATTTGACCGAGATGATGAGGATAAGTCAGAGGAAGAGGAGGAGGGTCCTGAAGAGGAATTTCCACCTAACTCTATCAGCACTATGATGTACGAGGAGGTTTATGGCCGCAACATCGAGCTGCAAGGTAGAGTCGAGGAGCTAGAGGAACTGGTGGAGGTGCGTCAAACCACCATACAGTAGAAGGATGAGACGATTCAAGACTTGGATGAGTGTCTTGGAAAAGTGGAGTGGGATCTAGTTCACGCAGGGGGTGTGATGAGTTGGTTTTATACCCACGAATCGGTAAACTTTTTAGCGTGATTCTTGGTGTTTTCAAATAGTTTTCCTATCATTTTACTTGGTTTTGTAACATTGTTTGTAGGAAATGGAATGGATGGAAAAAAGAGCATAAAAGTGAAGTTTCCAGCATACGTGACATGATAACTCGTTGGGGCTGGTTCTGGAAGAAGAAAATATCCGCTTGGGCGGACCTGAGCATTGTCGAACATAAGGTTTCTCTGCCGGGGCGGGTTTGGCTACGCTTAACCTCTGTCGGGGCGGGTAGGTGCTATTCAGCTAGAATAATCCTAATGCAAGTAAGATTTGGTCTAATTTGTTAGCTACGATTTGGGCTGCTAATTTAAAGATACAAAAGGGATAGAAAGGGTTTCATAATGGATACACTTAGCCATACACAAACCCTAGTTTGGAGATTGACTTCGGACGAGAATTGAAGCATTGTTAGAGCACGAAGAACGCAAGAAGCGTGGAGACGAGCGGTGATATAACTTTAGAGTTTATTTTCTCTCTTCTTTAACATCTTGTATTCAGAATGTTTTCTATTGTGTGGATGATGGATTTTAATTCATTGATGATGAACTAACTTTCTATTAAAGCCTATAACAGATCTTATTATGTAACGGAGGATTGAATTTACATTCAGTTAGCTTATGAATATTATTTCTAGGTTATTTGCTATGGTTTGTGCGTAATTTATATAATTGCCTGATCACCAATTATCCGTTATCCAATATGAATTTGAGAGATGGCATATGGGATTGGAACTAGCCATAGTGACATATGTTTGTGATTTCTACTGTAGTTAGGATTCATAAATCATATATCTGATAGAGATATCTATGCATCATATGTAATCTGATAAGAACTTGCTATTAAACCTTTCTTAATTATAATTCACATAGAGATATAGTGAGTTAGTTAATCTAGGTGTTTTGCTTAATTCTATTATCTGTGGATTTGTGTGAGTAGGGATTTAATGCATCGAGAGATGGTTATATCTACGTTTGTGCTCTTGGTTAATAATCTGGATTAATTGATATAAACTGAAGGAAAGTATATTATCTGAAGTGAAATAATAAGTGAAGTTGTAGGCTTAATTCTCCAAAACTTGTAAAATTCCCGAGTTAGTGTTAATTTGGTTTAAGTAGTAGTTATTTATAATAAAAATCATCTTTTAATCATTAGTTTAATAAAGCTGAAATAGTATAAAATTGGTACTTGTTTGAATAAATTAGGATTATTGTCTTTGTGGGTACGATACTTGATCTTATCATTATATTACTTGTTGACTACGTACACTTGCGTGTAACGCGTATAGAAAATACGCAACAAGTTTTTGGCGCCGTTCTCGGGGATAGTAATTGCGTTTATGACTTATAATATTAGTTTAATTAGATCAGTTTTAGTTAAACATATATATATATATATATATATATTCTTATTTTTATTTCATTGGTTATTTTAGGTAATCTCGAGTAGTGCATGCAAACTCGATCAAAGAAGCTAGATTTGTTGCCTTTTGAGGACGGCATCGACAAACAATTTCAGAAGTTAACTAAGTGGATTGCAAAGACTCGAGAAGAACTTGAAACACCCAAAGACAACTATGGCTGTTGAACCGGAAGAGAAAGCACTGCGGGATTATGCTACACCGCGGATTTTAGAAATTTAGTCCAGTATCACCAGGCCGACAATTAATGCTAACAACTTTGAGATCAAGCCTGGAACGATACCGATTGTGCAAAATAGTTGCCAATTTAGGGGTCTTCCGAATGATGACCCAAATGAGCACATTGTCAATTTAATAGAAATCTGCGATACCTTCAAGTGCAACAGAGTTTCAGATGATGCTATCAGATTAAGATTATTTCTGTTTACACTAAGAGATAAGGCAAAGGGTTAGCTTCAATCTTTACCACCGGGGTCAATCACCACATGGAACGATTTGGCGCATAAATTTTTGGCTAAGTTCTTTCCGCCTTCAAAGACACATAAAATGAGAATGGAGATTTATTCATTTGCACAGCTACAAGGAGAGCCATTATATGAAGAATGGGAGAGGTACAAAGAGCTGTTGAGAAAATGCCCTCATCATGGACTACCGCATTGGATGCAGATAAATACATTCTACAACGGGTTAGGGAGTCATATATAGACCAGCATCGATGCAGTCTCAAGTGGAGCTTTTCTGGAAAAGAAATTTGAGGAGGCATGGGACTTGATAGAAACAATGGCTACAAACAACTATCAATGGCCGACTGAGAGAATGAATCAACCCAAAGTGGTAGGAATTTTGGAGGTGGAAACTATAACAGCTATATCTGCACAACTAGCAGCGTTATTGAAGAAGATGGATGCCATGTCTATGGGAAACGTGCAGCAGGTAGCATTTATATGTGAACTTTATGCAGGTGAGCATCCTACAGAACAGTGTGAGATCAACCCAGCTTCAGTTCAGTTTGTGGGTAGCTATAATAGGCCACCCAACATATATAAGAATGCATACAATTAGGGGGCTAGGAACCATCCGAACTTTTCTTGGAGCAATAACCAGAATCAGAATAAACAGCAGGCTCGACGACCATCATACCCCCTAGTTTTCAGAATCAAAATCAACAGGCAGTTCCTCAGCAAGAGAAAAAGACCGATTTGGAGGAGATACTGGCAAAATACATAACAGGAAATAAAGCGGCGATGAAAACTCAGGCGACTACGATAAAGAATCTAGAAACTCAGATTGGACAGATTGCGAGTGCATTAAATAATAGACCCCAAGGAACCTTTCCAAGTGACACATAAAAGAATTCGAGGGGAGGACATGAGCAATGTCAAGCTGTCACACTTCGGAGTGGGAAACAGTTAGCCGAGCAGAATTCAGGGAAGCCGACTATGGATAAGCAGGGTGAGAAAAGTGTGGAAGAAACAGTGGAAGGGAAAGCAAGAGAAAAATCTGTAGAAAAAGAACAAGTGGTTGCACCGATAGTCTACCCTCCACCACCATTTCAACAACAGATCTGAAAATAGAAATTAGAGCAACAATTCACTAAGTTTCTAGAAGTGTTCAAGAAGTTACACATCAACATCCCTTTTGCGGAGGCATTAGAACAGATGCCTAGTTATGTCAAGTTCGTGAAGGATTTATTGTCAAAGAAAAAGAAATTAGAGGACTTCGAGACTGTGGCACTAACGGAGGAATGTAGTGCGATATTGCAAAAGAAGTTTCCACCAAAGTTGAAAGATTAGGGTAGTTTCACCATCCCATGGAAGATAGGGAGTTTGGCCTTCAACAAATGTCTATGCGATTTAGGTGCCAGTATAAACCTCATGCCGCTGTCAGTTTATACTCAGTTAGGTTTACCAGCACCTAAACCGACTAACATCTTCCTACAGCTGGCAGACAGATCAGTAACATATCCATGGGGAATTATTGAGGATGTCTTGGTAAAAGTAGATAAGTTCATCTTCCTAGCAGACTTCATCATACTAGATTATGAAGGGGATAAGGATATTACAACAATCCTTGAGCGACCATTTTTGGCAACTGATAAGACTCTCATTGATGTTCAGAAAGGAGAGTTGACTATGAGGGTTCAAGATTGAGAGATAACCTTCAACGTGTTTAAGGCCATGAACTTCCCTAAAGAGGATGAGGAGTGTTTCCGGATGGATATTATTGACACAGTGGTGGGTGATGAGCAACATCGGATACTTAGTACCGACCCGTTAGAATCAACGTTGATGGGAAACTATGATGAAGATGATTCATAGATAAAGGAGTATCTGCAACTGGTAGAAGCCCATCCGAGAATAAACAAGTTCGAGTAACCATTTGAACCTTTGGAAACAACAGGAACTCCATTAGCAATGATGAAGCCATCTCTAGAGGAACCACCGACACTAGAACTTCAACCCCTACCCAATCACCTCAGGAATGCGTATTTGGGTAATTCATCTACTTTACCCATTATTATTGCATCTGCACTTAAAGAACTGCAGGAAAGTAAGCTGTTAAGAGTTCTAAGGGAATACAAGTCTACTATTGGATGGACTATTGCCGATATCAAAGGAATCATCCCGTTATTCTGTATGCATAAGATTTTAATGGAGGAGGATAGCAAGCCAACAGTAGAACAACAGAGGAGGCTCAATCCAATCATGAAAGAGGTAGTGAAGAAGGAAATTTTGAAATGGCTAGATGATAGAATTATCTACCCAATTTCAGACAGTGAATGGGTGAGCATGGTCCAATATGTCCCGAAGAAAGGTGGGATGACGATAGTGAAGAATGAAAATAACGAACTGATACCGACAAGGACAATGACCCGCTGGAGGGTCGGCATGGACTACAGAAAGCTGAATAAGGCAACTAGAAAGGATCATTTCCCCTTCCGTTTCATTGATTAGATGTTGGACAGACTAGCTGGACATGAGTACTATTGCTTGCTAGATGGGTATTCAGGCTACAATTAGATCGTCATCGCACCAGGGGATCAAGAGAAAACAACATTCACATGCACGTATGGCACCTTTGCCTTTAGAAGAATGTCATTCGAACTGTGTAATGCACCGGCGACCTTTCAGCGATTGCATGATGGCAATCTTCTCAGATATGGTGGAACGAATTGTCGAGGTATTTATGGATGACTTTTCAGTATTCGGGGAATCTTTTGACAGGTTCCTTGAAAATGTAGTCCTGATGCTGAAAAGATGTGTTGAGACGAATCTGGTGCTTAATTGGAAAAAATGTCATTTCATAGTCTAAGAAGGGATAATACTTGGACACAAAGTTTCTGGAATAGGGTTGGAAGTTGATAGAGCTAAATTGGAAACAATTGAAAATCTGCCACCGCCGATATCAGTAAGGGTATTCGGAGATTCCTTGGTCATACTGGACTCTACCGCCGATTTATCAAAGACTTCTCAAAAATCACAAAGCCACTATGCAGTCTCTTGGAAAAGGATGTACCGTTCAAATTTGATGAAGACTGTCTAGCGGCGTTTGAGCAATTTAAGAAGAAGCTAACCACTGCCCTAGTGATCATCGCACCGAATTTGACAATGCCGTTCGAGCTAATGTCTGATGCCAGTGACTATGTAAGAACCCAAATTTTTAAAAATTATTAAAATAAGAATTTAGTAAAGAAAATTCTTAAGATATGTGTTGGGTTCAAATAAGAATATATGTGCGTTATGAAGTATGTAGTATTGTGTTACATAAGGAATTATGAACTATGCAATATGTGATTTTTGTGTTTAATAAATGTATTGTTATATATTTGTTATTTATTGAAGAGGCAATCTATTTGAACTAAAGAGATGGGTAAAATTTATCTATCAATATTAAATAATTTATAAAATTATTTTTTCATAGTAAGTTGGTGACATTAAATATCCTTAATGAATAATCACCATTTTCTTGAGTATGTATACTAGTGATTAATATGTTGTAATATGGGTAATAATTGTTGCTCAAACTGTCCATGGATGGAGTGAGATAGCGAAGCATGAAAAATAATTATGGGAATTAACTAATAGGAATAAATATTGGTTAATTTAAATGAAGCTGAAAGTTATATTATTGAATAATATAATTTGAATATTAAAACCTTAATAAACTATGGTGATATAGTAAAGGGTTTAATTCACTTAAGTAAATGGTGAATTAATATATGTGTTAAGTATGTAATTATAATTAGTACTATTTTATATATTACTTAGCATGGTAATACGTAAGAAAGTCTAATGTTCGTAAGATGTTAATAATATATATACGTTGTTGAAGAGAGAAGAAAATCAATATACCTTTAGATAAATATTGGTTAGAGAATTAATTAATAATTGACATATGGCTAAGATGTGAAGATTGAAAAAATTGTTTGGGGACAATTTATATAAAGGAAAGAGAAACAATTATTGAATAAAGGATATTAAAATAAATTCTAGCATTGAATTATTTTGATAAAAGGAGAATATTATTATATTGCTTTGTATGAGGTAATATGTATGATTAAGTAATATGGTAAATATATTAAAATATATTTTTTATATGTAAATAAATTGATGAAATAATTTATCATAATAGGAAATAAACTTATTTTCTATTATATATATATATATATATATATATATAATATGTGTACATGTGCCGTACAGGTAATTATTTTAATGAGACATAGATATTATATTAAAGATAATATCTTGAGAAAATGAGTAAATCATTCTATTTGGAGAAAATATAATAAAAATAATCTATGTATATTTCCTTGGCAAAATACGTAGTTTATATAGTAATGACTATATCTTATGTATTTTCCAAGAAGGTTAATTTTATAAAGAGAGATAAGTTATTTCTATTTCACTAAATAACTTAAGTTACTATATTACCCTTAGATTTTTATAAATAATAATAAGATATTCGAATATTTCCGTTCCCAACATATGTATTTATGTGAACCTTGAAATATAATAGTTCGATGTAAATTGAATATAAGATGATTAAGTGATATGGTGAAAGTGATAATGAGCTTAATTTAAGCTTGTGAGATATGCCTAGTGTGGCAAAGTGGTGGAATATGCAATTAATTAAATAAATTATTGAAGGAATGACTAAATGAATTAGTGTTAGTATATGAATTAATTGTTACGTGCAAGTATATATGTTATGAGAACATGTAAATAAGAAATGTAATGATATTACATCATGGGCATATTATAAGATGTGATATTGAGAATAATATTATTTTGTGAGATTATATTATTGTAAGCTTAAGGTCTATTAATTAATAAGCTTACATAATTGTGCCTTGTGTAGCATAAGTAATAGAGTTAAATCAAATGGAGGTTTAACTACAAGTTTTAAAAAGAAAATCAATTATAATTTAATAAATAATTGATATTAATTATCATTATAATATTTGGGTATATTTGAGATATTGAATTTTATGAAAAATGATGGGTTGAGAATACCCAACTAAATTATACTTAACACAATTAAAATATTATTTGGATTAACCCAATGTACATGATTATATGTGTTGGTGTATATTCAAGATATGAGTATACTTGTTTATATATGGATGTGCATATATGTACATATATATGTGTATATGTACCCCCTTAACTTATTATATGGTAATAACATTAAGTTATTAGACATAAGCTTGCAAGTCCAAAATAAAATAAAACCTAGTATGCTTGCACCCATTTTGCTAAATGCTGAGTTTTAAAAAGGGGTTGTCCCAATTAGAGAGTCCCATTTCTCTCATGCACGTGAATAGCCTTTTGCTAGCTAAGAAGTTGATAATGGCTAGAATGATGGTGATGATGAAGGAGGGAGTGGCTCAAACAGTGAATTGTAACCACTCCTACTAACTCCTCCTTGCTCAATGACTTCTCCCTCTTTCCATTGGATTCAGACATTGGGCAAAGCTATGATTTGGGTAATAAATTCCCTATAATTGGAGACTCCTCCTTCTCAATTCAACTTGTTGAAATTATCTAATAAGTGCTATATAGAGTGAGTGTAGTGGGATTTCAGTGTACTTAGAAGTGGAGGAGCAATAGTTAGCCATTCAAGCATTCAAGAGGTAACATTACTTCATCATGTTTTTAAGTTTCAATTTTGGTAAAATCTTAGAAATTTCTTAAATTCTTGGAAATTGGTTTGGTAATGAATACCATTATGTTATAAGAGTTATGTGTAGCAGAACCAATTTTGAAACTGAACCGAGGTGGTGCGGCTGAGCCACTTCCCCTTATAAAACCAGCGCGCCCGCGCTGGTAGGCAGTCTTGAAATTCAACTTCTGCTATAATCTGACATCATAGGCATGCTAGTTTGACTTCAATAAGTATGAAAATGAATCTAACATGTGACCAAAGGTTATCTTGCATGTAACTAGTGGTGTTAACTTGGTATTAATGACTTTCTAAAAGAAAACTTAAAGTTTTGAAAATAAAACTTGACGAACCTTGTGTCCTTTAAAGTTTCGAACATGTGTATGTGACCCAGTTATGTGCGCGATTGGGTTAGGAATATGGTTTCAATATATATTGCATATAGAAGGTTGTTAAGCATGGTATAAACTATTCGAGCATGTTTTGAAGTAAGTTTTCCAAAGAAGGATTATACTAACTATATGTAAATGATTTTGATACACATGACCATGCGTATTAAGGATCATTGAGCATCCTTATGTGGGCTAATGGTTAACATAGCTAGTCCATTGTTGAATGAACCTATTTATCCTTGATTAAGGAGTTTTAAAAAGGAAGTTCTAAACCCGATTTGAGTTTATCTCAAAATCTATTTTTGATATCAGAGTTAGTGTCCAATGTGGTCCATAGGCTATGGAACATATTAATCCGAGTCGAGCTAAGGGATTCAAAAGAAAACTAAAAGTTTTAGAAGTTAATCAAACAAGTATGGGGAACCAATCTGTTGTAAACACTGTGTTTAGGTGTTTACATTGGGTTCAAAGATATTAAGGTACTAAAAAGAAGAATGGACCTTTGAAAATTCTATTCTAGTTTTGGCAGGGAGTTGCGCGGCCGCGCCACTCCCACGCCTATATGCAGCGCGGCCGCGCTGTTCTTTTGACTGGCCAAGAGCAGTTTGTTAAACTGCTTAGACTTAAGTCATGTTTATATATTTTCCTTAAAGACCACATGGAATGAAACAAGATTGTTTCAATAGAATAAACATGAGAGTATAATGTGGTAACATCATGGTTATCCTAAGATGAAGTAAAATGAAACCAATGTAGAAAATGATATACAATTTGTTATTATATTAAGAGCGTATGAAATGTATGACTGATGGGTATGTATCCGTGATTATATAACTGTGTAGGAATACACGAAGTGCAGATAGCTATAAGTAGTTAAGTTGTACTTGATAAACTACGAGCCAGGCAAGTCTTTCAGTTCATATTTGATATATGAGTTCGATAACTATTAGTTGAATTGTATTATGCTATGAGAATGTTGATTTATATATGAAATGCATATGAGATATGTATGAAATTTGAAAGTTGATCGTTGATGATATGCTTATGAAGTTAGTCTCTATACTTGTTATGTGAGAAGCAGCATGCGTAGTAAATATTAAATGATTATGAATGCATAAACTGAGCATGATATTATATGTTATGTGATGCATGAAAACTGTTAGAATTGCTGAGCTGTCGAGCTCACTCTTGCAAATAACCATTTTTGCAGGTTAACGACTCACGGTAAAGTTACGTGATACTTGATTGATAGAGTTCAACAGTATCCCAAGAAGATTATTATTTAGTTGAAGTTATTGCTTTGAACCATATTTAAGGTTCTAAGAGATGCACATGATAGTAGTTACGATGTTTAATACATGTTGAGTTGTAAAGTCGTACTATCGATATATAGAGGATATCGAATCGAGATGTAAAATCTTATACGGTAATTCGAATAAAGTGAATCATAACATAATTTGATTCAAGGTTATGTAATTGATAAATATTGTGATTTAGAAATAATAACGAAAGAAGATTGAAAAAGTTTAAATTATTCTGTATTTTTATAACATCGAATATGATGTAAAGAAAGGAATGGTAAATGACCAAGATTGAAACTTATTAAAGCTTGGGGTCATTATACAGATCTTGAAAATGGAAGAAATTTTTATTCTAATTAGTAATAAAGAAAAGTTATTGTGACAAACAAGATTTTTGTAATTTATTTTGAATATTTATTGAATTAAATAAATATTTTTTTTTTGATGATTTAATTATTGAGTTAAATAATTAATTGATGAATTTGTGATAGATTAATTTAATTATATGTGTCACATTAGTTAAATTAATGTGGTGAATTTTTATATTCAAAGTATGTATTTAATTGAGCTTATTTGATTAATATATTAATTAATAAGCATAATGTTATTCTAATTAATTTAATAATTAATTAGAGATTTATGATTAGACATAATTAATAAATAAGAATTTTAATTATGTGACTATGTGATTTAATGTAGATTTATGCTATTTTATTTAATTGATTTAAATAGCATTATTTGATTTAATTGGGTGTGACATTAATTAACTATATTATAATAAATTAATTAAAATAAATGAGAAGGGATTCCTTAAGCTAGCCAAACAAGGCCTTAAGGGGAGTTGGTCAGTTAACCCACTAAGGGACCAACTGACAACCACTCACCCATTATATATTATACGTATTATACTTATATACATATATACTATATCAATTCATATATTCATATCAGAGGAAATAAAAACTTAGAGAGTCAGAGAGAATTTTGAGAGAAAAGATTGAGGGAGAAGAATTTGAGAAATTTATATCATCATCCGTGAATCATCTTCACCAACTAGCAAGGGTAAATTCAGTTATATTAAGTTTTAAGCTTTCTATTTTTACGTACTTTGAAGTTCTCTGTAATCGTCAATTTTGAATCATTGTTGGTTATATGGTTTTATATGGGTTAAATTATGTTTATAACATGTTTTATACCATGTATACATAAATCACAGTGATCAATTTTATGTAATTACGTCTTAATTAAGTTTTCAAAACTTCCATTAACGTACTTTGAAGTTTTCTGTAAAAGACTAAATTGATGACTTGTTCATGATATGGCTATATATATATTAATTGATGTCCATAACATATTATATGCCATATATGCATAACTTTCAGTGATCACACCATGGAATTTTGTTGATAATTGGGTTTTCAAAAGTTACAGAGTGTAAAAATTGTACGTATGGCCCATATGGCCCTTACGTACAAAATTTACACACCTTATGCGTTTATTTAACTTAAATTAACACTTGAATGTGATTGTGTACATTTAAACGAACAAAATGGAAGTTAAACGAACGGATTCGGTGTTATAACGAATCCGTAACGTTGAATTCTTGTTTTCTTTCAAAACTTTATAAAATGTTGAAAATAGTGAAATTAAATGTTGTGATTTGTGTAATTTCGTGATTTAAAGTGTTAAAAGCATGCTTAGAACATGGTATGATGTTTCTGTAAATTCCATATCTTATGGGTAGCCTTAAATTCATTACGTTAGTTTAATTTGGATTTATTTGGGTTGCTCTGTGTGTCATTCGCGAACTGGAAATCTGTGTCTGCGTTGCCGCGCGGCCGCGCTGGTCCCAAGGGTAACTGGCGCGCGGCCGCGCCCCTTGCAGAAATTTGAAATTTTTTTTTTTTGCTAAGTGTTCGTGTGTTCTAAGAGGTGGTTTAAAACCTAATGTAATGAATATAAAGATATGCTAAACATATAATAAGAGGTTAATAACTTATATTACGTGAGTAATTAATAAGTTAATTACATGACTTGAATCGTTAATTGTATAGTCCAATAACGTGCTCAAGACCGATGTGTGTGATTCGATACGTATATCGAGTTATTGATTAATTTGTATTGTGAACGTATTGATGTGTAGGGTTTAATAAAGAACGTGAATTATAATTGTAGCTTGTGCAAGAGGCAAGTATCCTATCCCTAATTTATTGATTTAGCAAGTTCCCTAAATTCTAATTTATTCATTTATTAAGCCTTAGACTTGTGTTTCTATATCGAGTAAGCTCGTGTTTTTAATTGTTCAAGTTCGAAATTCATATTACATATTGTAACTCTTTTAAAAGCATGATTCAGTGATACAATACTTATTCGATTGTATACTCTTGAGATTTATTATTCAAGTTGAATATCGATGTTATTGTTGAACCTTATAGGACTAGTGAACCCTTATTGATTCGACTAGTCCATAGTTGATGAACGTTCTAAATTCCAAAATACTTATTGAGCTTATCCAAACCAAACTTCCTTTGGTGCGGACTCTGATGTCAAAACTGAGATGAACAACCCTGTAAAAGGGGATTATTTACGCTTTAGCGTTGAGATATTGTGCACAATATGGTACTAAGGGCTGATCCCCCTAAGTACGAGAAGTAGAGTCCATAGTCTTATGACTGTTAAAGGTTTTAAGTATAAACACTTTACAACCTAGGACATAGTTCAAGGCCTTATGACCCTCAGATGATATTTTGATTCCTGTTATTTATCCTCGAGTCAAAAGTTGAGTTTCTTTATTCAGATGTCCTTGATTCACTCGCATGTTATTATATTGTTGTCATATTATTATACTTGTGGGCAACCGTGCTCACTCTTGCGTAATAATAACATTGCAGTTAAGAACGAAAGGTCTGACGAGCCTTCTTCTAGCAAAGGCAAGGGCAAAGTCAACAAGTGATGAAGACTTGTTGTTTATTTTATGTGTTTATGTTTCAGACTTATGTTAAAGTTGTGTAAAACTTATTTAATTAGTTATATTTCCGCATTTGATATTTAAGGTTAAGTACGACCTGGGATTGATGTATTTCTTTTCAGATGTTGTAACCCCACAAGGGGAGGATTATTTCTATTTATTTCATGGTTTGCATTTACTATGGGTAGATAGATAGATGATATTTGTACAGTGAACACCAAGTCCCGTGGAAATTGAAGTACCCGGATTTGGGGGTGTCACAGGTTGGTATCAGAGCTGTAGGTTATGAACCTTAGGTGGGGAAAAACCTTAGGACAGTAGCCTTTTTAGAGATCGAGAACATAGTAATGATAACTCTTATCGAGTTCTAAGAAAGATAATAACTTACCTTATGTGCTACGTGTTTATACTTATATATTCGAGTCTCGATTAGCATCACGTAATTACTAAAACTTAAAATTTTATTTGTCAGGATGACGAATGCTGGAGAACCTAGTCAGTCCAGGGACCTTGTACCCCTAGAGGCTAGAGAGGAGGAGCCCCGAGATATCCACGTAGTTTGGGAGCAGTTAGTCCGACGAGAGCCATCACCCTTGATCACAGTCATTGGTCAGGAGATTGTGCCGGTGTCTAATTCAGAGGAGGACTCTGAGGAAGACCCTGAGGAGATTGAAGTTCAGGCTGAGGCAGCTGAAGAGGAGGAGGAAGACCCTGAAGAGTTCCCGCCGAGCTCTATCAGTGCTGAGATGTATGACGAGCTGTATGACCGTAACATAGAGTTACGTGATACTGTTCAGGAGCTGAGGGAGACTGTTCAGGAGCTGAGGGAGCGGTCGGTTACTCAACAGTCTACCATCGAGCTGAGGGATGGAGAGGTTGAGGCTCTTCACACACGTTTGGGAAATGTAGAGTGGAATTTGGCTCACGAGAAGGGCCAAACCGAGCAGAAGTCAGAGGAAATTGAGGAATTGAAGAATGAACTAAAAGAGAAATCAGCAAGGCTGGCCATAGCAGAGGAGGCTTGGGTAAGGGAATCACGACGAGCAGATCTCGCAGAAGATAATTGTCGGGCGAAGAAGGCCAAGCTTGAAGAGACGTACTCTATACTTCAGTATGCAATTGACGAGGCCCAGGATCGGGTTATGAGGTACCCAATTCAGTTTGAAGGACTACCGTCGTACATGCTAGATCGCAGGACGATGTCTCGGATTATGGAAGAAGAGCGTGGCAAAGCTGTTCGTCGCCTTAATGGGCAGTGATAGGAACATTTGATTTTGTGAAACCTATCTGGTAGTTAATAATGTAAATTCCAATGTGTTTATAAACAGAGGAATATTTTATGTTTTAAATCCTGTAGATTCTTTATCTCAGGATAGTTGATGTAAATAGCAGTGATGCTATCGTATTATGTTAAAACTTTTGATTTAGTAATATATCAGAGTTTATTTGAGATAATGTGTTGACTGATTGTGTCTAAATGTTTAAGTTAAGCCTTAGATATTTAAAAGATTGAATAAAGTTCTAATACGCGTATTTCCTAACAGTAAAATGCCGCCAAGGAGACGATCTAACCGTCAACAGGCCCAAGAAGGGTCAACTAACAACAACAACGACGCCAATGCTAACCCCGTTCAGCAGTTGGCGAACTTACTTGCTGGAGCGCTTAACAACCAACCTCAAGCTCCACCGGCCACAACGTTCAAGGACTTCAAGGCGGTGGGACCGCCAGAGTTTAAAGGCACCATGAACCCGATAGAAGCTCAAACCTGGGTCATGGAGATGGAAAAAGTTTTTGACGTCGCCAGAGTCAGAGAGGACCAGAAAACCGCCTATGCAACGTTCATGCTGAAATCTGAGGCCAGCTATTGGTGGCAAGCGAATAAGGTCCGGGGAGGTGAAGGTGTGATTACCTGGGAGAGGTTCAAGGAGATGTTCTTCGAGATGTACTTTCCGACCAGCTCGCAGAATCAAATGGAGGTCCAGTTCTTGGAACTGAAACAGGGAAATATGTCCGTACCAGAATATGCGGCGAAATTCAATGAGTTGGCTAGGTTTGCCACGTATCAAGTGCACACCGATCAGAGGAAGGCAAGGAGGTTTGAACAGGGCCTGAAGCCCTGGTTGTATAGCAAAGTGTCAATGTTCCAATTGAACACTTTTGCTGGGGTGTTGGAGAAGGCCATTCTCGCTGAAGGCGGGAGTGATGCAGTTACAAAGTATAACCAAGATCAGAAAAAGAAGAAGAGTGAAGGTGAAGGAATTAACAAGGCTAGTGGTAGCAACACGGGAGGGAGTAATAATCAGAAGAGGAGGTGGAATGATAACTCATCGACTGGGAATCAGCAAGGTGGTCAGAAAAAGAGGATTCGAAGCTTGTTCGACCTGCGGGAAAGCTCACCT
Source organism: Panax stipuleanatus (assembly GCA_020205555.1). Lineage (NCBI taxonomy): Eukaryota > Viridiplantae > Streptophyta > Magnoliopsida > Apiales > Araliaceae > Panax > Panax stipuleanatus. Next base: position 61,239,640 of record CM035123.1, on the reverse strand, counting down.
GGGGGTCTGTATGAAGGGAAAACGAGTATGCTACAATTGTGGTCAGGAAGGCCACATAGCACCTAACTGTCCGAACCCAAAGAAGGGCGCTTGCTTCACTTGCGGCTCAAAGGACCATCTGGCAAGGGACTGTCCCAAGAAGGGATCTGGAAGGGAAGGATCAGGTGGAAACAGGGGAAACAGCGGTGGAAGTGCTTTAACTATCACGGGACCAACCGCAACCAACCGACCAACCGCCAGGACCTTCAACATGACCGTGCAGGATGCTGTGCAGTCTCGCGATGTGGTGTCAGGTATCATTCCGATCAATAAAGTTAATGCTTATGTACTATTTGATTCGGGTGCTACTTGTTCATTTATATCCGATGACTTTGCTAAGAACTTAGAACTTCCTATGGACGAGTTAGAATACCCCATGAATATAGAGATTGCGAATAGAGAAGTAATCCCTGTTAAGTATGTACACAAGAACTGTAGAGTAGATATTAAGGGTAACATTATGAACGTAAATCTTATCCCGATTAGACTTGGGGAATTCGATGTTATTCTGGGAATGGATTGGCTAGTCAATTATGGGGCTGTAATTGATTGCCAGAGGAAGTGTATCAACCTTATGACCCCGTCAAAGGTTGTGTTTTATGGCAGTAAGTCGCCTAGACAAGCGAGTTGTCTGACGATGATGCAGGCCAGGAAGTTGTTAAGACAAGGCTGTGTAGGATATTTAGCCTACATAGTCGATAGTCGTAAAGAAAATTCGAAATTAGAAGATATACCAGTCGTGAGGGACTTCTTAGACGTATTTCCGGATGATCTGCCAGGACTTCCGCCAGACAGAGAGGTTGAGTTTGTGATCGATTTGGCGCCAGGGACGGCCCCAATATCGAAGGCACCATACCGGATGGCTCCGGTAGAGATGAAAGAGTTAATGGTACAACTACAAGAGTTACTGGACAAGAAGTACATCCAACCGAGCGTATCGCCGTGGGGAGCGCCGGTGTTATTTGTGAAGAAGAAGGACGGGACGATGCGGCTTTGCATCGACTACAGAGAACTGAATAAGGTCACAATTAAGAATAGATATCCATTACCGAGGATCGACGATCTGTTCGACCAATTGAAGGGTGCAAGGTACTTTTCAAAGATAGACTTGAGGAGTGGCTATCATCAGCTGAAGGTGAGGCCAGAGGATGTTCCAAAGACAGCATTTAGGACTCGATATGGTCACTACGAATTTTTGGTAATGTCATTTGGTCTAACGAATGCTCCTGCAGCATTCATGGGCTTAATGAATGGAGTGTTCAAGCCGTTTTTGGACAAATTCGTGGTGGTCTTTATCGACGATATTTTGGTATACTCGAAGACCAAGGAAGAACATGTAGAACATCTGAAGTTAACATTAGAGGCGTTGAGAAGAGAGAAGTTGTACGCCAAATTTTCTAAATGTGAATTCTGGATTGAAAGAGTGCAATTTCTTGGACATGTGATCGACAAGGACGGAATTTCGGTAGATCCCTCTAAAGTCGAAGCTGTGATGAACTGGGATCTGCCGAAAACACCGTCGGAAGTGAGGAGTTTTCTTGGATTGGCGGGTTATTATAGAAGATTTATTCAGGACTTTTCCAAGATCGCAACTCCGCTGACAAATTTGACTAGAAAATCGGTGAAATTCGTTTGGACAGAGAAGTGTGAGGAAAGTTTCCAAGAGCTCAAGAGGAGGTTGAGTTCAGCACCTGTGTTATCCCTTCCGGACGACACAGGCAATTTTGTGGTTTATAGTGATGCGTCGCATAAAGGACTTGGCTGTGTGCTTATGCAAAACGGCAGGGTCATTGCGTATGCGTCACGACAATTGAAAGACTATGAGAAGGGGTATCCGACCCATGACTTGGAGTTAGCTGCCGTGGTATTTGCTTTAAAAATTTGGAGACACTATCTCTATGGGGAGAAGTGTGAAATATATACAGACCACAAGAGTCTGAAATATATCTTTACACAGAAGGACTTGAATATGCGCCAGAGAAGGTGGCTGGAGTTAATTAAGGATTATGACTGTGAAATCTTATACCATCCGGGTAAGGCTAATGTGGTTGCCGACGCCTTAAGCAGAAAGGGTCGGGAGAAATTGATGATGTTGACTACTCAGGAGGAACTAATTTCAGCAATGGAAAAGCTGAAATTGGAAGTGAAGTATTCAATGGAGATTGACGAGAAGTTGTTTCAGATTCAAGCTGGTACAACCCTATTGGATAAAGTTAAGGAAGCTCAACTTCAGGACGAAGAATGTGAGAAGGTTAAGAAAAAGATATCTGAAGGAACCGAACCGAGATTCAAGATAGACAGTGAGGGACTACTGAGATTTGAGAATAGAGTTCGGGTACCGTCAGTGCCAGAAATTAAGGATGACATTTTGAGAGAGGCTCATAGCTCACGGTATTCAATTCACCCCGGTAGTACCAAGATGTACCAGGATCTTCGACAGCACTTCTGGTGGCCAAATTTGAAACGAGATGTTGCTGAGTGTGTTGCAAAGTGTCTAACCTGTCAGAAAGTGAAAGCAGAACATCAGAGACCAAGTGGTTTGCTACAACCCCTGGAAATCCCAGAATGGAAATGGGAACACATTACGATGGATTTCGTGGTTGGCCTTCCGACGACTCAGAAAGGCTACGACGCAGTATGGGTTATCGTTGACCGACTGACGAAATCCGCACACTTCCTTCCGATTAAAATCAGATTCAACTTAGACCAGTTGGCAAGGCTATATGTGAAAGAGATTGTTTCGAGGCACGGAGTTCCGGTGTCAATTGTTTCCGACAGAGATCCGCGTTTCACATCGAACTTCTGGAAGCGACTACAAGAATGCATGGGGACACAGTTGAGAATGAGTACGGCTTATCACCCTCAGACAGATGGGCAGAGTGAAAGAACGATCCAGACATTGGAAGATATGTTGAGAGCATGCATCATGGATTTTAAAGGAAATTGGGATGATCACCTACCGCTTGTGGAATTCGGTTACAACAACAGTTACCACGCTAGTATTGGCATGCCGCCTTACGAAGCGTTGTACGGAAGAAAATGCAGAACCCCGCTATACTGGGATGAAGTTGGCGAGAGACAACTATTAGGTCCAGAACTGGTACAGCAGACAGCAGAGATAGTCAAAGTGATCAGAACAAGACTGGTAGCAGCTCAGGATAGGCAGAAGAAATACGCCGATCCACACCGTAAGAACGTTGAGTTTGAATCGGGTAGCTATGTGTTCTTGAAAGTCTCTCCCTGGAAGGGGAAGATCAGATTCGGTAAGAAGGGAAAATTGAGCCCAAGGTTCATTGGACCCTTTGAAGTACTGCGAAGGATTGGAGAAGTTGCGTATGAGGTAGCCTTACCTCCGGCGCTTGAGAATGTCCACAACGTCTTTCATGTGTCAGTTTTACGCCCCTACAAACCCGATTACAAACATGTGATTGAATATGAACCCCTACATTTTGAGAAAGACTTATCCTATGAAGAAATTCCTGTTCAGATTGTTGACAGGAAAGAGCAAGTCCTCAGAAATAAAATTATACCTTCTGTTAAGGTAATTTGGAGGAACCACAATGCTGAAGAAGCTACGTGGGAACTCGAAGAGCATATGATGAAGAATTACCCAGATTTATTTACTTAATTTTTTTTTTTGTTTATGCGATTCTGGGGACAGAATCTTTGTAAGGGGGGGAGAATGTAACGGGACGAAATTTAATTGAACCGTGATTCTGGGGACAGAATCCTTTTAAGGGGGGAAAGATGTGACAAACAAGATTTTTGTAATTTATTTTGAATATTTATTGAATTAAATAAATATTTTTTTTTTGATGATTTAATTATTGAGTTAAATAATTAATTGATGAATTTGTGATAGATTAATTTAATTATATGTGTCACATTAGTTAAATTAATGTGGTGAATTTTTATATTCAAAGTATGTATTTAATTGAGCTTATTTGATTAATATATTAATTAATAAGCATAATGTTATTCTAATTAATTTAATAATTAATTAGAGATTTATGATTAGACATAATTAATAAATAAGAATTTTAATTATGTGACTATGTGATTTAATGTAGATTTATGCTATTTTATTTAATTGATTTAAATAGCATTATTTGATTTAATTGGGTGTGACATTAATTAACTATATTATAATAAATTAATTAAAATAAATGAGAAGGGATTCCTTAAGCTAGCCAAACAAGGCCTTAAGGGGAGTTGGTCAGTTAACCCACTAAGGGACCAACTGACAACCACTCACCCATTATATATTATACGTATTATACTTATATACATATATACTATATCAATTCATATATTCATATCAGAGGAAATAAAAACTTAGAGAGTCAGAGAGAATTTTGAGAGAAAAGATTGAGGGAGAAGAATTTGAGAAATTTATATCATCATCCGTGAATCATCTTCACCAACTAGCAAGGGTAAATTCAGTTATATTAAGTTTTAAGCTTTCTATTTTTACGTACTTTGAAGTTCTCTGTAATCGTCAATTTTGAATCATTGTTGGTTATATGGTTTTATATGGGTTAAATTATGTTTATAACATGTTTTATACCATGTATACATAAATCACAGTGATCAATTTTATGTAATTACGTCTTAATTAAGTTTTCAAAACTTCCATTAACGTACTTTGAAGTTTTCTGTAAAAGACTAAATTGATGACTTGTTCATGATATGGCTATATATATATTAATTGATGTCCATAACATATTATATGCCATATATGCATAACTTTCAGTGATCACACCATGGAATTTTGTTGATAATTGGGTTTTCAAAAGTTACAGAGTGTAAAAATTGTACGTATGGCCCATATGGCCCTTACGTACAAAATTTACACACCTTATGCGTTTATTTAACTTAAATTAACACTTGAATGTGATTGTGTACATTTAAACGAACAAAATGGAAGTTAAACGAACGGATTCGGTGTTATAACGAATCCGTAACGTTGAATTCTTGTTTTCTTTCAAAACTTTATAAAATGTTGAAAATAGTGAAATTAAATGTTGTGATTTGTGTAATTTCGTGATTTAAAGTGTTAAAAGCATGCTTAGAACATGGTATGATGTTTCTGTAAATTCCATATCTTATGGGTAGCCTTAAATTCATTACGTTAGTTTAATTTGGATTTATTTGGGTTGCTCTGTGTGTCATTCGCGAACTGGAAATCTGTGTCTGCGTTGCCGCGCGGCCGCGCTGGTCCCAAGGGTAACTGGCGCGCGGCCGCGCCCCTTGCAGAAATTTGAAATTTTTTTTTTTTTGCTAAGTGTTCGTGTGTTCTAAGAGGTGGTTTAAAACCTAATGTAATGAACATAAAGATATGCTAAACATATAATAAGAGGTTAATAACTTATATTACGTGAGTAATTAATAAGTTAATTACATGACTTGAATCGTTAATTGTATAGTCCAATAACGTGCTCAAGACCGATGTGTGTGATTCGATACGTATATCGAGTTATTGATTAATTTGTATTGTGAACGTATTGATGTGTAGGGTTTAATAAAGAACGTGAATTATAATTGTAGCTTGTGCAAGAGGCAAGTATCCTATCCCTAATTTATTGATTTAGCAAGTTCCCTAAATTCTAATTTATTCATTTATTAAGCCTTAGACTTGTGTTTCTATATCGAGTAAGCTCGTGTTTTTAATTGTTCAAGTTCGAAATTCATATTACATATTGTAACTCTTTTAAAAGCATGATTCAGTGATACAATACTTATTCGATTGTATACTCTTGAGATTTATTATTCAAGTTGAATATCGATGTTATTGTTGAACCTTATAGGACTAGTGAACCCTTATTGATTCGACTAGTCCATAGTTGATGAACGTTCTAAATTCCAAAATACTTATTGAGCTTATCCAAACCAAACTTCCTTTGGTGCGGACTCTGATGTCAAAACTGAGATGAACAACCCTGTAAAAGGGGATTATTTACGCTTTAGCGTTGAGATATTGTGCACAATATGGTACTAAGGGCTGATCCCCCTAAGTACGAGAAGTAGAGTCCATAGTCTTATGACTGTTAAAGGTTTTAAGTATAAACACTTTACAACCTAGGACATAGTTCAAGGTCTTATGACCCTCAGATGATATTTTGATTCCTGTTATTTATCCTCGAGTCAAAAGTTGAGTTTCTTTATTCAGATGTCCTTGATTCACTCGCATGTTATTATATTGTTGTCATATTATTATACTTGTGGGCAACCGTGCTCACTCTTGCGTAATAATAACATTGCAGTTAAGAACGAAAGGTCTGACGAGCCTTCTTCTAGCAAAGGCAAGGGCAAAGTCAACAAGTGATGAAGACTTGTTGTTTATTTTATGTGTTTATGTTTCAGACTTATGTTAAAGTTGTGTAAAACTTATTTAATTAGTTATATTTCCGCATTTGATATTTAAGGTTAAGTACGACCTGGGATTGATGTATTTCTTTTCAGATGTTGTAACCCCACAAGGGGAGGATTATTTCTATTTATTTCATGGTTTGCATTTACTATGGGTAGATAGATAGATGATATTTGTACAGTGAACACCAAGTCCTGTGGAAATTGAAGTACCCGGATTTGGGGGTGTCACAGTTATATTCGTTAAGCCATGAATAAAATATATAAATAATTTGACGATATTGTATCGTGGCGAACCAGGTCTGAGGTTCGAAGGGACCCAGATCTGGGGGCTTCACTCGTTGGTATCAGAGCTGTAGGTTATAAACCTTAGGTAAGTGTATCTTTAACTTTGACCTTAGAAAGGGAAAGAAAAAATTTAAAATGTATATAAGCGAAGATTCAAAGAATAATCTCGAAGTATCCAGAGAATGAGAATCAGGAGTTACCTGACTCCGGTAATATAAATGTTAAGACGATGTCTATAAGATGAAGATGACAAAGATGATAAAAATGAACTCGAATGAAGTTTAGTCGATAATAGGAAAGAACCATAAGGTAAACCAATGATCACAACGTGATCAGATTAAGCTATGAAATGATAGATGGTCTGTAACGACTGAGTAGTTATAGCTTGATGCTATAAAGGAAAGGTACTATGAAATGGTACGAGATGAACTAATGAGGAGTTATATATAATGAAATATATAAAATTTCATAACGAGCAAAGAGCAAGTTAAGAATAAGATAGAGTTAGGTGTTGGATTTCAATTGAGGACTCATGTGATGGCCTAGTTGTACAGACTTTTGTATGGGCAGAGGTTTTGTGCTTGCGCTGAGTGCATCACATTGATAATCATTGGAATGCTGGTGTCGCGCTATCCTTATACATATGGCGAAAAGGTGATTCTTTTCTCATATTTATTTTTGATAAATAGAGACTACTAAGATTAAATTAGAGAATATTAAGATTAGGTGCGAGTTCTTAAGACTCATGCCTATGATGAGTTTCTGACTCATAATCATATGTATTTTTGAGCCCCTAAGCGTATGGACAGTCCTTGGTTGGTTCTTAGACTACGTATTGCTAGGACAAGTTCCTAAAATCTTATTATTGTGGTGAGTTCATGAACTTTCTAGGGTGTGGTAAGTTTGATGAACTATATTGGGAATAGATATATTAAATATCAAGAATGAAGAGTTTTGGTATAGTGATCATTGATGGTATTAAAGGTTGATAGAATGATGAAGCAATGGAGTAAGAGATTGAAGTTAATGGAGAAATTTGAATTTTTCTAAATCTTCTAACTATACTAGATCTTCAAAATTTATTGACTTCGTGCTAATATTTGAACTTCTATTTTCTTGAGAAGCATTTGGGTCAGATGACTGAACCAATGAGTTTTAAAAATAAATAAATAATAATACCGTTATTCGTATGTCTATGATATTTTTTTCGGCTATGACAAAAATGATTTGAAGATCTTTCAAAATGTATTTTTAACCATATGCATCATTTAATATGGTGTAGAGAATGGTAAACGATGGAGTCATCAATGCAATCGAACCTAGTGTCAAGAGAGATCGTAAGATCGCCAGTCCATTACGGTATGATTAGTATGACAAAGTCATAAAATGGCAGAATCTTCAACGTACTACTAAGTTGGTACGGTATAATGACGTCATAAAAGAATTTTTGGTTTTCATTTAAACTATGAAAAAGGTCAATTAAGTTGATTAATTTCGATTGATGTCCGAATTGTTGATAAAGGTCTAAGCTATTTGATTCAGCTAGATGACTGTTAAAGAATATTTATCAAATTCGAGCATTCTTGACCACTTATGCCAAACCAAATTGCTCTGGTGCAGATTCAGATATTGTAAGGCTGAGATGAACAACCCTATAAAGGGGATATATTTTCGGAGATAATAGTTTCGAGCTTAACGCATATAGTCGTTACAATACGCTACGTTTATGGCATAACGTAGTGGTACAATAGGATGATCACCTAGTGTATGCATGGAGGGTGTTTTCAGTCTTTGTGATTGATAAACACTCTGGTTTACAGTGTCAAGGATTTTGTTGAAGCACTAGTAAACCTAGAGAAGAGTTCACAGTCTTGTGACCCCTCAGCATAATTTAGTATCTGAGTTATTCATACTATTTTCCCATTATTGAAAAATTGTGGAAGATTCTTATTCTTTTTGAAGGGTGAATATAGTAAGTAGAATGTTCCTTAGAAAGAAGAAAGTGGTACGATGCAATTGAGCAAGTTATAATAATAAAACTTTCGAAAAGAGAAGAGATGAAGTTATCTAAACGATATATCATATTCGAAATAGTACCGAGTAGGGAAGGTTTCGGTGATTCCGAGGACGGAATCCTTATAAGGGGGAGGGGATGTAAGAACCTGAATTTTTAAAAATTATTAAAATAAGAATTTAGTAAATAAAAATCTTAAGGCATGTGTTGGGCTCAAATAAGAATATATGTGCGTTATGAAGTATGTAGTATTGTGTTGCATAAGGAATTATGTACTATGCAATATGTGATTTTTGTGTTTAATAAATATATTATTATTATATATTTGTTATTTATTGAAGAATCAATTTATTTGAATTAAGGAGATGGGTAAAATTTATCTATCAATATTAAATAATTTATAAAATTATTTTTTCATAGTAAGTTGGTGACATTAAATATCCTTAATGAATAATCACCATTTTTTTGACTATATATATTAGTGATTAATATGTTGTAATATGTGTCAGAATTGTTGCTCAAACTGTCCATGGATGGATTGAGATAGCAAAGCATGAAAGTTAAATATGGGAATTAACTAATAGGAATAAATATTGGTTAATTTAAATTAAGCTGAAAGTTATATTATTGAATAATATAATTTGAATATTAAAACCTTAATAAACTATAGTGATATAGTAAAGGGTTTAATTCACTTAAGTAAATGGTGAATTAATATATGTGTTCAGTATGTAATTATAATTAGTATTATTTTTATATATTACTTAGCATGGTAATACGTGAGAAAGTCTAATGTTCTTATGACATTAATAATATATATACGTTGTTGAAGAAAAAAAAAAATCAATATACCTTTAGATAAATATTGTTAGAGAATTAATTAACAATTGACATATGGCTAGATGTGAAGATTGAAGAAATTGTTTGGGGACAATTTATATAAAGGAAAGAGAAACAATTATTGAATAAAGGATATTACAATAAATTCTATCATTGAATTATTTTGATAAAAGGAGAATATTATTTTATAATGATATTACCTTATATAGCTTTGTATGCGGTAATATGTATGATTAAGTAATATGGTAAATATATTAAAACATATTTTTTATATGTAAATAAATTGATGGAAACAATTTATCATAATAGAAAATAAACTTATTTCCTATTATATGTATATATATAATATGTGTACATGTGCCGTACACGTAATTATTTTAATGAGACATAGATATTATATTAAAAATAATATCTTGAGAAAATGAGTAAATCATTCTATTTGGAGAAAATATAATAAAAATAATCTATGTATATTTCCTTGGCAAAATACATAGTTTATATAGTAATAACTATATCTTATGTATTTTCCAAGAAGGTTAAATTTATAAAGAGAGATAAGTTATTTCTATTTCACTAAATAACGTAAGTTACTATATTACACGTAGATTTTTATAAATAATAATAAGATATTCATATATTTTCGTTCACGACATATGTATTTATGTGAACCTTGAAATATAATAGTTCGATGTAAATTGAACATAAGATGATTAAGTGATATGGAGAAAGTGATAATGAGCATAATTTAAGCTTGTGAGATACGCCTAGTGTGGCAAAATGGTGGAATAAGCAATTCATTAAATAAATTAATGAAGGGATGACTAAATGAATTAGTGTTAGTATATGAATTAATTGCTATGTGCAATTATATATGTTATGAGAACATGTAAATAAGAAATGTAATGATATTACATCATGAGCATATTATAAGATGTGATATTGAGAATAATATTATTTTGTGAGATTATATTATTGTAAGCGTAAGGTCTATTAATTACTAAGCTTACATAATTGTGCCTTGTGTAGCATTAGTATTAGAGTTAAATCAACTAGAGGTTTAACTACAAGTATTAAAAAGAAAATCAATGGTAAGTTAATAAATAATTGATATTAATTATTATTATAATATTTAGTATATTTGAGATATTGAATTTTATGAAAAAATGATGGGTTGAGAATACCCAACTAAATTATACTTAGCCCAATTAAAATATTATTTGAATTAACCCAAGGTATATGATTATATATATTGGTATATATTCAAGATATGAGTATACTTGTTATATGTGGATGTGCATATATGTACATATATATGTGTATATGTACTCCCCCCCATAACTTATCATATGATAATAACATTAAGTTATTAGATATAAGCTTGCAAGTCCAAAAGGAAATAAAACCTAGTATACTTGCACCCATTTTACTAAATGCTGAGTTTTAAAAAGGGGTTGTCCCAATTAGAGAGTCTCATTTCTCTCATGCACGTGAATAGCCTTTGGCTAGCTAAGAAGTTGATAATGGCTAGCATGTTGGTGATGATGAAGGAGGGAGTGGCTCAAATAGTAAATTGTAACCACTCCTACCAACTCCTCCTTGCCCAATGACTTCTCCCTCTTTCCATTGGATTCAGACATTGGGCAAATCCATGATTTGGGTAATAAATTCCCTATAAATGGAGACTCCTCCTTCCCAATTCAACTTGTTGAAATTGTCTAATAAGTGCTATAGAGAGTGAGTGTAGTGGGATTTCAGTGTACTTAAAAGTGGAGGAGCAATAGTTAGCCATTCAAGCATTTAAGAGGTAACATTACTTTATCATGTTCTTAAGTTTCAATTTTGGTAAAATCTTAGAAATTTCTTGAATTCTTGGAAATTGGTTTGGTAATGAATACCATTGTGTTATAAGAGTTATGTGTATGATTATAGTGTAATGTAGTTGTCTAAAGCATGCTACATTGAAGTATTAGATAATTAGTTTATGGAAATTTTGCAGAAGCAAAACCAATTTTGAAAATGAACCGAGGTGGCGTTGTCGTGCCACTTCCCCTTATAAAACCAGTGCGGCCGCGCTGGTAGGCAGTCTTGAAATCCAACTTCTGCTATAATCTGACATCATATGCATGCTAGTTTGAATTCAATAAGTATGAAAATGAGTCTAACATGTGACCTAAGGTTACCTTGCATGTAACGAGTGATGTTAGCTTGGTATTAATGACTTTCTAAAAGAAAACTTAAAGTTTTGAAAATTAAACTTGACGAACCTTGTGTCCTTTAAAGTTTCGAACAAGTGTATGTGACCCAGTTATGTCCGTGATTGGGTTAAGAATGTGGTTTTAATATATATTGCATATAGAAGGTTGTTAAACATGGTATAAACTATTCGAGCATGTTTTGAAGTAAGTTTTCCAAAGAAGGATTATACTAACTATATGTAAATGAGTTTGATACACATGACTATGCGTATTAAGAATCATTGAGCATCCTTATGTGGGCTAATGGTTAACATAGCTAGTCCCTTGTTGAATGAACCTATTTAGCCTTGATTAAGGAGTTTTAAAAAGGAAATTCTAAACCCGATTTGAGTTTATCTCAAAATCTATTTTTGATATCAGAGTTAGTGTCCAACGTGGTCCATAGACTATGGAACATATTAATCCTAGTCGAGCTAAGGGATTCAAAAGAAAACTATAAGTTTTAGAAGTTAATCAAACAAGTATGGGGAACCAAATCTGTTGTAAACACTGTCTTTAGGTGTTTACATTGGGTTCAAAGATATTAAGGTACTAATAAGAAGAATGGACATTTATAAATTATGTTCTGGTTTTGGCAGGGAGTAGCGCAGCCGCGCCACTCCCATGCCTATATGCAGCGAGACCGCGCCATTCTACAGAGTGGCCAATAGCAGTTTGTTAAACTGCTTAGACTTAAGTCATGTTTATATATTTTCCTTAAAGACCACATGGAATGAAACAAGATGGTCTCAATAGAATAAACATGAGGGTATAATGTGGTAACATCATGGTTATCCTAAGATGAAGTAAAATGAAACCAAGTTAAAAAACGATATACAATTTATTCTTATATTTAGAGCGTATGAAATGTATGAGTGATGGGTATGAATCCATGATTATATAACTGTGTAGGAATACACGAAGTGCAGATAGCTATAAGTAGTTAAGTTATAGTTGATAAACTACGAGCCAAGCAAGTCTTTCAGTTCCTATTTGATATATGAATTCGATAACATGTTAGTTGAATTGTATTATGCTACAAGAATGTTGATTTATATATGAAATGCATATGAGATATGTATGAAATTTGAAAGTTGATCATTGATAATATGCTTATGAAGTTAGTCTCTATACTTGTTATGTGAGAAGCAGCATGCATAGTAAATATTAAATGAGTATGAATGCATGAACTGAGCATGATATTATATGATATGTGATGCATGAAAGCTGTTAGAATTGCTGAGCTATCGAGCTCACTCTTGCAAATAACCATTTTTGCAGGTTAATGACTCACGGTAAAGTTACGTGCTACTTGATTAATAGAGTTCAATAGTATCACAAGAAGATTATTATTTAGTTGAAGTTATTTCTTTGTACCATGTTTATGGTTCTAGGAGATGTACATGATAGTAGTTACGATGTTTAATACATGTTGAGTTGTAAAGTCGTACTATCGATATATAGAGGTTATCGAATCGAGGTGTAAAATCCTATACTGTAATTCGAATAAAGTGAATCATAACATAATTTGATTCAAGGTTATGTAATTGATAAAGATTGTGATTTAGAAATAATAACGAAAGAAGATTGAAAAAGTTTAAATTATTCCGCATTTTTATAACATCGAATATGATGTAAAGAAAGGAATGGTAAATGACCAAGATTAGAACTTATTAAAGTTTGGGGTCATTATACAGATTCTGGAAATGGAAGAAATTTTTATTTTAATTAGTAATAAAGAAAATTTATATTCGTTAAGTTATGAATAAAAGATATAAATAATTTGACGATAGTAGTATCGTGGCGAACCAGGTCCGAGGTTCGAAGGGACCCGAATCTGGGGGCGTCACAGACTATGCAGTAAGAGCAGTGCTTAGACAACGACGGGATAAAGTCTTTCATGCACCTATTATGCGAGCAAGACACTGACTGATGCACAGTTAAACTACACAACTACTGAAAATGAATTACTTGCGGTTGTGTACGCCTTTGATAAACTCGTACTTGGTGGGGACAAAGGTGGTGGTTTACACAGATCACTTGGCCATCCGGTATCTAGTTGAAAAGAAGGACGCAAAGCCGAGACTTATTTGCTGGGTTTTTCTCCTCCAAGAGTTTGATTTAGAGATTATGGATAGGAAGGGGACAGAAAATCAAGTGGCTGATCATCTTTCACGATTAGAAAACCCTAATCAGGATGAGATAGATAAAGTAGTGATCAATGAGTCGTTTCCAGATGAACAATTATTTTTGATCCACGACGAGTTTCCATGGTACACGGATTTCGCAAATTATTTGGTAAGTAACATTCTCCCACCAAATTTGACTCACCAGCAAAAGAAGAAATTTTTACACGACCTGAAGTGGTATATGTGGGATGAACCGTATTTGTTCCAACAGTGTGCTGACAGAATGATCCGGCGATGTATACCGGAAAGTGAGGTTGAGAGCATCTTGCAGGCATGTCACACCTCACTATACAGGGGACATTATGGGAGTGAGAGAACAGCCACAAAAGTCTTGCAGGCAGGCTTCTACTGGCCCACCTTATTCAAAGACGCACACCAGTGCGTGAAAAACTGTGATAGATGTCAAAGAGTTGGAAATATTTTAAAGCAGAACGAGATGCTCCTAAACATGATTTTGGAGGTCGAGGTTTTTGATGTATGGGGAATCGACTTCATGGGACCATTTCCGTCTTCGTTCAATAATTTGTACATTCTATTGGCCATAGACTATGTATCGAAGTGGGTTGAGGCATTTGTGCTACTAACAAATGATGCGAAGGTGGTACTGAAATTCTTACAAAAGAACATCTTCGCACGATTTGGCACCCCAAGGGTAATCATCAGTGATGAAGGGAGCCATTTCTGTAATAAGTACTTCACCGCTCTTTTGCTGAAGTACGGGGTCAACCACCGAATCTCCACAGCCTATCACCCTCAGACGAGTGGCCAAGCCAAGGTATCTAACCGAGAGGTGAAGAGAATCTTGGAAAAGGTCGTCAACCCAAATCAGAAAGATTTGTCGTTGAAACTAGACGACGCTCTTTGGGCGTATCGAACCGCGTACAAAACCCCAATAGGCATGTCTCCATATCAGGTGGTTTACAGGAAGGCGTGTCATCTTCCCGTGAAACTCAAGCATAAGGTGTATTTGGCCATCAAGAAACTGAACTTTAACTTATCAGCAGCAAAGGAGATAAGATTATTGCAAATTAATGAGTTAGATGAAATCCACCTGCAAGCTTACGTGAATTCAAAGTTATATAAAGAGAATGTCAAGAACTGGCACGATCAAAAGATAATGGACTGAAAGTTTGAACCAGGCCAGTCAGTATTACTATTCAACTCTCAGTTGAAATTGTTTCCCAAAAAATTAAAATCCAGGTGGTCGGGCTATTTTACCATTAAGACAATATTTCCACACGGTGCCGTCGAGCTCTATGGACGGGATCCTATAGACGCATTCAAAGTGAATGGCCAATGGCTCAAGCACTATTGGGGAGGTGACATCTATCGCCAGGCGACCACGGTCGATCTGACTGAGTCAAACTAACACAGGAAGTAGTCAGGCTGAATGACTTAAAATCAAGCGCTCGATGGGAGGCAACCCATTCTTTGAGTTCATTTTTTGTAAATAGATATTAATTAAGTGTAATGATGTATATTAAGTAGAAATTTATCTTGATAAAGCATGTTCTGACAATTTTTATATTGTGCATGTAGATATAGGACACGGGCAAGACAATCCAAGCCAAACATCAAGGTGCAAGCATATAATCAACAAGGGGAGTACGCTCCAGCTAAGCTTTTGCAGGAAAAGGCAATTAAATTCCAAAAATCTGGATATACCATGGACCTGCCCCGGCGAACAAATAGGCTTGTAATTCCCGCCCCGGTGAACTTGGACGCTGGAGGCTATCCACCCCTGCGGGCATTTCAGCAATACAAAATTCACCCCAGCTAGGGGTCGGAAAGCCATATTTTTAAAACTCCTTTTTAATGACCCAATTGAAGCAACCCTCACATACACCTCTAACCTAACCCACCAAAAACCTACACTAAACACCATAACTCTCCTACACTTATCAAAACTTTCTCTACAACCCCTCCCAATCTACAACTTCCTTTCCAAAGCCTCACTCAATTAGACTTGCAAGCAGCAACGATTTCTCCATCTTGAAACTTCAATCACACACGCAAAGCATACATCTATTGGGGGAAACAAGAACCATCCTTTCGGTGGCTAACAAAAGGTTGACATCACTTAGGCGAATTCTTAACATTGAATCAAGGGGTAAGCTTCCGACAATCCTTTGGTAGATTTTGCAAAGCCAGTGAGTAGAGTAATCAATTGGTACAAATAAAATTTTGAGATATTGCTTATTAGATTCTAAATTAGGAGTCACATTGTGTGCAATTAGTTGATACATTGTGGGATATTGATTGCTTGAGTGCTGGTGTGACACAATTTGGGGAAATACCAACAAGTAAACATCACCAACATCAAAATCCTTTGGCACTGCACGCCAACCGTTCGACAAAAGGTTAGAACCAACTTCGTAAGCAATTCTGTGTTTTTGATCAAGTAAACAACATGCCACCACCACCATAAAAGAGGCCAAAGGGTGAAGGTTCCTCCACTGCCGCTCCACAGTTCGACCGGAAGAAGTTCCAGAGTGCGGCCGCCGCCGAACGATTTGACTATGTGGTAGGAAAGCCACTAATACCATAACGGGGCCTTGAACCCAACCCTTTGGATGGAGATATGAAGGTGCAAATCATAGAACAGGGTTGGGAAAATGCCTTCACAGATCAACCTGAGCCTACAGTGGTAGCCGTGGTCAAGGAATTCTATGCCAATGCGGAGGACACACCTCCATTTAAAGCATTTGTCAGAGGAAAATTGGTGGACTTTAGTGCAGAAGCCATAAATGAATTCTACAATGTCCCACAATCGGAGGTTTGTCAATACACG